>CAHIKZ030002501.1:727500-875000 GCA_903632075.3 Acanthosepion pharaonis
CATGATTTTGAACTGTCGAATAGATCAATAGCTGATAAGATTAATCAAAGTGAGTCATGTGTCCGCAAGTTAATCAAAAAGAGAAATCAAGCTGGAATATTTAATAGACGTAACACTAAAAACTGTCGACAGGGAAGATAGAAACTTGGTTCGTCAATGAAAAAAAAAGATTGATTCGCAACAGTACAAGATGGTTCCCAAAGCGGCAAGTTTGGCGGTTTCTTCAATAACAGTCAGATGCAAGCTTAAAGCAAAAGGTATTTTTCAAAACACATAAAAAAGATAAACAAATCGACGGCACGGTTGGCTTGGTGCAAAGCTTATTTACACTGGACTAAGTCTGTTTTTATAATGTACATATGTACACCTCTATTAATACCCTGTATTAATAAATGAATTCTATTACTCAACTGTCTTGGTAAAAACGCAAAAATCGACTTTCTCTGGGTGTGTCCATTTTTTTTGCCTCGTATTATACAATAAAAATTATAAGTTTTATTATCAATATTATAATTTTCTTGTTTGTTTTTTATCTCAAGAATTTCTTTCACCAGCTTTAGTATATGTGCATATTTTAAGAAGCATACGTGGATAATATATTTTCACTATACGTTCTGACTGGCAGACTGATAGATAGATAGATAGATAGATAGATAGATAGATAGATAGATAGATAGATAGATAAATCAATAGACAGACAGGCTCATAGATAGATAGATAGATAGATAGATAGATAGATAGATAGATAGATAGATAGATAGATAGATAGAAAAGAAAGAAAGACTGATTGATAGGTCGAGAGATCAATAGACAGGCAGGCTCATAGATAGATAGATAGATAGATAGATAGATAGATAGATAGATAGATAGATAGATAGAAAAAAGAAAGAAAGACTGAGAGCTCGATAGATCATTAGACAGAGAGGCACATAGATAGATAGATAGAAAATAAAAGACTGATATCTCGATAGATCATTAGACAGACAAACACGTAGATAGATAGATAGATAGATAGATAGATAGATAGATAGAAAATAAAAGACTGATAGCTCGATAGATCATTAGATAGACAGACACGTAGATAGATAGATAGATAGATAGATAGATAGATAGATAGATAGATAGATAGATAGATAAAATAAAAGACTGATAGCTCGATAGATCATTAGACAGACAGACACGTAGATAGATAGATAGATAGATAGATAGAAAATAAAAGACTGATAGCTCGATAGATCATTAGACAGACACATAGATAGATAGATAGATAGATATATAGATAGATAGATAGATAGAATTATGTTGACAAATATTTAGCTAACGTCAGCGTAACAAGAATGAAGGAACAAAAGAAGAGTAACTCAGTCTTAAAAGTGTAGAAAGAATATTTGGTTAACCGAATATCTTCTCTTCCCAGCAACCACCTGACGACAAGACAAGTCGAAAGAATTAAACTCAGAAAACCAAGTCATCGACTACATACAGACACGAAAAAAAATCTCAGGTCGACGTAGTTCCTTTTTTATTTTTCTAATTTTATTTCATCTTACTTTTCATCTTCGTGTTTTCACCCATTTTGTTACAAGTAGACTTCTTTTTATCATTACAAAAAGCCGGCATTACTGTCTGTATGGGCCGCCACCCACGCTTCATGAGTCAGAGAGGGCAGACATTTATGCGGTGACGACGTTATGACGTCATTTTAACATTACCATTACACATACGTTATATTGTTTGGGCCTCACAACTGTCATAATGCCCTTATATATATATATATATATATATATATATATATATATATATATATATATATATATTAAAATCGATTAATGCCTATTTGCGTATCGATTTTTGTATATGTGTAATATTTGTCTAATTGGTTTATAGTATCTCTTTTACAATATGTAAACGCACCTCTTTCAATATAATGATGTGTGTTTACTGCTCACTGCTCACCTAATATATGTATAACAGCATTTCGGTGAAGATGTGACGAGATCCCTAATGGAATTAGTCTATTTTCTGCTCTGGCCTGTAGATATTGCTATCAGTTGTAAGTAAATACCAATTCATATATAAGTATTCATGATGCAATTCTTATGGGTGCATTTTTTCATTATCAGAGACAGAGTGAATATAAGTGGAGACAATGTGCTCAACACCGTGTGACAACAGTGTTTTTCATGGTTGAACGCAATTTTTAAGCCATACATGTAACCGAAAAATCCTTATCAAAGAACTTTCATTGGTCTTTATAAATCTATCTATCTATCTATCTATCTATCTATCTATCTATCTATCTATCTATCTATCTATCTATCTCGTTATATATATATATATATATATATATATATATATATATATATATATATATATATAATAGACTCTCCCGTTGGTTTCGACGTATAGGATCTGCTGACAACTTAATTGATTCAGTTATGAAATTTTGTGCGATAATCTTAAGTGGCACTTAACACGCGCTAGTGATTTACAAAGGAGGCCGCATATGGAGCAAGAGTGAGGCTTGGGGGATGAGATCACTGTTAGATTGGCTGATCTTTTTTTAGATCTTGTTCTCGATCTTGAAGACGATTCAGGCAAGCTGATTGAAAACGGCTGAGTTCACTAAAACACGTTGATCTCCATTCTACCCGCTCCAAGGCTAGGCGCTCGAGGGTGTTATGATGTATATTGACAGCTGACAAGTTACTCTTCCGCGTGAATATATATATATATATATATATATATATATATATATATATATATATATTATGACATGAACAAAGTCAGACAATTATTGTAAGATATTTTTCTGTTTAACATTCTTTTTAGAGATACAAATATTTAAGTAAATGCTGTGTTTATAATAAACAGTATTAAACAACATTTACCGGCCTGAATGACAGAGATATTTTCATAGAAAATATTCGAGAAAGGCACGTCAAGTTAAATGTCCATTTCATAATGTGTGACGTCATTTGTTTACATTTGATACGTCATGAGCAGACATGAATGCACATGATAGATTCATGGAAGATTGAAGTTTAAATACAGTAAATTGACCTTGCTGACCTAATGCTCCTTCTTGGCTAAATCGGTAAAAGCACGTCACGCTAAATGACTGTTCCGTATAAGATACAGGTTTGAATCCTGTCGGAGGACGAATATTTTCTGTGAAAATTTCTCGGACATTCAGGCCGGTAAATGTTGTTTGGTACTTTTTATTATAAACAGAGCATTTACTTAAATATTTGTATCTATAAAAGAATGTTAAACAGAAAAATGTCTTAAAATATATTTATATATATTTATACATTAAAAAAAAAAGATTGTCCACGTATTCTTATGATATGTAGACGTAGTAGAAAGAAATTCAAGAGATAAGAAAACATCAAAAATAATAATATTGATTATAAGACTAATAATATATATTGTATATTAGTAGAACTTTGAACAAATAGATGCATGATCATTATCATCCTACTATATTCACATACAAACACAAACACATATATATATATGGAAAATATTAAAAAAACGAGAATTTGTAATTCCTTAAATGACTCATGCCCACTGTGTCTACATGAAAATCTACATATTATTAATTTTCCTAAAAATAATGATCTATTAAATCAGCGTAATTAACTAACTGTAATATGTAGACATTGTACAATGCTTACGTTAAAATATAGTTTTGGTTTTTTTTTTTTAAGCGTTTCACCCCAAGCAAGGCTAGAAGCCACTAGGACGCAATGGGTTACAGAAGATCAGATAGGAGTGATAGAAGAAATCATGAGGAGAAGGGTAGTGGATAGATCAAGGCAACTGGAGATGTCGATTGACATTACATTTGCATAGCTGGAGATTATAGCTCTCAGGGAAACTGGAATAGGGGAGGGAGTTCCACAGGCGAGAGGTACGAGACATGAAGCTATTGGAGTAGAAGAGACGGCTACATTTAGTAGTTTCGACAGTGAAAGGGTGAGAGCGCGATGCCAGCCTCGTAGGACGCTTGAACTCATGAAGTCTGGGAACCAGCGAATGCAGCTCCTCGGAGCAATTGCCATGAAAGTATTTGTAAAACAGACAGGGAGAGGCGACGGCGCGTCTGTGAGAAAGTGTCTGTAGACGAGATGCCAGAGCAGAGCCAATTATATTGCATATCCGCCTCTGGAGCCTATCAAGGACCCCGAGGCAAACAGAAGGAGCTCTAGACCATATATGGCGGCAATATTCCATGCAAGGGCGAATTGTTGATGTGTAGATCTGGAGGATCGATTCCGGGGAGAAAAATTTCCTGGCGCGGCACAGGGAGCCAACTTTCCTTGTGGTGGACGAAGCAATTGACTCAATGTATTTGTTCCATCTCAGGTCAGCCGTCAACGTGAGACCGAGCAGCTGCAGAGAGTTGCCCTCGAGAAGTTGAGCGTCAGACATTCTAATGGAGGGCAGGGAAGGATCTCTGTGGTGATTAATAGAGAGCAGTTTTGTTTTTGAGGCATTAAAGTTGACCAGCCAATTCCTGCCCCAGTTCACAATCGATTGGAGGTAATGGAGTTTTCATAAAAATATATATGTATTACAATTATATATCCATTATTTTATTATATATAATGGTACATTTAATATTGATTTAATTCCTTGATTTTTTAATTTTAATATTGCCATGCATTAAGGACAATTGAATAAAATAAGTATTGTATTTTAGGTTCAAAATTATATAAAAATGATTTAATCATACAGAGGCCCCTTTAAGAGAGTTCTAAAGTATATATATAAAAATAAAAATTATATACAGATAAAAACATTAATTAAAAAAACATTAAATCAAAGATCGGAGATTCTAAATAAGTGTAGACATAGAAAAGCCTGGTTATTAGAATAGAGGTTTTGGGGTTTTTTCCCTGTCACGTGGTTTTATGCTTAATGGTTTTATCAATAAATACTGTTCTGTCTTTATCTTTTTAGCCAGGTTACCCTGAAGATCCGTTTAGGTAAAACCTAGGTACGTTTGCCGGGTTCCTTAGAATTTATTCTAGTTTATCGCTCTATTTAGCGTATTTGAGCACTCTACGTTTTAGTTTTTCTAATCGTTTTTTTTTTGTTTTTTTTTTTCTTTGGACTAAGGACTTAAAGCATTTGTCGATTTGTTTCGTCTTGTTCTGATGTTTTTAATTCTTTTTTTTTATTTTCAATTTTTTTCCTCGGGTATCGATATGTCCTGACATATCTGCAAGTTGATCTATCCGAAGTTTTCCAAACGAGTACTACTATTAATATATATATTACATGAATCATTCATACAAAAAGTAGACTAGTAAAATTAATGATATAAAATTCTCCGCAAACTTTAAAGTGGTATTAACCTACGAACCACTCGATGAATGTTATGATCCTTGTTTTTAATAACTACAAGTTGTATAAGGTCTTTTTTTTTAATCTGAAAGTACTTTCAACTGTACATACAGTCATCCTCAGGCATGGAAATTATTTTCTTTTTAGTAAATCCAGGTAGTATCAGAGACGAAAGATTAAATGCGAATCGAAATATATTTTTTTCTAGAAATGTGTTATTGTTAACGGATAAAAACTTTTGGAGCGTGCAGTCGCAACGCTAAGGTTGAATTTTTTTCAAAATTTAAGAAAGTGCGTTTTTTACTAATATGGTAATTTGAGAATTTTTTTGTTGCAGGAGTATTTTCAGTCAATGTAGCATGAACTAAATAGTTCAATAAATAGAGTAATGTCTCAGTAGTTATCCCGAAAATTTGAACGTCGTATCAGTTCTTTTTAAATCAAATATTGAACTGCACCACTTATTTAATATATTATATATATATATATATATATATATATATATATATATATATATATATATATATTTTTTTCCAAAACCTACATCTATATAAGTTTGGTTGACGGCTAAAGAAACTTCTTTCATAAGGACTATACGGTTATTAAAAACCTTTGTTGGTCTTTAACCAAATTTATATATAAACACTACAGTCAAAAAGATTGGGACCACCCTACATTTCTAACACAGCCTAAAATGAGATATTTTGTAAAGTAAATGAAATAAGATCTGTAATTTGCTTTTATTTTAACCCAAAAATAAGCACTTAACTATAAAAAAACCCAAAAAAAACTTATCATAAAACAGCATCATATTTTGTTTTTGCCAATAAAACCACCGCCTGTTACTGCTTTACAAATTCTTGGCATTCTTTCCACTAGTTTTTGACAAAAGTTGATGACAGATCCAAGCATTCTTTAAACCCTAAAAAAATCACGCTCACATTCTGAATATTCTAGTCAAATGCTCACATCTAATTCATCCCATACTAATTAAGGCGAGAGGTCAGGAGACTGAATAGACCAAATCATAGTTTTCAAAATTTTTGATCCATTTTTTTTTTGACTCGAGGTAATTTTAAGTTAATTTGAAATACCGTCTTTGATCGTTGTCTTGTTGAAAGGTGGATTTTTTTTCCAATTATATGTAAACCAGATGGCATATCATGTCTTTTCAAAAATCGAATAATATTCTTTTTTCATGATTCCTCTGACGTGAATCAAATCTTCAGAGTAATTTCAAAATGTCTACTGAAGGAATAATGTTAAAAAAATGTTTCTCTTACAAAATATTCATAATTTAGCAAAATGTATTGTGGATAAACGAATCGAGATTTGAACTTTTTGTTAGTAACTGGATCGTGGAGAAAAACTGAAAAATGAAAGCAAATAACCTGTAGTTAATGAAAGTTTATCCTTTATCCTAAAAAAAAATACAAAAATATTTAATTTTAATGTGTTTTTAAAAAAAATGCGGGGTGGCTCTAAAATTCTTGCATATATATATAAATTTTCCAAGCGTAGCTTAGATGTGTCACAAGGCCGAAAGTAGTGGGGCACCCAGTAAGGATCGAGCACACTATTCAGTCATAACTGTTCTAGCAAGACAAGCTTGCTTACCATTACACCGCCTCGAGGTGCCCGACGGATTTTCCAATTGTAGTTTAGATGTGGTACAATGCCGAAAGTAGGAGGCACCCAATGAGTATAAAAAACTCCCTAGTCAGTCGTAAGTGTTCTAGCGAGACAAGCTTGCTAGCCATTACAACGCTTCGAGGTTCCCCTAAATATATATATATATATATATATATATATATATATATATATATATATATATAGATGCAATCGTCAGGCCACGTGAAACAGCATGAAACAGACTGTCGCCTCTAAGTGTTGACTTCTTCTATGTTCCCTTTCATATTTACACACGCTCTGTATCTGATATTGAGCACTTTATCCCATAAATATAGCACATCTTAAAACTATATATATATATATATATATATATATATATATATATATATATATATATAAAAACATTTATTCATCGCGATACAGAAATTACCATTTTTGTTCCATCCTGAGGGATGTTCAAAAACTTTAAAAAAAACTGATTTTCCTTTTTTACGCTAAATAGTATCATATAGTTTAAGTTGGAGGGGGAAGTCTAATTTAACATGGCAAAATTTAATATAGGTTAAGTGTTAGGTGTGGGTTTGTAATTTCTGTTTGTTGATACAGGCTCCTATATATGAGAACATGTCATTCTCTCTGTTTTTTTTTTTATTATTTTATTTAAGGACATATATAAGATACAATACAATAAATTGGCATGTTTATTTATTGGGATTTTCTTAAAGGTCTTTCAAATATGATTAAGTCATATTTTATATACTTTTATTTTTATTTATAAAGATCTACAATACTATTTTTATTTATATTTTTAGTATACTAGATACGGTATTGTTAAGATTAAAATTTAAAATTTTGGAATTTAAATACGCATTTTCTTACTTTCTTATTTATGATAAAATAATAGATATATAATTATGCAATTTTTTAATTAATTATGTTTCTTTATTCATATCGTTCTTTTACAGATATAGTCCACCTAAGATTATTACATACATATACATATATATATATATATATATATATATATATATATATATATATATATATATATATATATATATATATATATAAATGATAATAATAATCATAATAATCGGCCTGACGACTGCGTCCAGCATGAAACAGCCTGTCGCCTATGAGTTTTAACTCCAATGTTCACTTTTATATTCATATTCCCATACGCTCTCTTTCTGATATTGAGCACTTTATCCCATAAATATAGCACACTCTAAAATTATATTTCTTCATATATATATATATATATATATATATATATATATATATATATATATATAATCTTAAAGTATATCTGTAAATTTTATATATATATAATATGAATATTATATATATATATATATATATATATATATATAGATAAACCTAGTGAGGCAGAAAATCTATTCAGGTTTCACCTAAGCGGATCGTCAGGGAAATCTGGCTTTCCCTGACGATCCGCTTAGGTGAAACCTGGGTAGGTTTGTCTGGCTCACTAGGTTTATCTAGGTCTGCTCTACGGTTGTATTGAGCTCTTTTGTTAGTTAGTTGTTTACTCGTGTCGGGGTTTTTCTTTTGGGCTTTGAACCTGTATCTGTGCGATTTTTTTCGATAGACTTTCATGTTTCTAGCTCTTCTTTTTTAAAACCTTTTTTCCCTCGGGATTGATTTGATTATTGGCAAATCAAAAATTCGAAGGTTTTCGAATCGAGTATAATTACCTATATTTATATATATATTTATAATCTTCGAGTATGTCTGTAAAAGGACTAAATGAATAAAGACACAAGCCAACATATATGACTATAAAAATGTTAAAAATTAAAATGAAATTGTTAAATTAATAACCTTATATTATTTAAAATATAACCCATAAATTATTCTCAAACTAAACTAATTTAAATACTAATTTGCATGATTTTTTTTTAAAAACATCATTTACTCAGTTTCGTTTATTAGGCATTGAATTATATCACTTTGTATCCTCCATACTTGTATCTAACCAGATGAATATTTATGAACGTTCATATATTTTGAAAAATAACGTTCTTTTTGCTATCTTATATAAAACTTGTTAAAAAATAGGACCCTTGCATTTTAGTGTAGTCATAGTAAAGCCTGGTTATTAGAATAAAGGCTTTGCATTTACCTTGATAAAGTCCCTCACAGGATTAAACGCGTAGGCTAAGAAAAAGGTTTCCTTTGGTCTTTATTCATATATACAAAAGTTTAGTGAAAGAACAACGAAAGTTCTTTGTTAAGGATTTATTCCATTATTCTTTCATAATATCTATTTTTTAAGCCCTTCATCCCAAACAAGGTGGGATTCTACTATCACGCAAGGGGTTACAGATAGTGGGAGCAAGATTAAAGAGGCATGATAGAGGAAAGGATGAAGAGAAGGACGGGGAATAGATCAAGGCATATGGAGATGTCGATTGACATTACATTTGAATCGTTGGAGATTATAGCTATCAGGGAAACAAGAAATAGGGAGGGAATTCCACAGACAGGAGGTGCTAGTCATGAAGCTGTTTGAGTAGAAGAAACGGTTACATTTAACCATTTCGATAATGAAAGACTGGGGCCGAGATGCCAGCCTAGTAGAACGCTTAAATTCATGAAGTCTGGGTACTAGCGAAAGTAGCTCGTCGGAGCAGTTACAGTGAAAGTATGTGTAGAAAAGACAGAGGGAAGCGACGGCGCGTCTGTGAGCGAGCGACTGTAAACGAGATGCCAGGTCATTGCCAATCACATTGCATGTCCGTCTCTGGATTTTGTCGGGGACCTTAAGACGAACAGCGGGGCACCAGACTGTATATGGCAACAGTATTCTAAGCAAAGGCGAATGGTTGACTTATAGATTTGAAGGATGCACTCGGGCGAGAAAAACTTTCTGGAGCGACACAGGGGACTAACTTTCCTTGCGGTGGATGAAGCCAGCGGACAGTGTGAGACCAAGCAGTCGCAAAGACATGCTCTCGGGAAGTCGAGCATCAGACATTCTAATGGAAGAAACGTAGAGTTCCCCGTGGTGAGTAATAGAGAGCAGTTTTGTTTTTGAAGCATTAAAGTTAACAGCTAATTCCTGCCCCAGTCTACAACTGATTGGAGGTCTTTTTAGAGACTGACGGCCAGATGTGGGGTATTTTCCGTTCACCTACTTGAACGGAATGTGACACTGGTACTGGTTTAAAGTGGGGGCCCACGCGTACATGGCTTTTGGGACAATAACAGCTAAAGCGTTCTTGGCTCTTCTCCATTTGGGAATATATCAGGCCTTAGATAATAACCCTAGCATCCTCTCAAACAAGAGGCAATGATCAAAGGAACTGTTTCCAGGGTAATGGGCGTATCTTATTAAGTTTTAATCACTTTAGATATATGTATTTTTAACGCTATATCAGTATCATCTTTTTTCAGATATCGCGTCTTCACAATTCATATAAGTTTTTAAATATCGAGCCTTCACGTGTCCTTTTTATTCATTTGGGCTTGCTTTTGAACAAGCGGCATTGATCGAAGGAGCAGCTTTCAGGTATTGAGTGCATTATTGTATATGCACTTTTAACCACTCTAGACGTGTATATTTTGTTGTCTGCGCTATATCACTATCATCTTTTTTTAGATATCGCGTCTTCGCACTTTATGAAGATCTTTAAAGTATCAAGTCTTCACGTGTCATTTTTATTCATGTTGTGTTGTTTTTAATGTTATATGCTTGTTAGTGTTTGTGTTTATTTAAAATTTTATTTGACATAATATTTTTTGTGATATTACTGTTTATCGAATTTCTTGTATTTTGTTCTTGTGTTGGTCACTGATACGCGATTTGATAAATGGCAAGTTATTCGGCAAGAAAATATAGTGGTTATGTAAGCAACGTATATGTTGCTTGAATCATTATCATTTTTAGTGATACGTTCCCTCCGTATATTGGGTATATTTCAACAGCAAGTTCACATGCATACAAGTTTTTTTTAAGGCCAACGAAAATCATTGCTTAAGGTCTTTTAAAAAAAAGTCTTCTTCCGCTCGAACTATTTTTCTGCTTTCCGGAGATAATTTGAACATAAATTGTCTAATGATTACTGAGAGCAATGACATTTCGTCAGATATTATCAAATAATGATTCTCGTTGGGTGGAGTTGTGTCTGCGTGTAGTACCTGAATTTAGAGAATGATTTGGGTTTTTTTCAGTCTGTTAAAGGCTGTTTGACATATCGCGTTCCATTGTCTTAGGAATCGTTCATAATCGGATAAAAATGATAGTGAAAGATTGGGTCGTCGAGTGAAGATTCAAAACGACGCGGGTCTAAGATCACAAAGGAAGTTTTAAGGTAACACGAAATTCGGACAGATCTGAAGAACACTGGAAGAGTTATACACGCTTCAACAATACGCAGAACCGACAATAATTTCGATTTCCAAAGAAACTAAAGTCTTTTGGCCAGTTGAATGAGGGCTTGAAAGAATGTTATTTGTTCAGTAGAAGCGAAAATTGGAATTTTAGGACAAGTCACTTCCCCACCACAACCTAAATTCGCCTTGATTCTTCTATAAATATTTTCACAGTAATTATTATGGGTGGGGGGGGGTGGGGGTAAAACCATTCGTAGTTCGAATTCACGAATTTAACCATTGGTACCTCGATTTCATAATTTAAACCATCGGTACTTGATTTCATAATTTAATCATTACTACTTCGATTTCACAATTTAACCATCGGTACTTCGATTTCATAATTTAATCATTACTACTTCGATTTCACAATTTAACCAACGGTACTTCAATTTCACAAGTTAACCATCGGTACTTCGATTTCATAATTTAATCATTACTACTTCGATTTCACAATTTAACCAATCGGTACTTCGATTTCATAATTTAATCATTACTACTTCGATTTCACAATTTAACCAACGGTACTTCAAGTTAACCATTTCGACTTCATAATTTAATCATTACTACTTGATTTTAACCATCGGTACTTCGATTTCATAATTTAATCATTACTACTTCGATTTCACAATTTAACCAACGGTACTTCAATTTCACAATTTAACCATCGGTACTTCGATTTCATAATTTAACCACTTTGCTAACCATCGACACTTGATTTTTAGTTAACCATTGCTACTGACATGGTATTTCAGTATTCATTTCTTTTTTTGAAAGTATTTCTTTTTGTTTCTTAAATCGTTTTTTTTTTGTTTGTTTAGTTTTTGGAAAATATCTTTCGTCAGATGTCACGTTTCAATCGACTGTTATAAAATTTCTCAGTAAAAATTCTGTACTTCCTTGATTTTGGCAACTCCAGTTCTTACCACTATTTTACTATTACTAATAACCATATATTCTGTCTTCTTAATTTGATAGATCGTCATTTCTTCTTGCTTTCCTATACCATCTTGCCTAGGGGTTCCTGCAGTTTTCTTCCATTGTGTTTCATGGATTCACTAATTCCATTCATATATATATATATATATATATATATATATATATATATATATATATATATATATATATATTATTTAAAAGCATGTATTCATCGCGACACAAAAATTACCATTTTTTACCATCCTTAAGGGATGTTGAAAAACTTTCGAAATGACAGATTTTTTTTTTTTTTTACGCTAAATAGTATCATATAGTTTAAGTTGGAGGGGGAAGTCTAATTTAACATGGCAAAATTTAATATAGGTTAAGTGTTAGGTGTGGGTTTGTAATTTCTGTTTCTTGATACAGGCTCCTGTATATATGGTAACATGTCATTCTGTCTGTCTTTTTTTATTATTTTATTTAGGGACATATATAAGATACAATACGATAAATTGGCATGTTTATTTCTTTTTTATTTTTTTTAAAAATACATTGGGATTTTCTTAAAGGTCTTTCAAATATGATTAAGTCATATTTTATATACTTATATTTTTATTTATAAAGATCTACAATAGTATTTTTTATTATATTTTTTAGTATACTAGATACGGTATTGTTAAGATTAAAATTTAAAATTTTGGAATTTAAATACGCATTTTCTTACTTTCTTATTTATGATAAAATAATAGATATATAATTATGCAATTTTTTAAATTAATTATGTTTCTTTATTCATATTGTCCTTACAGATATAGATATATACATACATACCTATATATATATATATATATATATATATATATATATATATATATATATATATATATATAATAAATAAATAATAATAATAATAATAATCCACCGGACGACTGCGTTCAGCATGAAACAGCCTGTCGCCTCTGAGCTCACCACGGGAACTCTACGTGCCTATAGGGAGAGAGAGTGAAATGGATTAAGTAAATGTAATTAATAGTATTTAATAAAAAACAGACCATTTACTTAAATAAATTGTATCTATAAAATAAAATAAACAGAAAATAAATATATATATATATATATATAAATACATATATATATATATATATATATATATATATATATATATATATATATATATATATATATATATATATATATATATATATATATATATACATATATATATATATATATATATATATATACATATATATATATATATATATATATATATATATATACATATATATATATATATATATATATATATATATATATATATATATATATATATATATATATATATATATATATATGTGTGTGTGTGTGTGTGTGTGTGGTATCAAAAATACTTTTAGAAACATTGGGCCGGGTTCCTCACACCAAAACAACGTCTATAAAAACATATGTCTTCAAATTCTTCATTTTTATTCATTAAGTTTAAAGAAAAATTTTCGGCAGATGACGCTATGTTGCCATGTAGACTAGGTTACAATGCGATGATAAACAGCAGTAAAGATTGGATGAATCGGCTGATTTGAGTCTGGAAACGCAATGTGAATCTGCCGTGCAGCCTCGCGTCGATTACCATTCGCGCGGCAGTATGTAAAAATCATATCTGCCTGCTCACGATATGAGAAACCTGCCTTTTTGAAACGGAACACTTCTCAGTTCACTCACTATTGCACACATTAATCATTGAAGACAAACTAGCTCTCTATCTTGAGTGGCTCTCTGGCCTTGTATTGCATGAACATTTGTATAAAAATATATTTATATAAATGAGATTGATTAATAAATAATTTCCGCTTCTGTTTATCAACTTTAATTGTAGCCTATTTTTCATCACCTGTCATGACATATTTAAGGAGCGGCTAGGTAGCATGATTACAATTCATTCCCCAAAACGGAAATTATTCACGCGTCCAGAAAAAATTGACAGATATGACAAAAAAAAATAAAAAAAAAACAAAAAATGAAAGCACTGCCAATATCCTTATAAGAGAAAAAACTGGCTTTAACTATGTCACAACAAGAGATTTGTGAATATTAGCAGCGATATTAAGCAGGGAAAGTGGATTGATAATAAAGAAAATATCTGACAAAGCTCACGTTGCGAATTGTAAACAGAGAGAATATTAACACCAGCCAGAACAAAGTAGTCGGGTGTTAGAAACAAAGTCGAGGTCATTATACATTTTGCCTGTGTTTTCCAACTTTTCCAAGTCTTTCCCTACAAACATCGTTTTCGCTGTTTGCTGGAGGTATCATGGCGTAACCTGGTTCAAAGAATATAGAAGAGTCCCTTACTGCAGTGTGTTTGAATTGATACAGGAAACTTTGAAAATATTTGCAACTGCAACAGAATTTATTCTGGCGGATAACACAAGACATTTTAGAGTCTAAGCTACTCACCAAAACTTATGCATTTTTCGCTGAAGTTCATTCTCACTTTCACTACCCCTCAAATATGCCTTCACCATATCGATTAACATTTTTCCTACGCATTAGATGCATATACACAGAAAGCATGTGTGCACTAATTCAAATGTGCATTTTCGCAGTTTGTCGAATTTTGTAACTAAAGATTTTATTGTAATGGAACAAATTCATTTCCGGCTTATTGACAACATTATGTCTATTTAATTTGTCCCGACATCATATTTATGAATAAACAAATGACAAAATGGCGCTAATAGAAGGGAGAATATTACAGAAGAAAGGGCACATGAAATTCTGACAATATATCTGCAATTACCCTTAAGCAGAAGAATATTTTCACAAGTCCAAGAAAAACATTTGGATTACTACTACACACAGAAGACAATGTTTAAATATCGGAAAACATAAGGAAAATTAATTCCTTTTAATGATATGTGGAAATAACCACTCTTTGCCTGAGGAAGGTCGCGAGACCGAAAACCCGTGTAGCAAATATATGGAAAATAAAGTATAATAAATATTTAAGAAATCCACCTTACGTTTGCGTCTTCTCGCTTTTCTTTAGCACGCACGCACGCACACACACACACACACACACACACACACACACACACACACACACACACATATATATATATATATATATATATATATATATATATAGTACAGGTAATAGATCCGTTGGACCTTAGTAATATCAGGTATTAAAACTGACCTACAAAAAGAGCTCAATGTATTTATTATAACAGAGGATATATATTATACAGCAAAAATCCAAAAATTACGTTGTGTGTGTATAGTCTATTTCAGGCCAGTACTGCCATATGCCAGTCTTCCACAGCCCCTAGACTGACTAACTTGGAGTGGGCTTTTCAGAAACAGTCAGTCTAGGACTGACGAAACTGTCATATGATAGTGCTGGTTTTAAATAGACTATACCCACATGTGGTAATTTGGATTTTTTGCTGTATATATATATATATATATATATATATATATATATATATATATATATATATATATGAAGAGATATAGTTTTAAGGTGTGCTATATTTACGGGATAAAGTGCTCAATATCAGAGATAGAGCGTATGTAAATATAAAAGTGAACATTAAGTTAACACTCAGAGGCGACAGGCTGCTTCATGCTGGACACTATCGTTATATTGCCAGACGATTTCCAGCATGAAACAGCCTGTCGCCTCTGAGTGTTGGAGGTTGAATTCAATGTTCACTTTATATATATATATATATATATATATATATATATATATAGAGAGAGACACAGAGAGAAAAGAGTGAGAGAGGAGAATGCGTGTGTGTGTGTGTGTGTGTGTGTGTGTGAGAGAGAGAGAGAGAGAGACCGGAAAATCTTTTAGCACTCGTCTCGTTGAAAAACGACCCTGGTGTGTCCGAAAATTCCGATTTTGAACATATTTCCCATTCTGTTTGCACTTCGTCATTAGACTTATTAATATACAATAAATATTAGCTTTATTATAACTTATTACTTAACATTCAACTTTATTTCATTGGAATGATTGGTTTTCTCCAAATAAATCTTTGGTTATCGTATTACTGATTGGCTACCATTGATATTAATATCACATTTCTGTCGCCGTCATTATTTGTGAAACAGACATCCTTTCATGCTACAAAGCCAGGGTCCATCAATTTCTCGAGTACGAAGTGAATAAAATCACGCAAGCTGAGTCGCACGTCGCGTACGACTAAATTTGTTCCTTAACTTATTGATTTGATTGATCAATAGTACTCAATGCTGTAGCTGCTAAGCTGGATAGGTCGATAGAAGAAGAAGAAGAAGAAGAAGAAGAAGAAGAAGAAGAAGAAGGTGAAAGAGAAGAAACATTACAGAATGGGAGAGATAAAGAAAGACGTGAGTTATTAAGAGAGAATGAAAATTCACTTCAACGGAAGATGTGAAATTAGATATGTAATTACACGAAACGACAGTGGTCAACGATATGTCGAAAGGGAAGACTGAAAGAGAGACCGGGGAGACTGAAGTAAGAAAATGCGGAATTGTAGAGACTGTCCATGATGTGTAATGAGTAAGAAGGTATAAAATAGGGTAAATGACAATTATAATGTCGTTCATCGACGTCGCTCTTCTGGTGACCTTAATATTAAGCGCAAAAGAAATTGACAAGTCCAAGAAATGCACCGATCTCCGAACTGATGTTCCTAGAAGGCGGCATGTTAAGGCGGCTATTGTCGCCGTGATTAGTGCAATTTAGTGGGCGGTATAGACCAGCGGACTTAAAGTCTTGCATTAAGAAAATCAGAATAAAACCTAATGTCTCGCTTCAGAGGTCTGCATTGCCTGGCGCTGTAAAAATTCTGCAAGTGATGCTGTCTGAGGACATATCCTGTTTGAGAACTGCCATAATAGAAAACCTCAAAATAGTAATAATAATAATAATAATAATAATGTGAAAAAAAATCCTGGACATATTTCAGCATCTCAGAGCTACAAAATAGTATTTTGTGCAGAGCAGCACATATCATCTGCAAAATGTGCATAAATCTCCTGCAGTGCCCCTTTTACTATTAAAACCCGGACGAGACTTGGTAATTATGATACTACAAGATACTGGCAAAATAATACTACGTAGAATAATAATAATAATAATAATAATGATAATAATGATAATCAACCCATATAATAATTATCAATGTGTATTTATTTATATGTTTCCTGTCGCATCTGTAGTATTAAGCGAGGAAAATCTACTTAAGTTAATAAATTTATGAGTAATTACTTCCCTTAGTCGTTTTAATAATTGATACAAATAAAACATTTATATGCATTTAGACAAAATTAGTTCCCGTGCAAAATAAACCGTTTAATTAATCAGTTCCTTTACTCCTACGTTTTTTAGATTGCAAACTTATTTGTTCAAGCATTTCATGTGAGGTACTCAGATACCTTTGTCAGTTAAGTGATCGTCTTTCTTAGCCTTGAAATAGACTTTGTCGTCGCTGTCTTTGTCGTTCCGATGCTAATCTTTTTCTTCCAAGAGATATTTCTATTTCACTGTTATATTAAACACATAAAATGATTAACATGGATAGATATTGAGCAAAAGCGATTTATATAATACCAGGAAGAATCAATGAATCATAAATACCATTGAACATCTAAAAATATAAATAGAACGGGCTAATTAAACTATTCATTGGCTTCTGTTTTAGTTGTAACTCTCAATAAATTGTTTCAAGACTTTGTTTCATTGTATCATTTATTAAGCCTTTCACCCCAAACAAAGGTGGGGTGCCACTTGCATGCAAGGGCAGAGAGTGGGAGCGAGTAAAAGAGATGTGATAGAGGAAGGATGAAGAGAAGGACAGGGGAATAGATCAGGCATAATGGAAATGTCGATTGATATTACATTTGAATAGTTGGAGATTATAGCTATCAGAGAAGCAAGTATGGGGAAGGCAACTTCCCAGATGGGAGGTGCGATACATGAAGCTATTGAAGAAGAAGAGACGGCTACAGTTAACCGTTTCTACAGTGAAAGGGTGGGGACCGAAATGCCAACCTAGTAGCACGTTTAAGTTCATGCAGTCTGGGAACTAGAGAAAGTAGCACGTCGGAGCAGTTACCGTGAAAAGACAGAAGGAAGCGACGGCATGTCTGTGAGAGAGCGACTGTAGACGGGATGACAGATCTGGGCCAATCACATTGCATATCCGTCTCTGGATTTTGTCAAGGACCTTAAGACGAAAAATCGGGGCACCAGACCATATATGGCAGCAGTATTCCACGCAAGGGCGAATGGTTGATTTATAGATTTGAAGGATGAACTTGGCGAGAAAAACCTTCTGGCGCGACGCAGGAACCAACTTTCCTTGCGGTGGATGAAGCTAAGTTTTTTCGAATAATCGCCGTTTTTAACGCCACAGACACACCAATTATATTAATAAAATGATGATAAATACCAATTGTTAAACCAGGCGTGATCCTCATAGCTTCGTATCTTAACAGATTGGTTGTGCTAGTACGTACATGATTAACCCGGTGGAATTGACAAGTACAGTAAATATCCAGTTCCAGTACCACGGATTCGTTTATCAGTTACATGACCTTATGTTTATACCTGCGTTGTTGTTCTCTTATTCACCGACCTACCCGATGTCCTCACTTGCAAATTAGATATTTATCTTGGTGACACAAATATTTACTCCTGTCTTAGTAACACGTCCGACAGCTCTGACACAGTAAAAATGCATATTCCTCTCCATTGTTAACTGGGGCAAGGAACGGTTTGTAAATTTGATCGTTTCCAAAAAAAAAAACTGCTATTATTAAATCAGCAGAGAGAACATTTCCTGCTTTCTGCTAGCATGGCTGAAGTTAATCTTCGGGAGAACTACTTTTTGGACTCACCTTTTTTATTGACATGAAGCGGAGTGGTTATATTGGGTCAATTACTAGGTCAACAGCGAGGAAAAGTTGGTTCAGAATGTTGTGCTGTGACAAATGCACTCGCCAGAATCCATGTCTGTAAATCCTACCCATTCCTCTGTCATTGAGTATTTCTGTCATATCTATCCTGAATTATGCCTTTATATCTCCGTTTTTTTTAAAAAGTGTCTCTAATAAAATCGATCCTGATCTAACATGACGACTCTAGTCACTAACTGCCGTGATCTTGATGTGGCTTCTCTCTGTCTTTTTAATCGAATTCACCCTGAGAAAGCAGTAAAGCCCAAAGATACAAAGGTCTGGGGTGTGAAAGAATTATAAGCAGAAACATTATTAAGGAACGGAAGAAATAAGTGTAATCAGGAAACAATAGAGGGAATTTTAAAAATTGCCCCGGGGGCCCTAAAAAATAAAACCCAAGGGGGGGTGGAACTTTAAAAAACCCGGATTTTTTAAAACCCGCTGTATCACCAAAAAATTTAGGGCCGAAAGATGTGGGGACCAATTTTTTTGGGACAAAGTCCGGGAAAAAATTAAAAAATTTTTTTTAATTTGAACCCTTCCCCTCGGGGACCTTGGGTTTGAAGTTAAGAAAAAATTCCTGCCCCGCTTAATGGTTTTTCTGGGGTTTCTCCCGGGGCAGAAAGTCATCGACTACATACAGACACGAAAAAAAATCAGGTCGACGTAGTTCCTTTTTATTTTTCTAATTTTATTTCATCTTACTTTTCATCTTCGTAAGCCACCCATTTTATATAAGTAATTTTTTTACATTACAAAAAGCCGGCATTACCGTCTGTATGGGCTGCCCCACGCTTCACAAGGAGTCAGAGAGGGCAGACATTTATGCGGTGACGACGTTATGACGTCATTTTAACATTACCATTACACATACGTTATATTGTTTGGGCCTCACAACTGTCATAATGCCTTATATATATATATATATATATATATATATATATATATATATATATAAAAAATCGATTAATGCCTCTATTTGCGTATCGATTTTGTATGTACATTTGTCTAATTGGTTTTATAGTATCTTTTTACAATATGTAAACGCACCTCTTTCAATATAATGATGTGTGTGTGTTTACTGCTCACCTAATATATGTATAACAGCATTTCGGTGAAGATGTGACGAGATCCCTAATGGAATTAGTCTATTTTTTCTGCTGTAGATTGCTATATCAGGCAAATACCAATTCATATATAAGTATTCATGATGCAATTTATGGGTGCATTTTTTTCATTATCAGAGACAGAGTGAATATAAGTGGGAGACAATGTGCTCAACACTGTGTGACAACAGTGTTTTTCATGGTTGAACGCAATTTTTAAGCCATACATGTAAACGGAAAACCTTTATCAAAGAACTTTCATTGGTCTTTATAATCTATCTATCTATCTATCTATCTATCTATCTATCTATCTATCTATCTATCTATCTATCTCGTTATATATATATATATATATATATATATATATATATATATATATATATATATATATATATATATAGACTCTCCCGTTGGTTCCCTGACGTATAAGGATCTGCTGACAACTTAATTGATTCAGTTATGAAATTTTGTGCGATAATCTTAAGTGGCACTTAACACGCGCTAGTGATTTCTAAAAAGAGGCCGCATATGGAGCAAGAGTGTGGCTTGGGGGGATGAGATCACTGTTAGATTGGCTGATTTTAGATCTTGTTCTCGATCTTTGAAGACGATTCAGGCAAGCTGATTGAAACGGCTGAGTTCACTAAAACACGTTGATCTCCATTCTACCTGCCCAAGTCTAGGCGCTCGAGGGTTATGATGTATATTGACAGCTGACAAGTTACTCTTCCGCGTGAATATATATATATATATATATATATATATATATATATATATTATGACATGAACAAAGCTGTAGACAACATTGTAAGATATTTTTCTGTTTAACATTCTTTTTTTAGAGATACAAATATTTGTAAATGCTGTGTTTATAATAAACAGTATTAAACAATTTTACCGGCCTGAATGACAGAGATATTTTCATAGAAAAAATATTCGAGAAAGGGGTCAAGTTAAATGTCCATTTCATAATGTGACGTCATTTGTTTACATTTGATACGTCATGAGCAGACATGAATGGCCATGATAGATTCATGGAAGATTGAAGTTTAAATACAGTAAATTCTGACCTTGCTGACCTAATGCCCTTCTGTTAAAGAAACGGGAAGGCACGCAACGCTAAATGACTGTTCCGTATAAGATACAGGTTTGAATCCTGCGGAGGACGAATATTTTCAGAAAATGGACATTCAGGCCGGTAAATGTTGTTTGGTACTTTTATTATAAACAGAGTATTACTAAATATTTGTATCTATAAAAAAGAATGTTAAACAAAAAAATGTCTTAAAATATATTTATATATTTATGACAAAAAAAAGATTGTCCACGTATTCTTATGATATGTAGTAGTAGTAGTAGAAAAGAAATTCAAGAGATAAGAAAACATCAAAAATAATAATATTGATTATAAGACTAATAATATATATTTGTATATTAGTAGAACTTTTAACAAATAGGATGCATGATCATTATCATCCTACTATATTCACATACAAACACAAAACACATATATATATATGGAAAATATTAAAAAAACGAGAATTTGTAATTCCTTAAATGACCATGCCCACTGTGTCTACATGAAAAATCTATATATTATTAATTTTCCCAAAAATAATGATCTATTAAATCAGCGCGTAATTAACTAACTGTAATATGTAGACATTGTACAATGCTTAAAATATAGTTTTGGTTTTTTTTTTGCTGTTTCACCCCAAGCAAGAAGCCACTAGGACGCAATGGGTTACAGAAGAGATAGGAGTGGATAGAAGAAAATCATGAGGAGAAGGGTAGATAGATCAAGGCAACTGGAGATGTCGATTGACATTACATTTGCATAGCTGGAGATTATAGCTCTCAGGGAAACTGGAATAGGGGAGGAGTTCCACAGGCGAGAGGTACGGGAGACATGAAGCTATTGGAGAAGAGACGGCTACATTTAGCAGAAGTTTCTGACAGTGAAAGGGTGAGAGTGCGATGCCACACCCTTGCAGGACGCTTGAACTCATGAAGTCTGGGAACTAGCGAATGCAGCTCCGGAGCAATTGCCATGAAAGTATTTTGTAAACAGACAGGAGAGGCGACGGCGCGTCTGTGAGAAAGTGTCTGTAGACGAGATGCCAGAGCAGAGCCAATTATAGAGTTGTATATCCGCCTCTGGAGCCTAATAATCTCGAGGCAAAACAACAGAAGGAGCTCAACAGGCGCAATATTCCATGCAAGGGCGAATTGTTGATGTATCTGAGGACCATCTGCAGGTACTTCGGCGCCAGAGCCAACTTCCTTGTGTTGACGAAGCAATTGACTCAATGTATTTGTTCCATCTCAGGTCAGCAGTCAACGTGAGACCGAGCAGCCGCAGAGAGGTGCCTGGAGAAGTTGAGCGTCAGACATTCTAATGGAGGGCAGGGGAAGGATCTCTGTGGTGATTAATAGAGAGCAGTTTTGTTTTTGAGGCATTAAAGTTGACCAGCCAATTCCTGCCCCAGTTCACAATCGATTGGAGGTAATGGAGTTTTCGATAAAATATATATGTATTACAATTATATATCCATTATTTTATTATATATTTTGGTACATTTAATATTGATTTAATTCTTTGATTTTTTTAATTTTAACGTCAGCCATATTAAGGACAATTGAATAAAAATAAGTATTGTATTTTTAGGTTCAAAATTATAAAAATGATTTAATCATACAGAGGCCCCTTTGAGAACGAACTTAAAAGTATATATATAAAAAATAAATTTTATATACATAAAAAACATTAATTAAAAAAAACATTAAATCAAAGATCGGAGATTCTAAATATGTGTAGACATAGAAAAAGCCTGGTTAGAATAGAGGTTTTGGGGGTTTTTTCCCTGTTCCGTGGTTTTATGGAAATGGTTTTATCAATAAATACTGTTCAAGAACTTTTATCTTTTTAGCCAGGTTCCTGAAGATCCGTTTAGGTAAAAACCTAGGTTCCACTTAACTGGGTTCCTTAGAATTACCCTAGTTTATCGCTCTATTTAGCGTATTTGAGCACTCTACGTTTTTAGTTTTTCTAATCGTTTTTTTTGTTTTTTTTTCTTTGACTAAGGACTTAAAGCATTTGTCGATTTGTTTCTGTCTTGTTCTGATGTTTTTAATTCTTTTTTTTATTTTCATTTTTTTTTTTTCGCTATCGGTATGTCCTGACATAGGAAAGATGATCTATCCTGAAGTTTTTCCAAACGAGTACTACTATTAATATATATATTATATGAATCATTCATACAAAAAAAATAGAGACTAGTAAAATGGTGATATAAAATTTCAGCAAACTTTTAAAGTGGTATTAACTTACGAACCACTTGATGAATGTTATGATCCTTATTTTTAAAAACTACAAATTTTGTATAAGGTCTTTTTTTTAATCTGAAAGTACTTTCAACTGTACATACAGTCATCCTCAGGCATGAAATTATTTTCTTTTAGTAAATCCAGGTAGTATCAGAGACGAAAGATTAAATGCGAATCGAAAAAAATTTTTTCTAGAAATGTGTTATTGTTAACGGATAAATTTTTGAGCGTGCAGTCGCAACGCTAAGGTTGAATTTTTTTCAAAATTTAAGAAATGGCGTTTTTACTAATATGGTAATTTGAGAATTTTTTGTTGCAGGAGTATTTTCAAATAATGTAGCATGAACTAAATAGTTCAATAAATAGAAAAATGTCTTCAGTAGTTATCCTGAAAATTTGAACGTCGTATCAGTTCTTTTAAATCGCCCAAACTGCAACCACTTATTTAATATATATATATATATATATATATATATATATATATATATATATATATTTTTTTTCCAAAACCTACATCTATATATTTTTATTGACATGAGTCGCAAAGAAACATTTTCATAAGGACTATACGGTTGTCCTAAAAAACATGTTGGACTGATTAAACCAAATTTATATATAAACACCACTACAGTCAAAAAAGATTAAATTTTACATTCCTAACACAGCCTAAAATGAGATATTTTGTAAAACAAAATGAAATAAGATCTGTAATTTGTTTTTATTTTAACCACAAAAATAAGCACTGGATAACTATAAAAACCCAAAAAAAAATATCATAAAACAGCATCATATTTTGTTTTGCCAATAAAACCACCGCTCGTGTTTGTTTTTACAAATATATGGCATTCTTGGAGTAATGGTGACAAAAACGAGGGACAGATCCCAAGTAAAACCCCAAAAAAATCACATTACATTCTGAATATTCTAATAAATGCTCAGATCTAATTTATCCCATACCAACTACATGGTGAGATAGCAGGAGACTGAATAGACCAAATCATAGTTTTCAAAATTTTGATCCATTTTTTTTTTTGACTCGAGGTAATTTTAAGTTAATTTGAAATACCGTCTTTGTGTTGTCTTGTTGAAACCAGGATTTTTTTTTCCAATTATACAAAACCAGATGGCATATGATGGTCTTTCAAAAAATCGAACCACTTTTTTCATGATTCCTCTGACGTGAATCAAATCTTCAGAGTGATTCAAAATGTCTACTGAAGGAATAATGTTAAAAAAATTTATATTATAAAATATATATAATTTAGCAAAATGTATTGTGGATAAACGAATCGAGATTTGAACTTTTGTTAGTAAGAGGATCGAGGAGAAAAGAGAAAAATGAAAGCAAATAACCTGTAGTTAATGAAAAGTTTATCCTTTATCCCTAAAAAAAAATACAAAATATTTAATTTTAATGTGTTTTTAAAAAAAATGCGGGTGGCTCTAAAATTTTTGCATATATATATATAATTTTTTCCAAGCGTATTTTTAGATTGGACAAGAAAAGTGGGGGCATGGAGTAAGGATCGAGCACAATATTCAGTCATATAACGTTCTAGCAAAGACAAGCTTTAAAACCAAAACCGCCCAGTAAAAAGACGGATTTTCCAATTGTAGTTTAGATGTGGTACAATGCCGAAATAGAGGAACCTAATGAGTTTAAAAAACCCTAGACAGTCGAAATGTTCTATTGAGACAAGCTACAGCAAGCACAAATTTTCGAGGTTGTTTCACGAACTTAAGTCACATATATATATATATATATATATATATATATATATATAGATGCAATCGTCAAATCGGAAACAGCAGCATGAAACAGACTGTCGCCCTAAGTGTTGACTTCCCTATGTATATTTCATATTTACACACTTTCTGTATCTGATATTTAGCACTTTATCCCATAAATATAGCATATTTGTCTATATATATATATATATATATATATATATATATATATATATATATATATATTAAAAACATTTATTCATCGCGATACAGAAATTACCATTTTGTTCCATCCTGAGGGATGTTCAAAAATTATTAAAAAAAACTGATTTTTATTTTTTTACGCTAATTAGTATCATAAAGTTTTAAGTTGAGGGGGAAGTCTAAATTTAACATGGCAAAATTTAATATAGGTTAAGTGAAAAAGGTGTGTGGGTTTAAATTTACTGTTTGTTGAAACAGGTCTTCAATTTGAAAACATGTCATTCTCTCTGTTTTTTTTTTTTATTTTATTTAAGGACATATTTAAGATACAATTATAAATAAATTGGCATGTTTATTTATTGGGATTTTTAAACATCTTTCAAATATGATTAAGTCATATTTTATATACTTTATTTTTATTTAAAAAGATATACAATACTATTTTTTATTATATTTTTTTAGTATACTAGATACGGTATTGTAGAGATTAAAATTTAAAATTTTGGAATTTAAATACGCATTTTCTTATTTCTTATTTATGATAAAATAATAGATATATAATTATGAGATTTTTTAAATATTATATATTTTTATTCATATCGTTCTTTTACAGATATAGTCCACCTTAAGATTATATATATATATATATATATATATATATATATATATATATATATATATGTTGTTATATATATATATATATATATATATATATATATAAATGATAATAATAATCATAATAATCGGCCTGGACGACTGCGTCCAGCATGAAAACCTGTCGCCTATGAGAGTTTTTCCAATGTTCACTTTTATATTATATTCCCATACGCCTCTTTCTGATATTGAGCACTTTATCCCATAAATATAGCATTACCTCTAAAATTATATTTCTTCATATATATATATATATATAGATATATATATATATATATATATATATATAACTTAGAGTATATCTGTAAAAGCCCAATATGAATATGAAGATTTTATATATATATATATATAGAGATATAGATAAACTCTAGTGAGGCAGATACAGGTTTAGATCGTCAGGAAATCTGGCTTTCCCTGACGATCCTTAGGTGACCTGGGTAGGTTTGTCTGGCCTACCAGGTTTATCTAGGTCTGCTCTACGGTTGTATTGAGCTCTTTTGTTAGTTAGTTGTTTACTCGTGTCGGGGTTTTTTTCTTTTGGGCTTTGAACCTGTATCTTGGATTTTTTTTCGCGATAGACTTTCATGCGTTTTAGCTCTTTTTTTTAAAACCTTTTTTTTCCGGGATTGATTTGATTATTGAAATCAAAAATGAAGGTTTTGGAATCGAGTATAAATTACCTATATTTATATATATATTTATAATCTTCGAGTATGTTCTGTAAAAGGACTAAAAATGAATAAAGACACAAGCCAACATATATGACTAAAAATGTTAAAAATTAAAATGAATTGTTAAATTAATAACCTTATATTATTTAAAATATAACCCATATAAATTATTCTCAAACTAAACTAATTTAAATACTAATTTGCATGATTTTTTTTTTAAAAACATCATTTACTCAGTTTCGTTTATTAGGCATTGAATTATATCACTTTGTATCCTCCATACTTGTATCTAACCAGATGAATATTTATGAACGTTCGTATTTGGAAAAATAACGTTCTTTTTTATCTTATATAAAACTTGTTAAAAATAGGACCCTTGCATTTAGTGTAGTCATAGTAAAGCCTGGTTATTAGAATAAAGGCTTTACATTTTATGATAAAGTCCTCACAGGATTAAACATGAAGCTAAGAAAAAAGTTTCCTTTGGTCTTTATTCATATACAAAAGTTTAGTGAAAGAACAACAAAGTTCTTTGTTAAGGATTTATTCCATTATTCTTTCATAATATCTATTTTTTAAGCCCTTCATCCCAAATAGGTGGGATTCTACTATCAATTAATTGATTTAAAAGATAGTGGGAGCAAGATTAAAGAGGCATGATAGCGGAAAGGATGAAGCTAAGGACGGGGAATAGATCAAGGCATATGGAGATGTCGATTGACATTACATTTGAATCGTTGGAGATTATAGCTATCAGGGAAACAAGAATAGGGAGGAATTCACAGACAGGAGGTGCTAGTCATGAAGCTGTTTGAGTAGAAGAAACGGTTACATTTAACCATTTCCTGATAATGAAAGATCAGCTGAGATGCCAGCCTAGTAGAACGCTTAAATTCATGAAGTCTCGGTACTATGAAAGTAGCCTGTCGGAGTGTTACAGTGAAAAGTATGTGTAGAAAAAGACAGAGGGAAGCGACGGCACGTCAGTGAGCGAGCGACTGTAAACGAGATGCCAGGTCATTGTTAATCACATTGCATGTCCGGTTCTGGATTTGTCGGGGACCTTAAGACGTAGCGGGCACCAGACTGTATATGGCAACAGTATTCTAAGCAAAGGCGAATGGTTGACTTATAGATTTGAAGGATGCACTCAAGGAGAAAACTTTCTGGAGCGACAGGGGACTAACTTCCTTGCGGTGGATGAAGCCAGTGACAGTGTGGGAGACTGGAAATGGTAAAGACATGCTCCTGGAAGTCGAGCATCAGAGACATTCTAATGGAAGAAACGTAGAGTTCCCCGGAGTAATAGAGAGCAGTTTTGTTTTTGAAGCATTAAAGTTAACAGTTAATTCCTGCCCCAGTCTACAACTGATTGGAGGTCTTTTAGAGACTGACGGCCAGATGTGGGGTATTTTCCGTTCACCTACTTGAACGGAATGTGACACTGGTACTGGTTTAAAGTGGGGCCCACGCATTACATGGCTTGGGACAATAACAGCTAAAGCGTTCTTGGCTCTTCTCCATTTGGGGAATATATCAGGCCCAGATAATAACCCTAGCATCCTCTCAAACAAGAGCAATGATCAAAAGAACATTTCCAGGGTAATGGGCGTATCTTATTAAGTTTTAATCACTTTAGATATATGTATTTTTAACGCTATATCAGTATCATCTTTTCAGATATCGCGTCTTCACAATTCATATAAGTTTTTAAATATCGAGCCTCACGTGTCCTTTTTATTCATTTGGGCTTGCTTTTGAACAAGCGGCATTGATCGAAGGAGCAGTTTTCAGGCATTGAGTGCATTATTTACATGCACTTTTAAACCACTCTAGACGTGTATATTTTGTTGTCTGCGCTATATCACTATCATCTTTTTTTAGATATCGCGTCTTCGCACTTTATGAAGATCTTTTTAAAGTATCAAGTCTTCACGTGTCATTTTTATTCATGTTGTGTTGTTTTTTAATGTTATATGCTTGTTAGTGTTTGTGTTTATTTAAAATTTATTTGACATAATATTTTTGTGATATTACTGTTTATCGAATTTCTTGTATTTTGTTCTTGTGTTGGTCACTGATACGCGATTTGATAAATGGCAAGTTATTCGGCAAAGAAAAATATATAGTGGTTATGTAACAACGTATATGTTGCTTGAATCATTATCATTTTTAGTGATACGCCCCTCCGTATATTGGGTATATTTCAACAGCAAGTTCACATGCATAAGTTTTTTTAAGGCCAACGAAAATCATTGCTTAAGGTCTTTTAAAAAAAGTCTTCTTCCGCTCGAACTATTTTTCTCTGCTTTTCGGAGATAATTTGAACATAAATTGTCTAATGATTACTGGAGAGCAATGACATTTCGTCAGATATTATCAAATAATGATTCTCGTTGGGTGGAGTTATCTGCGTATGTACCTGAATTTAGAGAATGATTTGGGTTTTTCAGTCTGTTAAAGGCTGTTTGACATATCGCGTTCCATTGTCTTAGGAATCGTTCATAATCGGATAAAAATGATAGTGAAAGATTGGGTCGTCGAGTGAAGATTCAAAACGACGCGGGTCTAAGATCACAAAGGAAGTTTTAACACGAAATTCGGACAGATCTGAAGAACACTGAAGAGTTATACACGCTTCAACAATACGCAGAACCGACAATAATTTCGATTTCCAAAGAAACTAAAAGTCTTTTTGGCCAGTTGAATGAGGGCTTGAAAGAATGTTATTTGTTCAGTAGAAGGAAAATTGGAATTTTAGGATGTCACTTCCCACCACAACCTAAATTCGCCTTTGATTCTTCTATAAATATTTTCACAGTAATTATTATGGGTGGGGTGGGGTGGGGGTAACCATTCGTAGTTCGAATTCACAATTTAACCATTGGTACCTCGATTTCATAATTTAACCATCGGTACTTCGATTTCATAATTTAATCATTACTACTTGATTTCACAATTTAACCATCGGTACTTCGATTTCATAATTTAATCATTACTACTTCGATTTGCCAATTTAACCAACGGTACTTCAATTTCACAAGTTAACCATCGGTACTTCGATTTCATAATTTAATCATTACTACTTCGATTTCACAATTTAACCAATCGGTACTTCGATTTAACCAATTTAATCATTACTACTTCGATTTCACAATTTAACCAACGGTACTTCAATTTCACAATTTAACCATCGGTACTTCGATTTCATAATTTAATCATTACTACTTTGATTTCACAATTTAACCATCGGTACTTCGATTTCATAATTTAACCATTGCTACTGACATGGTATTTCAGTATTCATTTCTTTTTTTGAAAGTATTTCTTTTTGTTTCTTAAATCGTTTTTTTTTTTGTTTGTTTAGTTTTTGGAAAATATCTTTCGTCAGATGTTACGTTTCAATCGACTGTTATAAAATTTTCTCAGTAAAAATTCTGTACTTCCTTGATTTTGGCAACCCAGTTCTTACCACTATTTTACTATTACTAATAACCATATATTCTGTCTTCTTAATTTGATAGATCGTCATTTCTTCTTGCTTTCCTATACCATCTTGCCTAGGGGTTCCTGCAGTTTTCTTCCATTGTTTCATGGATTCACTAATCCATTCTGCCATTCATATATATATATATATATATATATATATATATATATATATATATATATATATATATATATATATATTATTTAAAAGCATGTATTCATCGCGACACAAAATTACCATTTTTACCATCCTTAAGGGATGTTGAAAACTTTCAAATGACATTTTTTTTTTTTTTTTACGCTAAATAGTATCATATAGTTTAAGTTGGGGAAGTCTAATTTAACATGGCAAAATTTAATATAGGTTAAGTGTTAGGTAATGGGTTTGTAATTTCTGTTTCTTGATACAGGCTCCCTGTATATATGGTAAATACGTCATTCTGTCTGTCTTTTTATTATTTTATTTGGGACATATATAAGATACAATATGATAAATTGGCATGTTTATTTTTTTTTATTTTTTAAAAAAATACATTGGGATTTTCTTAAAGGTCTTTTTCAAATATGATTAAGTCATATTTATATACTTATATTTTTTATTTATAAAGATCTACAATAGTATTTTTTATTATATTTTTTTAGTATACTAGATACGGTATTGTTAAGATTAAAATTTAAAATTTTGGAATTTAAATACGCATTTTTTATTTCTTATTTATGATAAAATAATAGATATATAATTATGCAATTTTTTAATTAATTATGTTTCTTTATTCATATTGTCCTTTTACAGATATATATAAGATTATACATACATACATATATATACATACATATATATATATATATATAAATAAATAATAATAAATAATAATAATAATAAAATCCACCGGACGACTGCGTTCAGCATGAAACAGCCTGTCGCCCTTCTGGAGAGGCTCACCATGGGAACTCTACGTGCCTATAGGGGAGAGAGAGTGAAATGATTAAGTAAATGTAATTAATATTATTTAATAAAAACAGACCATTTACTTAAATAAATTGGTAATCTATAAAAATAACGCATAAACAGAAAATAAATTATATATATATATATATATATACATATATATATATATATATATATATATATATATATATATATATATATATATATATATATATATATATATATATATACATATATACATATATATATATACATATATATATATATATATATATATATATATATACAAATATATATATATATATACATATATATATATATATATATATATATATATATATATATATATATATATATATATATATATATATATATATATGTGTGTGTGTGTGTGTGTGTGTGTGGTGTATCAAAAATACTTTTAGAAACATTGGGCCGGGTTCCTACACAAAACAACGTCTATAAAAACATATGTCTTCAAATTCTTCATTTTTATTCATTAAGTTTAAAGAAAAAATTTTCGGCAGATGACGCTATGTTGCCATGTAGACTAGGTTACAATGCGATGATAAACAGCAGTAAAGATTGGATGAATCGGCTGATTTGAGTCTGGAAACGTAATGTGAATCTGCCGTGCAGCCTCGCGTCGATTACCATTCGCGCGGCAGTATGTAAAATCATATCTGCCTGCTCACGATATGAGAAACCCTGCCTTTTTGAAACGGAACACTTCTCAGTTCACTCACTATTGCACACACATTAATCATTGAAGACAAACTAGCTCTCTATCTTGAGTGGCTCTCTTGTATTGCATGAACATTTGTATAAAATATATATTTATATAAATGAGATTGATTAATAAATAATTTCTTTGTTTATCAACTTTAATTGTAGCCTATTTTCATCACCTGTCATGACATATTTAAGGAGCGGCTAGGTAGCATGATTACAATTCATTCCCAAAACGGAAATTATTCACGCGTCCAGAAAAAAAAAATTGACAGATATGACATAAAAAATAAAAAAAAACAAGAAAATGAAAGCACTGCCAATATCCTTACAAGAGAAAACTGGCTTTAACTATGTCACAACAAGAGATTTTGAATATTAGCAGCGATATTAAGCAGGAAAGTGGATTGATAATAAAGAAAATATCTGACAAAGCTCACGTTGCGAATTGTAAACAGAGAGAATATTAACACCAGCCAGAACAAAGTAGTCGGGTGTTAGAAACAAAAGTCGAGGTCATTATACATTTTGCCTGTGTTTTCCAACTTTTCCAAGTCTTTCCCTTTACAAACATCGTTTTCGCTGTTTGCTGGAGGTATCATGGCGTAACCTGGTTCAAAAGAATATAGAAGAGTCCCTTACTGCAGTGTGTTTGAATTGATACAGGAAACTTTGAAAATATTTGCAACTGCAACAGAATTTATTCTGGCGGATAACACAAGACATTTTAGAGTCTAAGCTACTCACCAAAAACTTATGCATTTTTCGCTGAAGTTCATTCTCACTTCACTACCCTCAAATATGCCTTCACCATATCGATTAACATTTTTCCTACGCATTAGATGCATATACACAGAAAGCATGTGTGCACTAATTCAAATGTGCATTTTCGCAGTTTGTCGAATTTTGTAACTAAAGATTTTATTGTAATGGAACAAATTCATTTCCGGCTTATTGACAACATTATGTCTATTTAATTTGTCCTGACATCATATTTATGAATAAACAAATGACAAAATGGCGCTAATAGAAGGAGAATATTACAGAAGAAAGGGCATGAAATTCTGACAATATATCTGCAATTACCCTTTAAGCAGAAGAATATTTTCACAAGTCCAAGAAAACATTTGGATTACTACTACACACAGAAGACAATGTTTAAATATCGGAAAACATAAGGAAAATTAATTCCTTTTAATGATATGTGGAAATAACCACTCTTTGCCTGAGGAAGGTCGCGAGACCGAAAACCCGTGTAGCAAATATATGGAAAATAAAGTATAATAAATATTTAAGAAATCCACCTTTACGTTTGCGTCTTTCGCTTTAGCTTAGCACGCACACACACACACACACACACACACACACACACACACACACACACACACACACACACATAGTATATATATATATATATATATATATATATATATATATATATATAGTACAGGTAATAGATCCGTTGGACCTTAGTAATATCAGGTATTAAAACTGACCTACAAAAAGAGCTCAATGTATTTATTATAACAGAGGATAGAAGAGTTAGTAAAAAAATCCAAAAATGTTGTGTGTGTATAGTCTATTTCAGGGGCCAGTACTGCCATATGCCAGTCTTCCACAGCCCTAGACTGACTAACTTGGAGTGGGCTTTTTTCCGAAACAGTCAGTCTAGGACTGACGAAACTGTCATATGATAGTGCTGGTTTTAAATAGACTATACCCACATGTGGTAATTTGGATTTTTTTTGTATATATATATATATATATATATATATATATATATATATATATATATATATATATATGAAGAGATATAGTTTTAAGGTGTGCTATATTTACGGGATAAAGTGCTCAATATCAGAGATAGAGTTGTATGTAAATATAAAAGTGAACATTGTTAACACTCAGAGGCGACAGGCTGTTCCATGCTGGACACTATCGTTATATTGCTGTGACGATTTGTCCAGCATGAAACAGCCTGTCGCCTCTGAGTGTTGGAGTGTTGAATTCAATGTTCACTTTTTTTATATATATATATATATATATATATATATATATAGCGAGAGAGACACAGAGAGAAAAGAGAGAGGGAGAATGCGTGTGTGTGTGTGTGTGTGTGTGTGTGTGTGTGTGAGAGAGAGAGAGAGAGAGAGACCGGAAAATCTTTTAGCACTCGTCTCGTTGAAAACGACCCCGGTGTGTCCGAAAATTCGATTTTGAACATATTTCCCATTCTGTTTGCACTTCGTCATTAGACTTATTAATATACAATAAATATTAGCTTTTATTATAACTTATTACTTAACATTCAACTTATTTCATTGGAATATGGATTGGTTTCTCCAAATAAATCTTTGGTTATCGTATTACTGATTGGCTACCATTGATATTAATATCACATTTCTGTCGCCGTCATTATTTGTGAAACAGACATCCTTTCATGCTACAAAGCCAGGGTCCATCAATTTCTCGAGTACGAAGTGAATAAAATCACGCAAGCTTGAGTCGCACGTCGCGTACGACTAAATTTGTTCCTTAACTTATTGATTTGATTGATCAATAGTACTCAATGCTGTAGCTGCTAAGCTGGATAGGTCGATAGAAGAAGAAGAAGAAGAAGAAGAAGAAGAAGAAGAAGAAGAAGGTGAAAGAGAAGAAACATTACAGAATGGGAGAGATAAAGAAAGACGTGAGTTATTAAGAGAGAATGAAAATTCACTTCAACGGAAGATGTGAAATTAGATATGTAATTACACGAAACGACAGTGGTCAACGATATGTCGAAAGGGAAGACTGAAAGAGAGACCGGGAGACTGAAGTAAGAAAATGTGAATTGTAGAGACTGTCCATGATGTGTAATGAGTAAGAAGGTATAAAATAGGGTAAATGACAATTATAATGTCGTTCATCGACGTCGCTCTTCTGGTGACCTTAATATTAAGCGCAAAGAAATTGACAAGTCCAAGAAATGCACCGATCTCCGAACTGATGTTCCTAGAAGGCGGCATGTTAAGGCGGCTATTGTCGCCGTGATTAGTGCAAATTAGTGGGCGGTATAGACCAGCGGACTAAAAGTCTTGCATTAAGAAAAATCAGAATAAAACCTAATGTCTCGCTTCAGAGGTCTGCATTGCCTGGCGCTGTAAAAATTCTGCAAGTGATGCTGTCTGAGGACATATCCTGTTTGAGAACTGCCATAATAGAAAACCTCAAAATAATAATAATAATAATAATAATAATAATAATGTGAAAAAAATCCTGGACATATCAGCATCTCAGAGCTACAAAATAGTATTTTGTGCAGAGCAGCACATATCTGCAAATGTGCATAAATCTCCTGCAGTGCCCCTTTTACTATTAAAACCCGGACGAGACTTGGTAATTATGATACTATAAGATACTGGCAAAATAATACTACGTAGAATAATAATAATAATAATAATGATAATAATGATAATCAACCCATATAATAATTATCAATGTGTATTTATTTATATGTTTCCTGTCGCATCTGTAGTATTAAGCGAGGAAAATCTACTTAAGTTAATAAATTTATGAGTAATTACTTCCTTTTAGTCGTTTTAATAATTGATACAAATAAAACATTTATATGCATTTAGACAAAATTAGTTCCTGTGCAAAATAAACCGTTTAATTAATCAGTTCCTTTACTCCTACGTTTTTAGATTGCAAACTTATTTGTTCAAGCATTTCATGTGAGGTACTCAGATACCTTTTGTCAGTTAAGGATCGTCTTTCTTAGCCTTGAAATAGACTTTGTCGTCGCTGTCTTTGTCGTTCCGATGCTAATCTTTTTTTCTTCCAAGAGATATTTCTATTTCACTGTTATATTAAACACATAAAATGATTAACATGGATAGATATTGAGCAAAAAGCGATTTATATAATACCAGGAAAGAATCAATGAATCATAAATACCATTGAACATCTGAAAAATATAAATAGAACGGGCTAATTAAACTATTCATTGGCTTCTGTTTTAGTTGTAACTCTCAATAAATTGTTTCAAGACTTTGTTTCATTGTATCATTTTTAAGCCTTTCACCCCAAACATAAGTGGGTGCCACTTGCATGCAAGGGGCTACAGAGAGTGGGAGCGAGAGTAAAGAGATGTGATAGAGGAAGGGATGAAGAGAAGGACGGGGAATAGATCAAGGCATATGGAAATGTCGATTGATATTACATTTGAATAGTTGGGATTATAGCTATCAGAGAAGCAAGTAATAGGGAAGGCAACTTCCCAGATGGGAGGTGCGATACATGAAGCTATTGAAGAAGAAGAGACGGCTACAGTTAACCGTTTCTACAGTGAAAGGGTGGGACTGAAATGCCAACCTAGTAGCACGTTTAAGTTCATGCAGTCTGGGAACTAGAGAAAGTAGCACGTCGGAGCAGTTACCGTGAAAAGACAGAAGGAAGCGACGGCATGTCTGTGAGAGAGCGACTGTAGACGTGATGACAGATCTGGGCCAATCACATTGCATATCCGTCTCTGGATTTTGTCAAGGACCTTAAGACGAAAATCGGGGGGCACCAGACCATATATGGCAGCAGTATTCCACGCAAGGGCGAATGGTTGATTTATAGATTTGAAGGATGAACAATCCTTCTGGCGAGAAAAACTTCTGGCGCGACGCAGGGAACCAACTTTCCTTGCTTATCCTGTTTACAATGGATGAAGCTAAGTTTTTCGAATAATCGCCGTCATTTTTAACGCCACAGACACACCAATTATATTAATAAAAAATGATGATAAATACCCAATTGTTAAAACCAGGCGTGATCCTATAGCTTCGTATCTTAACAGATTGGTTGTGTAAATATTTACTAGCATGTACATGATTAACCTTGGTGTGAATTGATGAAGTACAGTAAATATCCAGTTCAGTACCACGGATTCGTTTATCAGTTACATGACCTTATGTTTATACCTGCGTTGTTGTTTCTTAAATAACGATTCTGTTAGAAATTTTATTCACCGACCCTAAGGACCGAAACCGAATAACAGATTGATGTCCTCTCCACTTTGCAAATTAGATATTTATCTTGGTGACACAAATATTTACTCCCTGTCTTAGTAACACGTCCGACAGCTGACACAGTAAAAATTCATATTCCTCCATTGAAGAACCCATTGTTATATGACTGGGCAAGGAACGGTTTGTAAATTTGATCGTTTCAAAAAAAAAACTATTATTAAATCAGCAGAGAGAACATTTCCTGCTTTCTGCCAGCATGGCGGGGGAGAAGTTAATCTTCGGGAGAACTACTTTTTGACTCACCTTTTTATTGACATGAAGCGGAGTGGTTATTGGGTCAATTACTAGGTCAACAGCGAGGAAAGGGTGTTAGCAATGAAAAGGTAATGGTTGAATGTTACTACTTTCTTCTTACTGTTGTAGACAAATGCACTCGCCAGAATCCATGTCTGTAAATCTACCATTCCTCTGTCATTGAATATTTCTGTCATATCTATCCTGGTGCTCTTGCTTTATATCTCGATTTTTTTTTATAAAAAAGTGTCTCTAATAAAATCGATCCTGATCTAACATGACGACTCTAGTCACTTTCTAACTGCCGTGATGTGGCTTCTCTCTGTCTTTTTTTAATCGAATTCACCCCGAGAAAAAGCAGTAAAGCCCAAAGATACAAAGGGTCACTGGGTGTGAAAGAATTATAAAGCAGAAACATTATTAAGGAACGGGAAGAATAGAAGTGTAATCAGGAAACAATAGAGAGGAATTGTATTTATAAGATTCGCCAGCGGCGCGTAAAAGTATAGTCAACTGCTAGAATTGAATCATTAAATTCCACAATGAATCTCTAACAGCATGATATCTACCAACCGCCCCACGCGGTCAGATGTGGCAGAAGGACGAATTTAATGTGGGGTATCCAAGCCCGTAGGCTCGGTCAAAAATTCACCGTAGACCCCAATTTTCGCTGATGCGTGGAGTGGTTATATAAAACGGAGTCGAGTAGCTGTTTCCATGTTCGAGACATTGATTCTGTCATATCTATCCTGCCCTTTGACATGTCTCTTCGTCTGGGGATCTAACTCGCCCGGAGGCAGAAAAGATACTTGACCAGCACAGCTGGAGATGAATCGCTAACTGCAGGCCTACATGCAGTATTTACTACTGTATTTATGTGAATGAGGACATACACATTATCGTCCGTAGGTATGCTAAAACATTATCTATCTATCTATCTATCTATCTATCTATCTATCTATCTATCTATCTATCTATCCCAGTCTCTTCTCTATATCTATCTCTCTATCTCAGTCTGTTTTTATCTATCTATCTATCTATCTATCTATCTATCTATCTATCTATCTATCTCAGTTTCTTCTCTATATCTATCTCTCTATCTCAGTCTGTTCATATCTATCTATCTATCTATCTATCTATCTATCTATCTAATGCTAAAACTTTAATTTTATATGTATCTTTGTCCCCAAGATACAGCTTAAATGATACATAATGCCTCAGTTACGAGGATACCTTGAACTCTTACCGAGTGTAGTAAAATTAAACAAGGGGTTCTTGAGCTAGGGCCGTTTTTTCTTCCCTTAGCATTTTCAATAAGAAATTCAGTATCTGTTTTCGATAGACAGTCTTATATCAATATGCTTATATAAACAACTACTTATTAAATAAATTTAATTATGCATAACGCAACATATATGTATAGAGTTTACACGACTACATCGGAACCATTTTTATAAACAAATATCTAGGATGTTCGGCATGATTATATCCAAATGTCTTGGATGTTTTCATTGATATTCCCCCTATACAAGGTTCAAGAAGCAATTGTGGTATAGGGTTGCAGAATAAGAGGTACATATGATGGCGGAAGACGCTATGGGTGTGCATTAAAATTATAAATATTTGCTGTCAGTTATGGAATATTTTTTTGAATTATTCTCAGATTTAATCTAAGCAGATTAATTAGCAAATAGCAAAGAATTAAAAAATACATTCATTTTTAAATTCCTTTTCCGGTTTCTAGTCTAAATATTCTAGAAAATTTGGTGTTCCATAGTTTCAGGCTTTCGGCTTATTATTTCTATGAAATATACAATGAACGAATCTTGGCAGCTTCAGTTCGTTGTGACTTCAAAATATTTAAATGGTAATAGTTGTAGCTTCAAGACACTTTGTATATTGTATAAGTAGTGATCAATAAGTAGAGACGGGTGGTTTATTGACGGGAAATGTCTTTAGAGGTGATTATAACAAGGTATCACATTTCGCAGTTTTGAGTTCAGAATATTTAAACGTTCTGAGTATAGCCAAACATTCCCTAAAGCAGTCATTTTATAACAATGTCGATATGGTGAATAAAGGAATACTAATTTTCTAAACTATCATATGCAGTGGCCTAAGAAAATTTTTAAGCCAGGAAAAATAAACTACATACAATTTCAAAATTCAATTACGTAATCCCAACTCAACATAAATAAACAGTATTTGGAACTTGTATAGAGTAGGTCCCCCATTTACTAGTTTCAGTGCTTCTATTCGATTTTTCATGAATCTCATCAAGTTATCAACAATCGTCTGAGCCATATTTTGCCACTTCTTTAATGTTTCTGTAAGGGTTGCCGCTGATGTGATTTTGATTGCACGCTCTCGAAGTCTTCGGTCAAGGTGCTCCCAAACGAGCTCTATTGGATTCATGTCAGGATTTTGGACAGATTCCTTGCGATTCCTTCCAGGACTTTGCTCGTATAAAATGGCGCTTCATCTTCTTGAAAAAGGTAGACATTCTTGTCAATGTGATTGGTTTCAAATAGTGGGAGTAGTTCTTTTAATATTTGACAGTATTCTAAACCATTTAACTTCTCATCAACAAGAATCAGCTCAGATTTCTCTCCAAACCAGACAGTGCCCCACCCCATTACTCCAATCCCTCCATGTTTCACGGTCGCCTGCAACGGTATTGTCTGAAGGAAAAAAGACGAAACGTTATTACACGAGCCAAAATTACTCTAATCAAAGGTGGCTTAAAACTTATCAGAGCCCTCTGTAGGAAGAAAATGAGTAACTACTGACATAGAGGTTCGAGCGTGACACTCTGGATTTATGAATATATGTTTTCCCGCCAGGTGTATGAGTAGCGGTGTCAGGCTACTGACTGTAGTGATCATTGAGTGGAACTATCCAGTCGAATTAGTGTGAATTATTGTGTGTCGATGATTTTGATTTTGATTTAGGATTTATCGGACGCTAAGCCGAGCCGCGCTACTAACAAGGTATTCACTGAAATGGTTAATTATCTTTGGTTGACTTTTACTTCTTTGTTCTTAAGTATTTATTTGTGGTTGTAATTAAATACTGTTTTAACTTAACATTGAAGTCTTGAGTTATACTTAATCATTAACGGTCATCGTACGTCACAAAATAAATGGAGTTCAACTGGGAACGTTTCAGCAACATCTCATACATAGATAAAAACAATGTACACACACACACACACACACACACACACACACACACAAACAGAAACAGACACACACGCCTACTTACTACAAACATACTTACCCACATATCTATATATTCACACTAATTCGACTAAATAGTTCCACACAAAAATTACTCAATAATCGCAACAGTCAGTAGCCGGACACTGCTACTTATACACCTGGCGGAAACATATATGCAAAAAGTCCAGAGTTTCACGCTTGAAACTCGGTGTCGGTAGTTACTCATTTTCTTCCTACCAGGGATATATATATATATATATATATATATATATATATATATATATATATATATACACATATATATATATATATATATATATATATATATATATATATATATATATATATATATATATATATATATATATGTGTGTGTGTGTGTGTGTGTATGTATGGATATATATATATATATATATATATATATATATATATATATATGTATGTATAAGTTTTAGATAGAATATCTGTAAAAGGACAATATGAATAAAAGCGAAAGGAAAACTTGTTTTAACCGACTCTGTTGAACATTATTAAAGCAAATGTAAGGATATTTATTTGTGACAAGTATTTAGTAAATTATATACAAAATCAAATATTCAAATTCGGTTTTCATTTTTTTTTTTTTTTGAGTGAGAATTTGACTTTTTTCGTGTGCATATTGAATAGCGAGCTGAATTCAAAAAAAAAAAAAAACAGAATATCAGCCATAAACACCTTGTCTGTCCCTGTAGTGCAATACAGTTGCAACATGCTTAATTGGACCATATCTGACATTAAGCGAATGGACGTCAAAAGGAGAAAGCTTCTCACTTACCACCGCATGCATCAACCTAAGGTTGATCGTCTGCATGTACCCAGAACTGAAGGAGGCAGAGGATTAGTTCAACTAGAATGCAGATTCCAACACGAAATGCTGATTCTGTGATAAATATCCAGAAATAATTGACCATCTTGTATCAGCTTGGCACCCACTGAATATAAAACCCGGCATGCCGAGTGAGCCAATATCTGCATTGGAAAATATGCAGCTTTTTACGGAAAGGAAACTGCAAGAAATTGGTATGAACATCAACCGGTTCTGGTTACAGAGATAGGACCTGCAACAATGGGACTTTACAATACACACAGACACAACAATCAAAGATAATCGCTCGGATATTGTGATCAGAGACCGCAAAGAAAAAATGTGCCTTCTTATTGACATGACTATCTCTGCAGATTGTAATGTATCTTTGAAGATCTTCAAAAAACTAACACAATACAAGGTAGTTGAAATTGAAATCTCAAAAATGTGGCATATGAGAACATCAACAATTCCAGTTGTAGTTGGACACAGCGGACTGATTTGAAAATATTCCAATGGACACATTGAAAGGATTCCTGGTAGGCCATGCCTTAATAATATATATATATATATATATATATATATATATATATATAATGACTCACAAGTACAGCTCACACGTTACGAAGATGTTTATCAATTTAAATTTGGGTGATCTAAGTTGTTTGTGGTTTATTTTACAAAAATGGCATGAAGTAATTTCTGACCTTAGGCTTCTGGTTAGGACCCGGGAGGAAATGTGTACCCAAGAGAAATCCAAGGAAATGATAATAATAATAATAATAATAATAATAATAATAATAAAAGCCAACAAATTGATATTCAGGTTACATATCTTGTACAATCGTCAGGTGGTCGTGAATATATATATATATATATATATATATATATATATATGTGTGTGTGTGTGTGTGTGTGTGTGTGTGTGTGTGTGCGAATGAATGTAAAATGATACTACAAGTTTCACACTAGAGTAGCGATAGTCACGCAATTATTGCATTGAGAGTCACTGTTCTTTCGTGAAACTTGTAAAATCGATTTCAAGTCATTGGGGTGTTTATTGCTTTTTCTTATTGCTCTGTCACTTTACTGACCACTACAGGTGTGAGTGAGTGTGTTAGCTTATTGATTCATCGGATTCATTGTATATATATATATATAAATACATATTTTGGAATTCACTTGTTTTGAAGCACGCACTGGAACGTGAAACTGATAGTTACCATGCACTGTTGATTCTTATGTCCATTTTCTCTCTCTCTCTCTCTCTCTCTCTCTATATATATATATATATATATATATGTGTGTGTGTGTGTGTGCGCGTCTGTGTGTTTGTGCGCGTCTGTGTGTATTATATCATAAAGAAACAATAGCAATGTACTAAGAAGAACGATGTGTAGACTGAAAGTTTTTTTTTTAATTTTTGTAGTTTATTGAGAATCGAATATATGTTTTGGAGTGTGTGATGTCAGGACGCTAGAGTTCTTTTTCAAATCGATCAATCAAATGAGAATTTTGTTTGAATTTTGAAAAGTTATATATCCACAACATTTTCTTAGTATATGTATTTAGCTGTTAAACCGAATTGGACTTATTATAATCCATTTAGTAGAGTAAAAATGTCTTAGTAGTTTACCACAGAATTTAAGATTCTGATTATTAGTGTACTGCAGATCTGATGTCGTAAATATATTAGAGTGTGTAGCTTATACTGTGTATCATAAAGGAACAATTTATAGAAAGAATTAAATAGCAATGTTAATGTGATTATGGCGAAATCGTTTCTCTTAATATTTGCCTATATATAAGAAAATTGTGCCTTGAAGATGACAATTTGAAATTGTCGAAAGTGCTTGGTATGTGTCTTCTGACAAAAACTCGAATATAAAGATCTTATTATTCAAGGAATTAATTGTAAATTAATGTCTAATTACGTTCTGTTAGCGAAGTGATTTCGCCATTAATCCCATTAACATTGCTATTTAATTTTTTGTATAAAGTGCTTCCTTATTATACATACATACATATATACATACATATATATATATATATATATATATATATATATATATATATATATATATATATATATATATTCTTTTCAGTAAAAAACATTGTATTAATACTTAACTTCCACAACATGGTTTTATGTTAACCATCGTGATATAATAATAATAATAATAATAACATTCTGTCCTTGCCTCTCAAAATTGTAATGTTTTAAATTATATTTTTTCTTTTCTTTAATTTAATTTAAAGTCTTTTTGACTTTATTTATTTATCTTTTTTTCCAATTGTCCGTTATTCTTTTATGTTATTTTTTATTATCTATATTTTAGTATTTTTTCCCACATCTCCAGCGGAACTTTCTGTCCATTTTTTCCTTTTCGGCATAATGTACCTTTGCCGATGTATATATATATATATATATATATATATATATATATATATCTGTGTGTATCTGTCTGTGTGTGTGTGTGTGTGTGTGTGTGTGTGTGTGTATGCGGATGGGTAGGAGTCATATTGACTGACCTTTCTTTTTCTCGTTTTGCATATGGCTACAACGTTCTGCTTTTTGACTGACTTCTCTTTGAGTGAAAATTTAAAATTTAAATTTTTGTGGCTAGTAGGTTGAGTAATGACCCCAAATATATTTTTTCTTTTTCTTGTTTCAACCCCTTTGTTTAATGAATTCCTTGATAGCTTTTCCGCCAAACTGTAGGGAAGACGGGGGGCGGGGGGCGATGAATCAACCTTATAAATCTTAATAGCTATCATACTTATTGGCGTCGGAAAGTTGGACATTTGTCGAATGACATTCTGTGCCTGCCTCTCAAAATGCAAGGAATCGTAAATTTTATACTGTTTTAAATTAAATTTTGCTTTTCTTTAATTTTATTTTGACTTTATTTAACTGTAATCCTTTTATTTTAATTGTTTTTTCTTTCCTTTCTCTTCTCTTTTTTTTTTTGTAAAAACCATCAATATTAACCCATTAACTGCCAATTTTTTTAATGCGCATTTTTGGCCCAGACAGGTGTCTTATGAGTTTATTTATTCCTTATGTTTAATTTCATTAGTTACCATTGTCATTTTTATAAAAACTAGAATATCAAATATATATGTGTATTAAACAACAAAAAATAATATTAATTAGAAATAATAAAAAAATACTTTTTAAAATAGTCATTATTTTTCTACTCGTGAAATGTAAAATTACGACAGAAAGTGTCTTCTTACGGCTAATAATAATAAAAAAAAAACTATTATGTAATTTTTTGTAACTTTGTATAATATTTATACATTACACCCTAATCTTAATTCGGTAAAATTTTCATTGCTAATCATGCATTACTTTTTAAGTAATACACATATTTATGTCTTTGTTGTTTCCGTTCCTTATATTATGGCCGCTACTGTATGTAAGCAATTCAATGTAAATACAAGGAATAACATGTAGTGAGTTTAATTTTAACAGATCCCCAAATGGGGTTCATGGCAGGTAATGGGTTAAAGTATGTCCACCTCTGATATTTTATCAGGTAGTTGTTATTGCGACTTAAGTTAAAACTTAGTATAGTCAGTGGCATGTCTATACGCATATGCTATCCCACTGAATACAATACTCAATTATGAATTTTCTGTTACCTTGGACACTGTTAGTAACTTTGTCCATTCCAAGGAATATAACCCAAATGTAGAATTGATCTAACGTGAAGAAGAACGAATCCTGGATAAACCTCGTCAAGAGTGGGAAAATATGACCATAAAATTAATGTTAGGCAAGCTCTAACGAAATCCCAAAAATGGAAATCTCCAGGAAATGAAAATGTGCCCAATTTATGACTCTATCACCTCTCATCAATCCCTAAACCCCTTGCACAAACTCTATGAATGTCTATAAAAACACCCAATGAAATCCAAGAATGGATCACTGAAGGTATTACATATCTCATGGCAAAAACGAATGAAACAGATGATCTGAAAAATTATAGGCCAAAAACACATCTATCGACGTAACATTCAAAAAAGAGAGAATTAGAGAAAAACACTCAATAGATTTAGATTGTCAGAAAGATTAGGGAACTAGAACAAAAAGAAGCCTATAAGTATCTAGGAATTAGCGAAGGAAATGGTATACAGCATAGCCAAATGAAGGAGAAGATACGAAAATATAACTACAGGTGTGTGCGTCTGGTACTAAAGCTGAATTCAAAGAACAGAATATCAGCTATAAACACATTGGCTGTCCCTGTGGTGCAATACAGTTTCAACATCCTTAACGGGACCATAGCTGACATTAAGCGAATGGATGTCAAAACGATAAATCTTCAACCTTGCTACCATATGAATCATCCCAAAACTGATGCTGATCGTCTCTATGTGCCCAGATCCGAAAGAGGCAGAGGATTAGTTCAACTAGAACTGTCGGACAAAACTAGAATTGGCCTTCAAAGATACCTTTGAAACTACAGAAGACTGGATGATGATATGTGTCAAAGAACATGGAAGTTGTAAGCGAATTTATTCTGTAATAAAGGAAGCGAACAAGTTCAAAATGGCGTTTCAAATGCGTGTAGAAATACAAGTATGGCACAATACACCGATTGAAACTGCAAAATACTTAAAAAGAAAGCAAATGCAACCGACCAGATACAGAAACGATGGCAAGATAAGCCGCTTCATGGCCAATACTCTGCCTGTACCAAACAAGCTGATGTAGACAAATCCCGTACCTATCAATGGCTACGCAGTGCAGGGTTAAAAGTTGAAACGGAAGAATTTATCCTTGCTGCACAGGACCAATGCTTGTTAACTAGAAATTATCAAGCCGACATCCAAAAATTGTGTTAGCTCAAAATGTAGATTCTGTGATAAATATCCAGAAACAATTGATCATCGTATATCAGGTTTCACAGCATTGGCACCCACTGAATATAAAACACGGCATGACAGAGGTGGGGGGCAATATATGCACTGAAAGATCTGCAGTTTTAACGGGAAGGAAACTGAACACCACCCACACCCGGTTACGCGACTTTAAAATATACACAGACAGAAGACTCAAATCTAATCGTCAAGACATCGTGATCAGATACCAGAAAAACCGAATATGTCTTCTTATTGATATGGCAGACCCTGCGAGAATGTAATGTGTCCTTGAAGATCATCAAAAAACTATGAAAATATAAGAACCTTGAAATCGAAGTCTCAAGTTGTAGCTGGAGCCCTCGGATTAACTGGAAAAAAGGTTCCGATAGACTCATTGAAGGGATTCCTGGAAGCCCATTCTTAAAGAATTACAACAAAATTGTACTCACACGTATAGCACACACCCTACGAAAGGTTTTATCTACGTAAAGTGTTTGTGATCGTAGATTGTTTTTTCTTTTCTTTTTTTTTTGTTCTTTTTAATACCCAGTGGAAAATGTCATGATGCCATTTCTGACCTTAGGTCTCTTGCTGGAATCCAGAAAGAAATGTGTATACAGCAAAAATCAAATAATAATAATAATAATAATAATAATAATAATAATCATACTTGGCAGAACAATCAAAGCTGATCCTCCAAACATTGTGATCAGAGACCACAAAAACAAAATATACCCTTTTATTGATATGACAGTCCCTGCAGTCTGTAATGTATCTTTGAAGATCTTCAAAAAAAAAAAAACTATCAAAATACAAGGACCTTGAAATTAAAATCTCAAAAATATGGCACATGAGAACATCAACAACCTCTGTTGTAGTTGAACACATCGTCTTGATTGGAAAGGATTCCAATAGACTGATTGAGGGGATTCTGGAAGCCCATGTCTTAAAGAAATACAAAATGTTCTTCTCACGAGTACAGCCCACACAAGCTTTCATGAAATAAAAAATTATTACCTATGGGATTTTAAGTGTTTGATATTCCTTTATATATATATATATATATATATATATATATATATATATATATATATATATATATTTCAGGAGACAAGGTAATACGTAAAAAAAAAACAACAGGATTTTCCCAATCATGTAACAACAAAAGAATCTTATATATATATATATATATATATATATATATATATATATATATATATATATATTTCAGGGACAAGGTAATACGTAAAAAAAACCCCAAAACAACAGGATTATTCCCAACCAGGTAAAAACAAAAGAAGCTTATGCTGCAACCACATTAAACACACGAAAATTCATTCACTAGCTCAGTCACTAAATCTACTTTCAAAATCTACCACGACTCTAACTGTAGAAGTCACAACATAATTTACCTTCTAGAATGCACACTATGCCAGAAACAATATGTAGGAAAATGTGAATGGCCCATTCACTACAGAATTAATAATTATCGCAACCGAATTAAGTCGACTCTCCATGAAAGATTATTACCTGTAAAACATTTCCGCCTAGAAAAACACGGTTTTAAAACCCATGGCATATTCATTATAATTGAGAGAATATAAAAGTCTAGAGCAGATAACATTAGAAAGATTTTAGAGTTCCATGAAAATAAGTGGATACAACGTTTAAAAACACACTATCCAGACGGTCTTAACCATAAATTTAACAATATTGATAGCACTAATATATAACTCAACAAATCAAAACCTACCCACATTTCTCACCCACACAAGGCAGACATGCTTACAGAGGTGCTGAGGCCTCACACTTATGCACACACCAACAGGAATATACACACTTACACACATCATACTCACTCACGCCCTAAGAACCAAACAACACACACACACACACACACACACACACACACACACACACACACATAAAGACACATCTCCTTTCCAGGAACCAATAAAACTGTCAAAATGACCAAGAGAATTCAGAGCAGCATGAATCCATCAAGCTCTTATCTCAAATAACAACTTAAAGAGACTGAACAACACAAAGGCTGACCAAAATTCATATTAAATAATAAAAAACAAACGAAAGCTACAGACAAAAGTTCATTTTCTCCATCAAGACATTCATTTCTGTAGTTCACTGCTACCAGCAAGCAAAAATTATTTTTCTCCTGATGATGGTCATGTTGGCTGAAACTAGTCGAGGAATCTAAATGAAATAATAATAAAAAAAAGAAGGAATATTAATATACAACCCAGTTTGTCTGAAGATTTTAATTTTTAATATTTTTATTGTTAAATGTATATATATATATATATATATATATATATATATATATATATATATATATATATATATATATATATGTAAGCAAAATATGGATATAGATCCGACAGTATGAAAAAAAACATACAGAAAAAACAAACAAAAATCTTAATATGCAATTATGCTGTATTAATGTTAATATAATGTCAACGTCGGACGTTTCGGTCTATTTAGACCATCATCAGGACATATATTGAATTGAATGTAATCTAATGTTAATTATGTTTTATGAATATGTCCTGATTATGGTCTAAATAGACAGAAACGTCCGACATATATATATGTGACACTATTTAGGGTTGCGTGAAAAAAAGAAAAAATAAGGCGAGAATTAAAATTAGATGATAAGAATCTATCACGAAAAGACGATGTTATTTTTTTCTAACAAAGAAAAGTGCTAAAGGTTTTATTCTCATTAGCGAGGAAAGTAAGGTCGCGGATGTGTCGGATTTAATTTAATTTATGACGACGCACCGAATAAGATATAGCCAATCTGCCCATGGCAATGGTGAAGATTTCAGGTCGGTCAGGTGGCCTACGAAACAGAAACTGAGAGATAATATTAATTAGGTCATGCACTGGGTCGCGGGAAAAATGTCCGCTGGACCACCAGGAAGAAAAGATTGACCCATTGGCTATCTACGGAAGATGTCATTTGGAAAAGGCACCTGGTTTGTGTCAGGAGCTGGCTATGATAAGAAAATTATTTTATCGAAACGAATAATTGGCTGTAGCGCAATACGTCCAATTGACCACCCACTTGTTTGGCAAAGGTCCCGAGTGACGAATTCAAGGTGACAGATAAAATTGAGATTAAGGGATCACACTACGGGTCGTATTGGTTTGTTGTCGGGCAAAAGGAAAGAAAGCAAGAAAAGAAAAAAAAAAGGAAGATAATTTTTTTTTTCTTTGAGCAAGATTTTTTTTTAAACCGAGGCCAGTCTGGCCACAACCACACTGCTGGGCGGCCATTGGCTGAATGGTGGCGTGAGCGGCAGACGAAGGTAATCATGTGAAGAAGGAGGGGAGGCCTGTTAATGCCCCCCTGAAGGGATCCCTGAGGGGATCGGTGTGAGATGCCACTGTGAGAGAGAGGGGAACCCCGTTGACACCCTCTGATTGCATTACGGCCCGGCGACTGATTGATTTCGTCTATGTAAGATCAAATCACAACGTGGGTAGGTTAGACTAGAAATCAAAACAGTTACTTCGGTAACCAGACGTTGGAGGCGAGCTGAGAACGACAAGGCTGATACCTAATCTAATCAGATTCGCATCCGAATTAGCAAAAGGTTAGAACGTCACATTCGGTGCCGCGATATTGGTCGTCACGGGACAGGATAGGACGGCGACGGCGCGGAGACAGACGAGGTGACGTCACAACTGGCGCCGCAACTAGACAGCACGGCGGCGCGGCCAGGCAGGCGTCACGATTGGCGCAGCGACACCGGGGAAAAGTATATATATATATATATATATATATATATATATATTGTTACAACCCCCGTCAAATGTATTATAAAAACTATACCATTGCTTATATTTTAGAAGCATTGTAAAAGAAAGGGCTCAGTACTTGGAGAAAACGTAAAGATCGGAAACCCAAAGAGATAAGATAGAATCTGTGATGCCAAAGACAGGCCAGAATGTATCCTTTCTTTCTCTTTTGATAAACGTGTTGACACCATGATTTACACGGATAGATTCCAGATAGGAAAAATTGAATCACTTTAAAGTAAACTCTATCTGACACCTCAGGTGAGAGAGCGGGTCAACGACATCATTTGGCTCACAATGGGAAAAAGTTAGTATTTGAAAATGGGGACCACGTGACAAGAAAAAAAAAAGAAACGAATAGTGAAACGAAAAATTTAGTCTTGTCCAGGCCTTGGGGCCAGAGGGACGTGTTTGCGAAAATACGAGAGTCTTGTACAGGTCTCCGGGCCGGACGGTCGTGTTTGCTATGAAGGCAAAAGCTTTGGTTGGTTATGCAGAAAAAGAAAAAAGTCCGTCTTCGAACCTCGAACGGATGACCATGCGCAAGCGCGATGAACGCGAAAGAAATGTTTGGATTCTGGGAAATAAACTACGACGTACGCGGAATGCCGCTACATCGGGACAAAAGTGAGATAGAAGACAGCTTCAATTTATCCGTCACCCAAGTCCCAAGATCAGACGCTTATAGAAAAAGAAAAGAAGAAAGCGAGAAAAGATCTCAGAAAGAGATACTTATAGGAAATGGAAAGAAAGGAAGAAAAGACCTCAAAGGAGAAGGCCGCCACACCGAGACGAAGGAGAAAGAGAGAAAGCAGTTTCAACTTAATCGTCACCTAAGCCCCTAAACAATGGACAAAAGAAAAAAGAAAGAAAGTAAGAAAAGACCTCAAAAGGAGACGCTTATGAAAAAAGAGACGAAGGAGTAAAAGGCTGCTACAACGAGACGAAGGAAAGAGAGGGAGAAAGCAGTTTCAACTTAATCGTCACCCAAGCCCCTAGACAGGACGAAAAGAGAAAGAAGGAAAGTAAGAAAAGACCTCAAAGGGAGACGATTATGAAAAAAGAAACGAATAAGGAGGGGGCTGCTACACCAAGACGAAGGAATGAGAGAAAGAGTGAGAGAGAGAGAGAGAAAGCAGTGCCAACTTAATCGTCACCCAAGCCCCTAGACAGAACGAAAAGAGAAAAAAAGAAAGTATAAAAGACCTCAAAAGGAGACACTTATAAAAAGAAATAAAAACGGTAAAGGAAAAAAGAAAGAAAAAAAAGTAGATTTAAGAAACAATAGTGGGAAAGAACTTTTATTACAAGATAAGTTCGTTGTTTTTCTTGTTCTTCATTTTGTTAAAATGTACTTCTTTTACATGTTTGTACTTTCAGGCAAGTCTAGCAAGAGATCCTTTTGATTACGTGTTTCTTTCTACTTGTCTTAAAATGTTAATGTTTTGTAAATTCGTACAAGTGTGGCACAAGTCCATACGTTGGTTTGTGATCTACCTTTCTAAGAGGATGTTACTATCCCACTATTTTGTTTACAATAAAATGTTTATTCTTGACACATTGTCATTCCTGTTTTGCCTTATTTTTTATTTATTTTCCCCACCTTTTTACGTTTGTTAATAAATTTATATTCCCTGTCTCCATTGTTGTTTGTCGCCTATTGTGTTTGTTCCTTAATCGATTCCGCTCGGCCGTGCCTGATCAATCGGAAAGACGCCTTTGAGAAGGAAATATATTTTACGAAAATTGAATAAATGTTAAAAAGAAAACACAGGTAGCGACCCTCCTATACTTCCGCTCTCGATATGGCATGAAGACGGGGATGGGTCGTAAGAATGAATATATATATATATATATATATAATTATTTATTCGAAAATTATAACATAAAAATGTTAAAAAATCTCTACCTAAACAGCCATTTTGTTTCAACATATCTGATGTCTTATCAAATGATGGTGTTCAAATCAATCAAACACACTACACGAGGGAAAACGCTGTTACATAAGCAGGAATGACCAATCAAAATACAAGTATTCTCGTATTTTGATTGGTCATTCCGACTTATGTAGCAGCATTCCCCCTAGCGAGGGGCATTTGATTGATTTGAACCTTTTAAAACCCTTTATTCTACATTCAACACCATCACTTGATAAGACACCAGAAGTGTTGAAACAAAATGGCTATTTTTTGTAGTGATTTTCTAACATTTTTATGTTATAATTTTCGAATAAATTATTATGTTTGCTCTACTCTATATTGAGCACTCTTTTAAGAATATTATTTGTTGGTTATTGAAATTTATTCCGTATACACAAATCCTATACTTGTATATATATATATATATATATATATATATATATATATATATATATGGAATAATCCACATGTATGGAGGAGGGGGAATTTAAGGTCAGAGCAGTTTGAAGCATGATAACCCAGTTTGAGACCCATACAGCAATCCACATGTAGGAGAAGGGGGAATTTGGTTACAAAAGTCTGTGGTATATAAACATGGAAAACAACCTTAATGGTTAGAGCAGTGTTTAGTATCCCGCCTTGTAATACGAAGATGTTCAATAGAGAACATTCAAAAGTTGTAATGAAGAGGTGTCTGGAAATGTTGAACAACTATCGAAAGTCGTCCTGATGTCATATGGTCACCAGACTCAGAGATATATGAACAAGAAATGGTCAGTATAAGCAGTACACTACAACGTAAACGTCAACTGAAAATAAAGATTGGGAGATTTGACAATATCTCATTTCAGATAATATAGACAGATCCTGAAGAAGTCCGACCAACTGGGATAGAAGGATAAAAGAGGATAACAACACTCAAGTAAAAGACAGATCCTGAAGAACAGCCTGCCTATTCTATATGAAAATAAAAAGGGCAATATTCCGAACAATGTAAATAGAAAAAGTTACAATATCTACAAAAGATCTGTGGTCTATAAAACATGAAAAACAACCTTCGAAAAGTAAATAGTATTTAATAGTTACAATATCTCATTTCAAGATAATACAGACAGACATGACTAATCGTCGTGAATATGAAAATAAGGACAATACTAAATAGAATTAAATAGAAGCCTAGTCTGGAGCGTACACGGCCCAAATAGTCGTAAATATGACAATAAAGATGAGGTCAATATTCCGAACAATGTAAATAGTATTTAATAGTTACAATATCTCATTTCAAATAATATAGACAGATCCTGAAGAAGTCTGGAGCGTACAAGGGCCTAATCGTCGTGAATATGAAAATAAAGATGAGGACAATATTCCGAACAATGTAAATAGAATTTAATAGTTACAATATCTCATTTCAGATAATAGAGACAGATCCTGAAGAAGTCTGGAGCGTACAAGGGCCTAATCATCGTGAATATGAAAATAAAGATGAGGACAATATTCCGAACAATGTAAATAGAATTTAATAGTTACAATATCTCATTTCAGATAATACAGACAGATCCTGAAGAAGTCTGGAGCGTACAAGGGCCTAATCGTCGTGAATATGAAAATAAAGATGAGGACAATATTCCGAACAATGTAAATAGTATTTAATAGTTACAATATCTCATTTCAGATAATACAGACAGATCCTGAAGAAGTCTGGAGCGTACAAGGGCCTAATCGTCGTGAATATGAAAATAAAGATGAGGACAATATTCCGAACAATGTAAATAGTATTTAATAGTTACAATATCTCATTTCAGATAATATAGACAGATCCTGAAGAAGTCTGGAGCGTACAAGGGCCTAATCGTCGTGAATATGAAAATAAAGATGAGGACAATATTCGAGCGAACAATGTAAATAGTATTTAATATTTACAATATCTCATTTCAAGATAATACAGACAGATCCTGAAGAAGTCTGGAGCGTACAAGGGCCTAATCGTCGTGAATATGAAAATAAAGATGAGGACAATATTCCGAACAATGTAAATAGTATTTAATAGTTACAATATCTCATTTCAGATAATACAGACAGATCCTGAAGAAGTCTGGAGCGTACAAGGGCCTAATCGTCGTGAATATGAAAATAAAGATGAGGACAATATTCCGAACAATGTAAATAGTATTTAATAGTTACAATATCTCATTTCAGATAATACAGACAGATCCTGAAGAAGTCTGGAGCATACATATCTCCTAATCGTCGTGAATATGAAAATAAAGATGAGGACAATATTCCGAACAATGTAAATAGAATTTAATAGTTACAATATCTCATTTCAGATAATACAGACAGATCCTGAAGAAGTCTGGAGCGTACAAGGGCCTAATCGTCGTGAATATGAAAATAAAGATGAGGTCGATATTCCGAACAATGTAAAATAGTATTTAATAGTTACAATATCTCATTTCAGATAATCGTCGTGAATATGAAAATAAAGACAGATCCTGAAGAAGTCTGGAGCGTACAAGGGCTGAACAATGTAAATAGTATTTAATCGTAATATAGACAGAATATGAGCGTAAATAAAGAATATGAAAATAAAGATGAGGACAATATTCCGAACAATGTAAATAGTATTTAATAGTTACAATATCTCATTTCAAATAATATAGACAGATCCTGAAGAAGTCTGGAGCGTACAAGGCCTAATCGTCGTGAATATGAAAATAAAGATGAGGACAATATCATTTCGAACAATGTAAATAGTATTTAAGGGCCTAATTACGTGAATATGAAAATATCATTTCGAAAATAATATAGACAGATCCTGAAGAAGTCTGGAGCGTACAAGGGCCTAATCATCGTGAATATGAAATAAAGATGAGGTCAATATTCCGAACAATGTAAATTGTATTTAATAGTTACAATATCTCATTTCAGATAATACAGACAGATCCTGAAGGGAAGTCTAAAGATGAGGCAATATTCCGAACAAGGGTTACAATATCTCATTTCAGATAAACAGACAGATCGTGAATATGTGAAATAAAGATGAGGACAATATTCCGAACAATGTAAATAGTATTTAATAGTTACAATATCTCATTTCAGATAATACAGACAGATCCTGAAGAAGTCTGGAGCGTACAAGGCCTAATCGTCGTGAATATGAAAATAAAAGATGAGGTCGATATTCCGAACAATGTAAATAGTATTTAATAGTTACAATATCTCATTTCAGATAATACAGACAGATCCTGAAGAAGTCTGGAGCGTACAAGGCCTAATCGTCGTGAATATGAAAATAAAGATGAGGTCAATATTCCGAACAATGTAAATAGTATTTAATAGTTACAATATCTCATTTCAGATAATACAGACAGATCCTGAAGAAGTCTGGAGCGTACAAGGGCCTAATCATCGTGAATATGAAAATAAAGATGAGGTCAATATATAGACGAACAATGTAAATTGTATTTAAAAGTTACAATATCTCATTTCAGATAATACAGACAGATCCTGAAGAAGTCTGGAGCGTACAAGGGCCTAATCGTCGTGAATATGAAAATAAAGATGAGGACAATATTCCGAACAATGTAAATAGTATTTAATAGTTACAATATCTCATTTCAGATAATACAGACAGATCCTGAAGAAGTCTGGAGCGTACAAGGGCCTAATCGTCGTGAATATGAAAATAAAGATGAGGACAATATTCGAACAATGTAAATAGTATTTAATAGTTACAATATCTCAATTTCGTGAATATGAAAATAAAGATAGACAGATCCTGAAGAAGTCTCAGGAGCGAAGAAGAAGTCTGGAGCGCACAAATAATCGTGAATATGAAAATAAAGATGAGGACAATATTCCGAACAATGTAAAATAGTATTTAATAGTTACAATATCTCATTTTAAATTTAGACAGATCCTTAAGAAGTTCTGAGCGTACAATATCATCGAATTGAAAATAACAGATGATCCTGAAGAACAATGTAAATCTGAAGAACAATGTAAAAGTATTTAATGGATTTCGTAATAAGGGCCTAATCATCGTACAAGGGCCTAATATGAAAAATAAAGATGAGGTCAATATTCCGAACAATGTAAATAGTATTTAATAGTTACAATATCTCATTTCAGATAATACAGACAGATCCTGAAGAAGTCTGGAGCGTACAAGGGCCTAATCATCGTGAATATGAAAATAAAGATGAGGACAATATTCCGAACAATGTAAATTGTATTTAATAGTTACAATATCTCATTTCAGATAATACAGACAGATCCTGAAGAAGTCTGGAGCGTACAAGGGCCTAATCGTCGTGAATATGAAAATAAAGATGAGGTCAATATTCCGAACAATGTAAATAGTATTTAATAGTTACAATATCTCATTTCAAATAATATAGACAGATCCTGAAGAAGTCTGGAGCGTACAAGGGCCTAATCATCGTGAATATGAAAATAAAGATGAGGTCAATATTCCGAACAATGTAAATAGTATTTAATAGTTACAATATCTCATTTCAGATAATACAGACAGATCCTGAAGAAGTCTGGAGCGTACAAGGCCTAATCGTCGTGAATATGAAAATAAAGATGAGGACAATATTCCGAACAATGTAAATAGAATATTTAATAGTTACAATATCTCATTTCAGATAATACAGACAGATCCTGAAGAAGTCTGGAGCGTACAACGGCCTAATCGTCGTGAATATGAAAATAAAGATGAGGTCGATATTCCGAACAATGTAAATAGTATTTAATAGTTACAATATCTCATTTCAGATAATACAGACAGATCCTGAAGAAGTCTGGAGCGTACAAGGGCCTAATCGTCGTGAATATGAAAATAAAGATGAGGACAATATTCCGAACAATGTAAATAGTATTTAATAGTTACAATATCTCATTTCAAATAATATAGACAGATCCTGAAGAAGTCTGGAGCGTACAAGGGCCTAATCGTCGTGAATATGAAAATAAAGATGAGGACAATATTTCGAACAATGTAAATAGTATTTAATAGTTACAATATCTCATTTCAGATAATACAGACAGATCCTGAAGAAGTCTGGAGCGTACAAGGGCCTAATCATCGTGAATATGAAAATAAAGATGAGGTCAATATTCCGAACAATGTAAATTGTATTTAATAGTTACAATATCTCATTTCAGATAATACAGACAGATCCTGAAGAAGTCTGGAGCGTACAAGGGCCTAATCATCGTGAATATGAAAATAAAGATGAGGACAATATTCCGAACAATGTAAATTGTATTTAATAGTTACAATATCTCATTTCGTACAATAATCGTCGAATATGAAAATAAAGATGACAGATCCTGAAGAAGTCTGGAGCGTACAAAGGCCTGAAGAAGTCGTGAATATGAAAATGAAAAAAAAGATGAGGACAATATTCCGAACAATGTAAATAGTATTTAATAGTTACAATATCTCATTTCAGATAATACAGACAGATCCTGAAGAAGTCTGGAGCGTACAAGGGCCTAATCGTGAATATGAAAATAAAGATGAGGACAATATTCCGAAAATGTAAATAGTATTTAATAGTTACAATATCTCATTTCAGATAATACAGGATCCTGAAGAAGTTGGAGCGTACAAGGGCCTAATCGTTGTGAATAATAAAGAGGGTGACAAATGAACAATGTAAAAAGTATTTAATAGTTACAATAATAATACAGACAGATCCTGAAGAAGTCTGGAGCGTACAAGGGACTAATCGTCGTGAATATGAAAAAAAAAAGATGAGGTCAATATTTAATAGTTACAATATCTCATTTCAGATAATACAGACAGATCCTGAAGAAGTCTGGAGCGTACAAGGGCCTAATCGTCGAATATGAAAATAAAGATGAGGACAATATTCCGAACAATGTAAATAGTATTTAATAGTTACAATATCTCATTTCAGATAATACAGACAGATCCTGAAGAAGTCTGGAGCGATGAGGTCAATATTCCGAACAAGTAAAGCCTAATCGTCGTGAATATGAAAATAAAGATGAGGACAATATTCCGAACAATGTAAATAGTATTTAATAGTTACAATATCTCATTTCAGATAATACAGACAGATCCTGAAGAAGTCTGGAGCGTACAAGGCCTAATCATCGTGAATATGAAAATAAAGATGAGGTCAATATTCCGAACAATGTAAATAGTATTTAATAGTTACAATATCTCATTTCAGATAATACAGACAGATCCTGAAGAAGTCTGGAGCGTACAACGGCCTAATCGTCGTGAATATGAAAAATAAAGATGAAAATCCGAACAATGTAAATGTATTTAGGTTACAATATCTCATTTCAGATAATACAGACAGATCCTGAAGAAGTCTGGAGCGTACAACTAATCGTCGTGAATATGAAAATAAAATGAGGACAATATCGAACAATGTAAATAGTATTTAATAGTACAATATCTCATTTCAGATAATACAGACAGATCCTGAAGAAGTCTGGAGCGTACAAGGGCCTAATCGTCGTGAATATGAAAATAAAGATGAGGTCAATATTCCGAACAATGTAAATAGTATTTAATAGTTACAATATCTCATTTCAAATAATACAGACAGATCCTGAAGAAGTCTCGAGCTTACAAGGGCCTAAATCGTGAATATGAAAATAAAGATGAGGTCAATATTCCGAACAATGTAAATAGTATTTAATAGTTACAATATCTCATTTCAAATAATATAGACAGATCCTGAAGAAGTCTGGAGCGTACAAGGGCCTAATCATCGTGAATATGAAAATAAAGATGAGGTCAATATTCCGAACAATGTAAATAGTATTTAATAGTTACAATATCTCATTTCAGATAATACAGACAGATCCTGAAGAAGTCTGGAGCGTACAAGGCCTAATCATCGTGAATATGAAAATAAAGACGAGGTCGATATTCCGAACAATGTAAATAGTATTTCGTTACAATATCTCATTTCAGATAATAAAATAGATCCCGAAGAAGTCTGGAGCGTACAAGGGCCTAATCGTCGAATATGAAAATTCCGAACAATGTAAATAGAATTTTATTTAGTTACAATATCTCATTTCAGATAATACAGACAGATCCTGAAGAAGTCTGGAGCGTACAAGGGCCTAATCATCGTGAATATGAAAATAAAGATGAGGTCAATATTCCGAACAATGTAAATAGTATTTAATAGTTACAATATCTCATTTCAGATAATACAGACAGATCCTGAAGAAGTCTGGAGCGTACAAGGGCCTAATCGTCGTGAATATGAAAATAAAGATGAGGACAATATTCCGAACAATGTAAATAGAATTTAATAGTTACAATATCTCATTTCAGATAATACAGACAGATCCTGAAGAAGTCTGGAGCGTACAAGGGCCTAATCGTCGTGAATATGAAAATAAAGATGAGGACAATATTCCGAAAATAAATAGTATTTAATAGTTACAATATTCAGATAATACAGACAGATCCTGAAGAAGTCTGAGCGTACAAAGGCCTAATTCGTGAATATGAAAATAAAGATGAGGACAATATTCCGAACAATAAATATATTTAATAGTTACAATATCATAATACAGACAGATCCTGAAGAAGTCTGGAGCGTACAAGGGCCTAATCGTCGAATATGAAAATAAAGATGAGGACAATATTCGAAACAATGTAAATAGAATTTAATAGTTACAATATCTCATTTCAGATAATACAGAGACAGATCCTGAAGAAGTCTGGAGCGTACAAGGGCCTAATCGTCGTGAAATCGATGAGGACAATATGAAAATGTAAAAGATTGAGGACAATATTCCGAACGAAATGTAAATGAGGTCAATATTTAATAGTTACAATATCTCATTTCAGATAATACAGACAGATCCTGAAGAAGTCTGGAGCGTACAAGGGCCTAATCGTCGTGAATATGAAAATAAAGATGAGGACAATATTCCGAACAATGTAAATAGTATTTAATAGTTACAATATCTCATTTCAGATAATACAGACAGATCCTGAAGAAGTCTGGAGCAAGGGCCTAATCATCGAATATGAAAAAAAGATGAGGTCAATATTCGAACAATGTAAATAGTATTTAATGTTACAATATCTCATTTCAGATAATACAGACAGATCCTGAAGAATGAGCGTACAAGGCCTATTCATCGAATATGAAATAAAGATGAGGACAATATTCCGAACAATGTAAATAGAATTTAATAGTTACAATATCTCATTTCAGATAATACAGACAGATCCTGAAGAAGTCTGGAGCGTACAAGGGCCTAATCGTCGTGAATATGAAAATAAAGATGAGGTCAATATTCCGAACAATGTAAATAGTATTTAATAGTTACAATATCTCATTTCAGATAATACAGACAGATCCTGAAGAAGTCTGGAGCGTACAAGGCCTAATCATCGTGAATATGAAAATAAAGATGAGGACAATATTCCGAACAATGAGTATTTAATAGTTACAATATCTCTTTTGAGATAATACAGACAGATCCTGAAGAATGAGGTACAAGGGACTAATCGTCGTGAATATGAAAATAAAGATGAGGACAATATTCCGAACAATGTAAATAGTATTTAATAGTTACAATATCTCATTTCAGATAATACAGACAGATCCTGAAGAAGTCTGGAGCGTACAAGGGCCTAATCGTCGTGAATATGAAAATAAAGATGAGGACAATATTCCGAACAATGTAAATAGAATTTAATAGTTACAATATCTCATTTCAGATAATACAGACAGATCCTGAAGAAGTCTGGAGCGTACAAGGGCCTAATCGTCGAATATGAAAATAAAGATGAGGTCAATATTCCGAACAATGTAAATAGTATTTAATAGTTACAATATTTCTTTTCAGATAATACAGACTGAAGATCCTGAAGAATATGAAAATAAAGATAAGGACAATATTCGAACAATGAAATAGTATTTATTACAGTTACAATATCTCACAAGATAATAGGCCGAAAAGAAAGCGTCAAGGCCTAATCGTCGTGAATATGAAAATAAAGATGAGGACAATATTCCGAACAATGTAAATAGTATTTAATAGTTACAATATCTCATTTCAGATAATGACAGACAGATCCCGAAGAAGTCTGGAGCGTACAAGGGCCTAATCATCGTGAATATGAAAATAAAGATGAGGACAATATTCCGAACAATGTAAATAGTATTTAATAGTTACAATATCTCATTTCAGATAATACAGACAGATCCTGAAGAAGTCTGGAGCGTACAAGGCCTAATCGTCGAATATGAAAATAAAGATGAGGACAATATTCCGAACAATGTAAATAGTATTTAATAGTTTAATATCTCATTTCAGATAATACAGACAGATCCTGAAGAAGTCTGGAGCGTACAAGGGCCTAATCGTCGTGAATATGAAAATAAAGATGAGGTCAATATTCCGAACAATGTAAATATTTAGTATTTATCTCAGTTCAGATATTTCATTTTGAGATAAGTCAGACAGATCCTGAAGAAGACAATATTCCGAAAAGTAAATAGTATTTAATAGGAGCGTACAGACAGATCCTGAAGGGAATATGAAATATGAGGTCATTTCCCCTAATCGTACAGGGGAATATGAATATGAAAATAAAAGATGAGGACAATATTCGAACAATGTAAATAGAATTTAATAGTTACAATATCTCATTTCAGATAATACAGACAGATCCTGAAGAAGTCTGGAGCGTACAAGGGCCTAATCGTCGTGAATATGAAAATAAAGATGAGGACAATATTCCGAACAATGTAAATAGTATTTAATAGTTACAATATTTCTTTTGAGATAATACAGACAGATCCTGAAGAAGTCTGGAGCGTACAAGGCCTAATCGTCGTGAATATGAAAATAAAAGATGAGGACAATATTCGAACAATGTAAAAAGTATTTAATAGTTACAATATTTCTTTTGAGATAATACAGACAGATCCTGAAGAAGTCTGGAGCGTACAAGGGACTAATCGTCGTGAATATGAAAATAAAGATGAGGACAATATTCCGAACAATGTAAATAGTATTTAATAGTTACAATATCTCATTTCAGATAATACAGACAGATCCTGAAGAAGTCTGGAGCGTACAAGGGCCTAATCGTCGTGAATATGAAAATAAAGATGAGGACAATATTCCGAACAATGTAAATAGTATTTAATAGTTACAATATCTCATTTCAGATAATACAGACAGATCCTGAAGAAGTGGAGCGTACAAGGAATCGTGAATATGAAAACAATGGGCGAACAATGTAGAATTGTATTTCGAAATATGAAAATAACCGTCGTGAATAAGATCCTGAAGTGGAGGACAATATTCCGAACAATGTAAATAGTATTTAATAGTTACAATATCTCATTTCAGATAATACAGACAGATCCTGAAGAAGTCTGGAGCGTACAAGGGCCTAATCGTCGTGAATATGAAAATAAAAGATGAGGTCAATATTCCGAACAATGTAAATAGTATTTAATAGTTACAATATCTCATTTCAGATAATACAGACAGATCCTGAAGAAGTCTGGAGCGTATAAGGCCTAATCGTGAATATGAAAATAAAGATGAGGACAAATTCGAACAATGTAAAATATGTTACAACATCTCATTTCAGAAATACAAAGATGAGGTCAATAATCGTCGTGAATATGAAAAATAAAGATGAGGACGAACAATGTAAATAGTATTTAATAGTTACAATATCTCATTTCAGATAATACAGACAGATCCTGAAGAAGTCTGGAGCGTACAAGGGCCTAATCGTCGTGAATATGAAAATAAAGATGAGGACAATATTCCGAACAATGTAAATAGAATTTAATAGTTACAATATCTCATTTCAGATAATACAGACAGATCCTGAAGAAGTCTGGAGCGTACAAGGGCCTAATCGTCGTGAATATGAAAATAAAGATGAGGACAATATTCCGAACAATGTAAATAGTATTTAATAGTTACAATATTTCTTTTGAGATAATACAGACAGATCCTGAAGAAGTCTGGAGCGTACAAGGGACTAATCGTCGTGAATATGAAAATAAAGATGAGGACAATATTCGAACAATGTAAATAGTATTTAATAGTTACAATATCTTTTGAGATAATACAGACAGATCCTGAAGAAGTCTGGAGCGTACAAGGGACTAATCGTCGTGAATATGAAAATAAAGATGAGGACAATATTCCGAACAATGTAAATAGTATTTAATAGTTACAATATCTCATTTCAGATAATACAGACAGATCCTGAAGAAGTCTGGAGCGTACAAGGGCCTAATCGTCGTGAATATGAAAATAAAGATGAGGACAATATTCCGAACAATGTAAATAGTATTTAATAGTTACAATATCTCATTTCAGATAATACAGACAGATCCTGAAGAAGTCTGGAGCGTACAAGGGCCTAATCGTCGAATATGAAAATAAAGATGAGGTCAATATTCCGAACAATGTAAATAGTATTTAATAGTTACAATATCTCATTTCAGATAATACAGACAGATCCTGAAGAAGTCTGGAGCGTACAAGGCCTAATCGTCGTGAATATGAAAATAAAGATGAGGACAATATTCCGAACAATGTAAATAGTATTTAATAGTTACAATATCTCATTTCCAGATAATACAGACAGATCCTGAAGAAGTCTGGAGCGTACAAGGGCCTAATCGTCGTGAATATGAAAATAAAGATGAGGACAATATTGAACAATGTAAATAGTATTTAATAGTTACACATCTCATTTCAGATAATACAGACAGATCCTATCTGAGCGTACAAGGGCCTAATCATCGTGAATATGAAAATAAAGATGAGGTCAATATTCCGAACAATGTAAATAGTATTTAACAATATCCGATTTCAGATAATACAGACAGATCCTGAAGAAGTCTGGAGCGTACAAGGGCCTAATCGTCGTGAATATGAAAATAAAGATGAGGACAATATTCCGAACAATGTAAATAGTATTTAATAGTTACAATATCTCATTTCAGATAATACAGACAGATCCTGGAAGAAGTCTGGAGCGTACAAGGCCTAATCGTCGTGAATATGAAAATAAAGATGAGGACAATATTCGAACAATGTAAATAGTATTTAATAGTTACAATATCTCATTTCAGAGATAATACAGACAGATCCTGAAGAAGTCTTGAGCGTACAAGGGGCCTAATCGTCGTGAATATGAAAATAAAGATGAGGACAATATTCCGAACAATGTAAATAGTATTTAATAGTTACAATATCTCATTTCAGATATATACAGACAGATCCTGAAGAAGTCTGGAGCGTACAAGGGCCTAATCGTCGTGAATATGAAAATAAAGATGAGGACAATATTCCGAACAAGTAAATAGAATTTAATAGTTACAATATCTCATTTCAGATAATACAGACAGATCCTGAAGAAGTCTGGAGCGTACAAAGGGCCTAATCGTCGTGAATATGAAAATAAAGATGAGGACAATATTCGAACAATGTAAAAGTATTTAATAGTTACAATATCTCATTTCAGATAATACAGACAGATCTGAAGAAGTCTGGAGCGTACAAGGGACTAATCGTCGTGAATATGAAAATAAAGATGAGGACAATATTCCGAACAATGTAAATAGTATTTAATAGTTACAATATCTCATTTCAGATAATACAGACAGATCCTGAAGAAGTCTGAGGTACAAGGGCCTAATCGTCGAATATGAAAATAAAGATGAGGTCAATATTCCGAAAACAATGTAAATAGTATTTAATAGTTACAATATTCCAGATAATACAGACAGATCCCTGAAGAAGTCTACAAGGTAATCGTCTGAAAAATAAAGATGAGGCCTAAATTGTATGTCGTGAATAAAATAAAAGATCTCAATATTCAGACAATACAAATAGTATTTGAAGTTACAATATCTCATTTCAGATAATACAGACAGATCCTGAAGGCTGGGAGCGTACAAAGGCCTAATCATCGTGAATATGAAAATAAAAGATAAGGACAATATTCCGAACAATGTAAAATTGTATTTAATAGTTACAATATCTCATTTCAGATAATACAGACAGATCTGAAGAAGTTGGAGCGTACAAGGGCCTAATCGTCGTGAATATGAAAATAAAGATGAGGTCAATATTCCGAACAATGTAAATAGTATTTAATAGTTACAATATCTCATTTCAGATAATACAGACAGATCCTGAAGAAGTCTGGAGCGTACAAGGGGCCTAATCGTCGTGAATATGAAAATAAAAGATGAGGACAATATTCGAACAATGTAAATTGTATTTAATAGTTACAATATCTCATTTCAGATAATACAGACAGATCCTGAAGAAGTCTGGAGCGTATAAGGGCCTAATCGTCGTGAATATGAAAATAAAGATGAGGTCAATATTCCGAACAATGTAAATAAATTTAATAGTTACAATATCTCATTTCAAATAATAAGACAGATCCTGAAGAAGTACTGGAGCGTACAAGGCCTAATCGAATAGTATTTAATGAAAATGAAAGATGAGGACAATATTTGTAAATAGAATTTAATAGTTACAAGATCTCATTTCAGATAATACAGACAGATCCTGAAGAGTCTGGAGCGTACAAGGCCTAATCGTCGTGAATAATATGAAAATAAAGATGAGGACAATATTCCGAACAATGTAAAAAAGTATTTTAATAGTTACAATATCTCATTTCAGATAATACAGACAGATCCTGAAAGTCTGGAGCGTACAAGAGCCTAATCGTCGTGAATATGAAAATAAAGATGAGGACATATTCGAACAATGTAAATAGAATTTAAAAGTTACAATATCTCATTTCAGATAATATAGACAGATCCTGAAGAAGTCTGGAGCGTACAAGGCCTAATCGTCGTGAATATGAAAATAAAGGACAATATTCCGAACAATGTAAATTGTATTTAATAGTTACAATATCTCATTTCAGATATACAGACAGATCCTGAAGAGTCTGGAGCGTACAAAGGCCTAATCTCGTCGAATATGAAAATAAAGATGAGTCAATATTCGAACAATGTAAATAGTATTTAATATACAATATCTCATTTCAAAATAATACAGACAGATCCTGAAGAAGTCTGGAGCGTACAAGGGCCTAATCATCGTGAATATGAAAATAAAGATGAGGACAATATTCGAAAACAATGTAAATAGTATTTAATAGTTACAATATCTCATTTCAGATAATACAGACAGATCCTGAAGAAGTCTGGAGCGTACAAAGGGCCTAATCGTCGTGAATATGAAAATAAAGATGAGGACAATATTCCGGAACAATGTAAAATATTTATTTAATATCTGTTACAATATCTCATTTCAGATAATACAGACAGATCCTGAAGACAGATCCTGGAGCGTACAAGGGCCTAATCGTCGTGAATATGAAAATAAAGATGAGGACAATATTCGAACAATGTAAAATAGAATTTAATAGTTACAATATTCATTTCAGATAATACAGACAGATCCTGAAGGAAGTCTGGAGCGTACAAGGGCCTCGAATCGTCGTGAATCGAACAATGAAAATAAAGATGAGGACAATATTCGTACAAGGGCCTAATCATCAATATAAATAGTATTTAATAGTTACAATATTCATTGAGATAATACAGACAGATCCTGAAGAAGTCTGGAGCGTAGAAGGGAACTAATCGTTATTAGTTACAAATATGAAAATAAAGAGTCTGAGGACAATATTCCTAAAATAAAGATGAGGGAACAATGTAAATAGTATTTAATAGTTACAATATCTTCATTTTCAGATAATACAGACAGATCCTGAAGAAGTCTGGAGCGTACAAGGGCCTAATCGTCGTGAATATGAAAATAAAGATGAGGACAATATTCGAACAATGTAAATAGTATTTAATAGTTACAATATCTCATTTCAAATAATACAGACAGATCCTGAAGAAGTCTGAGCGCAAAGACCCCTAATCGTCGTGAATATGAAAATAAAGATGAGGTCAATATTCCGAACAATATCTCATTTAAATAATATACAGATTCTATAATTCATGAAAATAAACATGACATATTCCGAACAATGAAGAATCTCATTTCAGATAAGTGGATGGAACAATGTAAATAGATCCAATATTGATTTCAGAAGTCTGGAGCAGTTCGAGCAAGGGCCTAATCGTCGTGAATATGAAAATAAAGATGAGGACAATATTCCGAACAATGTAAACAGAATTTAATAGTTACAATATCTCATTTCAGATAATACAGACAGATCCTAAAGAAGTCTGGGAGCGCCAAGGCCTAATCGTCGAATAGAAAATAAAGATGAGGACAATATTCCGAACAATGTAAATTGTATTTAATAGTTACAATATTCATTTCAGATAATACAGACAGATCCTGAAGAAGTTGGAGCGTACAAGTATTTAATCGTCGTGAATATGAAAAATAAAGATGAGGACAATATTCCAACAATGTAAAATCGTATTTAATAGTTACAAAATATCATTTCAGATAATATAGACAGATCCTGATGAAGTCTGAGCGTACAAGGGCCTAATCGTCGTGAATATGAAAATAAAGATGAGGTCAATATTCCGGAATAATGTAAATAGTATTTAATAGTTATCTCATTTCAAATAATAGATAGATCCTGGAAGAAGTCTGAGCGTACAAGGGCCAATCAATGTGAATATGAAAAATAAAGATGAGGACAATATTCCGAACAATGTAAATAGGTTAATAGTTACAATATCTCATTTCAGATAATACAGACAGATCCTGAAGAAGTCTGGAGCGTACAAGGGCCAAATCGTCGTGGAATATGAAAATAAAGATGAGGACAAATTCCGGAACAATGTAAATAGAATTAAATAGTTACAATATCTCATTTCAGATAATACAGATGATCCTGAAGAAGTCTGGAGCGTACAAGGGCTTAATCGTCGAGAATATGAAAATAAAGATGAGGACAATATTCGAACAATGTAAATGGAATTTAATAGTTACAATATCTCATTTCAGATAATATAGACAGATCCTGAAGAAGGCTGAATGTACAAGGGCCTAATCGTCGTGAATATGAAAATAAAAGATGAGGACAACATTCCGGAACAATGTAAATAGTTTTACAGTCATAATATCTCATTTCAGATAATACAGACAGATCCCAAAGAAGTCTGGATGTACAAGGGCCCTGAATATGAAAATAAAGAGGACAATATCTGAACAGTTACAATATCTCGATAATACAGACAGATCCTGAAGAAGTCTGAGCGTACAAGGGCCTAATCGTCGAAAATATGAAAATAAAGACGAGTTACAATAGTCATTTCAGAACAATGAAAATAGTATTTAATATGTTGACTAATATCTCCGAACATTTATATATATATATATAGACAGATCCTGAAGAAAGCGCATACCTAAGTCGAATATGAAAATAAAGATGAGGACAATATTCCGAACGTACAAGGCAATATCTCATTTCAGATAAATCGTCGTGAATATGAAAATAAAGATGAGGACAACATTCCGAACAATGTAAATAGTATTTAATAGTTACAATATCTCATTTCAAATAATATAGACAGATCCTGAAGAAGTCTGGAGCGTACAAGGGCCTAATCGAACATTGTGAATATGAAAATAAAGATGAGGACAATATTCCGAAAAATAAAGATGAGGACAATATCTGAACAAGTAATAGAATTTAATAGTTACAATATCATTTCAGATAATACAGACAGATCCTGAAGAAGTCTGGAGCGTACAAGGGCTCAATCGTCTAATCGTCGAACAATGAATATGAAAAATAAAGATGAGGACAATATTCGGAATATGAAAATAAAGATAAATAGTATTTAATAGTTACAATATCTCATTTCAGATAATACAGACAGATCCTGAAGAAGTCTGGAGCGTACAACGGACTAATCGTCGTGAATATGAAAATAAAGATGAGGACAATATTCGAACAATGTAAAATAGTATTTAATAGTTACAATATCTCATTTCAGATAATATAGACAGATCCTGAAGAAGTCTGGAGCGTACAAGGGCCTAATCGTCGAATATGAAAATAAAGATGAGACAATATTCCGAACAATGTAAATAGATTTAATAGTCAATATCTCATTTCAAATAATACAGAAAGATCCTGAAGAAGTCTGGAGCGTAAATCACGAATATTAAAGATGAGGACAATATTCCGAACAATGTAAATAGTATTTACTCAATATCTTCAGATAATACAGACAGATCCTGAAGAAGTCTGAGCGTACAAGGGCCTAATCGTCGTGAATATGAAAATAAAGATGAGGACAATATTCCGAACAATGTAAATAGTATTTAATAGTTACAATATCTCATTTCAGATAATACAGACACAGATCCTGAAGAAGTCTGGAGCGTACGAGCCTAATCGTCGAATAATATGAAAATAAAGATGAGGACAATATTCCGAACAATGTAATTAGAATTTAATAGTTACAATATCTCATTTCAGATAATACAAGACAGATCCTGAAGAAGTCTGGAGCGTACAAGGGCCTAATCGTTGTGAATATGAAAAATAAAGATGAGGACAATATTCCGAACAATGTAAATAGTATTTAATAGTTGCTAAATATCTCATTTCAGATAATACAGACAGATCCTGAAGAAGTCTAGGAGCGTACAAGGGCCTAATCGTCGTGAATATGAAATAAAAGATGAGGACAATATTCTGAACAATGTAAATAGTATTTAATAGTTACAATATCTCATTTCAATAATACAGACAGATCCTGAAGAAGTCTGGAGCGTACAAGGGCCTAATCGTCGTGAATATGAAAATAAAGATGAGGACAATATTCCGAACAATGTAAATAGTATTTAATAGCGTTACAATATCTCATTTCAAATAATATAGACAGATCCTGAAGAACTCTGAGCATTACAGGGGGCCTAATCATCGTGAATATGAAAATAAAAGATGAGGACAATATTCCGAACAATGTAAATAAGTATTTAATAGTTACAATATCTCATTTCAGATAATACAGACAGATCCTGAAGAAGTCTGGACATTACAGGGCTCAATCGTCGAATATGAAAATAAAGATGGGGACAATATTCGAACAATGTAAATAAAATTTAATAGTTACAATATCTCATTTCAGATAATACTGGGCAGGGCCCAATCCGAATATGAAAACAAAGATGAGGTCAATATTCCGGAGGTTACAATATCTCATTTCAAATAATATAGATAGATCCCAATAGAAGTCTGGAGCGCATAAGGCCTAATCATCGTGGAATATGAAAAAAACAATTCCGGATGAGTATTTAATAGTTACAATATCTCATTTCAATAATACAGACAGATCCTGAAGAAGTCTGAGCGTACAGGGGCCTAACGGAATATGAAAATAAAGATGAGGACAAATTCCGAACAATATTTAATAGTTACAATATCTCATTTTCCAGATAATACAGACAGATCCTGAAGAAGTCTGGAGCTGCCAAGGGCCTAATCGTCGTGAATATGAAAATAAAGATGAGGACAATATTCCGAACAATGTAAATAGAATTTAATAGTTACAATATCTCATTTCAAATAATACAGACAGATCCTGAAGAAGTCTGGAGCGTATTGAGGCCTAATCATCGTGAATATGAAAATAAAGAATGAGGACAATATTCCGAACAATGTAAATAGTATTTAATAGTTACAATATTTCATTTCCAGATAATACAGACAGATCCTGAAGAAGTCTACAAGGGACTAATCGCGAATATGAAAATAAAGATGAGGACAACTGAACAACAATGTCAGTATTTAATAGTTACAAATATTTCAGATAATACAGACAGATCCTGAAGAAGTCTGGAGCGTACAAGGGCCTAATTCCATGAAAATAAAGATGAGGACAATATTCCGAACAATGTAAATAGTATTTAATAGCATAATAATCAGATAATACAGATGAAGAAGTCTCATAATTCGTGAATATGAAAAGAAGATGAGGACAATATTCGAACAAAATAGTATTTAATAGTTACAATATCTCCAGATAATACAGACAGATCCTGAAGAAGTCTGAGCGTGCAAGGGCCTAATCGTCGTGAATATGAAAAATAAAGATGAGGACAATATTCGGAACAATACAAATAGTATTTTAGTTACAATATCTCATTTCAAGATAATACAGAAGATCCTGAAGAAGTCTGGAGCGTTACAAAGGCCTAATCGTCGTGAATATGAAAATAAAGATGAGACAATATTCGAACAATGTAAATAGTATTTAATAGTTACAATATTTCTTTCAGATAATACAGACAGATCCTGAAGAAATTCGTTGACCTGAGGACTAATGAATAGCGAAAATAAAGATAGGACAATATTCCGAGACAATGTAAATAATGCTAGTAATTTACAATATCTCATTTCAGATAAATACGAAGACAGATCCTGAAGAAGTCTGGAGCGTACAAGGGCCTAATCGTCGTGAATATGAAAATAAAAGATGAGGACAATATTCCGAACAATGTAAATAGTATTTAATAGTTACAATATCTCATTTCAGATAATACAGACAGATCCTGAAGAAGTCTGGAGCGTACAAGGGCCTAATCGTCGTGAATATGAAAATAAAGATGAGGACAATATTCGAACAATGTAAATAGTATTTAATAGTTACAATATCTCATTTCAGATAATATAGACAGATCCTGAAGAAGTCTGGAGCGTACAAGGGGCCTAATCGTCGTGAATATGAAAATAAAAGATGAGGACAATATTCCGAACAATGTAAATAGTATTTAATAGTTACAATATCTCATTTCAGATAATACAGACAGATCCTGAAGAAGTCCTGTTTACAGGGCCTAATGAATTCGTGAATATGAAAATAAAGATGAGGACAATATTCCTAAACAATGTAAATAAATTTACGTTACAATATCTCATTTCAGATAATACAGACAGATCCTGAAGAAGTCCTGGAGCGTACAAAGGCCTAATCGTCGTGAATATGAAAATAAAGATGAGGACAATATTCCGAACAATGTAAAAAGTATTTAATAGTTACAATATCTCATTTCAGATAATACAGACAGATCCTGAAAGTCTGGAGCGTACAAAGGGCCTAATCGTCGTGAATATGAAAATAAAGATGAGGACAATATTCGAACAATGTAAATAGTATTTAATAGTTACAATATCTCATTTCAAATAATACAGACAGATCTGAAAGAAGTCTGGAGCGTACAAAGACCTAATCGTCGTGAATATGAAAATAAAAAGATCGTCAATATTGAAAAATAAAGAGTATTTAATAGTTACAATATTCCGAACAATGAAAATGGGCGTACAAGTAATCGTCGTGAATATGAAAATTGAGGTCAATAGAAACATTTCAAATTTAAAGTTACAATAGACCAGATAATACAGAAAGATCCTGAAGAGTCTGGAGCGTACAAAGGCCTAATCGTCGTGAATATGAAAATAAAGATGAAAACAATATGTAAACAATGTAAATAGTATTTAATAGTTACAATATCTCATTTCAGATAATACAGACAGATCCTGAAGAAGTCTGGAGCGTACGTGAATAGAAAATAAAAGGGCCTAATCGTCGTGAATATGAAAATAAAGATGAGGTCGTGAATATGAAAATATTCCGAACAATGTAAATAGTATTTAATAGTTACAATATCTCATTTCAGATAAATACAGACAGATCCTGAAGAAGTCTGGAGCGTACAAGGGCCTAATCATCGAATGAATATGAAAATAAAGATGAGTTTCAATATTCCGAACAAGATAAATAGTATTTAAAAAAGTTACAATATCTCATTTCAGAAATACAGACAGATCCTGAAGAAGTCTGGAGCGTACAAGGGCCTAATCGTCGTGAATATGAAAATAAAGATGAGGACAATATTCGAACAATGTAAATAGAATATTTAATAGTTACAATATCTCATTTCAGATAATACAGACAGATCCTGATAGTCTGGGGCGTACAAAGGCCTAATCGTCGTGAATATGAAAATAAAAGATGAGGACAATATTCGAACAATGTAAATAGAATTTAATAGTTACAATATCTCATTTCAGATAATACAGACAGATCCTGAAGAAGTCTGGGCGTACAAGGGCCTAATCGTCGTGAATATGAAAATAAAAGATGAGGACAATATTCCGAACAATGTAAATAGTAATTTAATAGTTACAATATCTCATTTCAGATAATACAGACAGATCCTGAAGAGTCTGGAGCGTACAAGGGCCTAATCGTGAATATGAAAATAAAGATGAGGACAATATTCCGAACAATGTAAAATAGTATTTAATAGTTACAATATCTCATTTCAGATAATACAGACAGATCCTGAAGAAGTCTGGGCGTACAAGGGCCTAATCGTCGTGAATATGAAAATAAAGATGAGGGACAATATTCCGTAAAAACAAAGAAAATTATTATTTAATAGTTACAATATCTCATTTTGAAGATAATACAGACATATCCTGAAGAGTCTGGAGCGATAATATAGAGGGCCTAATCGTCGTGAATATGAAAATAAAGATGAGGACAATATTCGAACAATGTAAATAGTATTTAATAGTTACAATATCTCATTTCAAATAATACAGACAGATCCTGAAGAAGTCTGGAGCGTACAAAGGGCCTAATCATCGTGAATATGAAAATAAAGATGAGGACAATATTCGAACAATGTAAATAGTATTTAATAGTTACAATATCTTTTTTTCAGATAATACAGACAGATCCTGAAGAAGTCTGGAGCGTACAAGGGCCTAATCGTCGTGAATATGAAAATAAAAGATGAGACAATATTGGTAAATTAGTATTTAATAGTTACAATATCTCATTTCAGATAATACAGACAGATCCTGAAGAAGTCTGGAGCGTACAAGGGCCTAATCGTCGTGAATATGAAAATAAAGATGAGGACAATATTCCGAACAATGTAAATAGTATTTAATAGTTACAATATCTCATTTCAGATAATACAGACAGATCCTCAAGAAGTCTGGAGCGTACAAGGCCTAATCGTCGTGAATATGAAAATAAAAGATTTCTTCAATATTCCGAACAATGTAAATAGTATTTAATAGTTACAATATTTCATTTCAGATAATACAGACAGATCCTGAAGAGTCTGGAGCGTACAAGGACTAATCGTCGTGAATGAAAATAAAGATGAGGACAATATTCCGAACAATGTAAATAGTATTTAATAGTTACAATATCTCATTTTCAGATAATACAGACAGATCCTGAAAAGTCTTTTACAAGGGCCTAATCGTTACTGAATATGAAAATAAAGATGAGGACAATATTCGAACAATGTAAATAGTATTTAATAGTTACAATATCTCATTTCAGATAATACAGACAGATCCTGAAGAAGTCTGAGCGTACATGAAGACCCTAATCGTCGTGAATATGAAAATAAAGATGAGGACAATATTCGAACAATGTAAGTAGTATTTATTTAAATATCCCATTTCAGATAATACAGACAGATCCTGAAGAAATTGAGCGTACAAGGCCTAATCGTCGTGAATATGAAAATAAAGATGAGGGACAATATTCGAACGTTCAATGAATAATTTCAGATAATACAGACAGATCCCTAACACTTACAAAACTAATTGTCGTGAATATGCAACTAAAGATGAGGACAATATTCAACAAAGAATAGTATTTAAGTTACAAATCTCATTTTAATACAGACAGATTCCTACTGGGCGTACATACTCGTCATTTAAAGAGAAAGTAAATATTAAAGTTACAATATCTCATTCGAGATAATACAGATCTAGGACAGCATACCTTTAACCTAATCGTCGTGAATATGAAAATAGAGATGAGGACAATATTCCGAACAATGTAAATCGTATTTAATAGTTACAATCTTTATTTCATATTTTATAGACAGATCCTGAAGAAGTCTGCATGCATTACAAAGACTAATCGTCGTGAATGAAAATACGAATCGAACAATATTCGAACAATGTAAATAGTATTTAATACGCCAATATCTCATTTCAAATAATGTAGATAGATCCTGAAGAAGTCTGGAGCGTATTATGAGACTAATCATTGTGAATATGAAAATAAAGATGAGGTCAATATTCGAACAATGTAAATAGTATTTAATGTTTACAATATCATTTCAGATGATACAGACAGATCGAAAAGAAGTCCTGGAGCGTACAAGGGCCTAATCGTCGTGAATTCAGAAATAAAGATGGACAATATTCGAACAATGTAAATAGATTTATGAGATACAATATCTCATTTCAGATAATCAAAACAGATCCTGAAAAGTCTGGAGCGTACAAAGGCTAATCGTCGTGAATATGAAAATAAAGATGAGGACAATATTCGAACAATGTAAATCAATTTAATGATTGCAATATCTCATTTCAGATAATACAGACAGATCCTGAAAGTCTAGGGCGTACAAGGGCCTAATCGTCGTGAATATGAAAATAAAAGATGAGGACAATATTCCGAACAATGTAAATAGTATTTAATAGTTACAATATCTCATTTCAAATAATATAGATAGATCCTGAAAAGTCTGGGCGTACAAGGGCCTAATCGTCGTGAAATGAAAATAAAATGGAAATATTCCGAACAATGTAAAATAGTATTTTAATAGTTACAATATCTCATTTCAGATAATACAGACAGATCCTGAAAGTCTGGGCGTACAGGGCTAATCGTCGTGAACCTGAAAATAAAGATGAGACAATATTCCGAACAATGTAAATAGAATTTAATAGTTACAATATCTCATTCAGATAATACAGACAGATCACAAGAAGTCTGGAGCGTACAAGACTAATCGTCGTGAATATGAAAATAAAGATGAGGACAATATTCGAACAATGTGTAAATAGAATTTAATAGTTACAATATCTCATTTCAGATAATACAGACAGAATCTGAAGAAGTCTGGAGCGTACCAAGAATATGAAAATAAAGATGAGGACAATATGAACAAAATAGGTTACAATATCTCATTTCAGATAATACAGACAGATCCTGAAGATGTCTGGGCGTACAACGGCCTAATCGTCGTGAATATGAAAATAAAGATGAGGACAATATTCCGAACAATGTAAATAGTATTTAATAGTTACAATATCTCATTTCAGATAATACAGACAGATCCTGAAGAAGTCTGGAGCGTACAAGGCCTAATCGTCGTGAATATGAAAATAAAGATGGGGACAATATTCCGAACAATGTAAATAGTATTTAATAGTTACAATATCTCATTTCAGATAATACAGACAGATCCTGAAGAAGTCTGGAGCGTACAAGGGACTAATCGTCGTGAATATGAAAATAAAGATGAGGACAATATTCCGAACAATGTAAATAGTATTTAATAGTTACAATGTCTCATTTCAGATAATACAGACAGATCCTGAAGAAGTCTGGAGCGTACAAGGGACTAATCGTCGTGAATATGAAAATAAAGATGAGGACAATATTCGAACAATGTAAATAGTATTTAATAGTTACAATATCTCATTTCAGATAATACAGACAGATCCTGAAGAAGTCTGGAGCGTACAGGGCCTAATCGTCGTGAATATGAAAATAAAGATGAGGACAATATTCCGAACAATGTAAAAGTATTTAATAGTTACAATATCTCATTTCAGATAATACAGACAGATCCTGAAGAAGTCTGGAGCGTACAAGGGCCTAATCGTCGTGAATATGAAAATAAAAGATGAGGACAATATTTGAACAATGTAAATAGTATTTAATAGTTACAATATCTCATTTCAGATAATACAGACAGATCCTGAAGAAGTCTGGAGCGTACAAGGGCCTAATCGTCGTGAATATGAAAATAAAGATGAGGGACAATATTCCGAACAAAGAAAATAAAAGATGAGATAATACAGACAGATATTCCAAGGGAACAATGAAAATAAAATGAGGACAATATTTAATAGTGATTTTAAGAATATCTCTCATTTCAGATAATACAGACAGATCCTGAAGAACCTAAGTCTGAAAATAAAGAGCGTACAAGGCCTAATCGTCGTGAATATGAAAATAAAGATGAGGACAATATTCCGAACAATGTAAAAAGTATTTAATAGTTACAATATCTCATTTCAGATAATACAGACCAGATCCTGAATCGTCGTGAATATCTGGAGCGAACAACAAAAGGGCCTAATCGTCTGAAGGTTGAATATGAAAATAAAGATGAGGACAATATTCGAACAATGTAAATAGTATTTAATAGTTACAATATCTCATTTCAGATAATAAAGACAGATCCTGAAGAAGTCTGGAGCGTACAAGGGCCCTAATCGTCGAATATGAAAATAAAGATGAGGACAATATTCCGAACAATGTAAATAGTATTTAATAGTTACAATATCTCATTTCAGATAATACAGACGGAAGAGTCTGGAAAGCTGAAGAATCGTCGTGAAGATGAAAATAAAGATGAGGAGAACGTACAGATAATAAAGTCGGATCCTAATCAACGGCGTGAATATGAAAATAAAGATGAGGTCAATATTCCGAACAATGTAAATAGTATTTAATAGTTACAATATCTCATTTCAGATAATACAGACAGATCCTGAAGAAGTCTGGAGCGTACAACGGCCTAATCATCGTGAATATGAAAATAAAGATGAGACAGTATTCCGAACAATGGTTAACAATATAATACAGACAGAATATCTGGGCGTACAATGAATAAATAGTCAATATTATTTAATAGTTACAATATCTCATTTCAGATATATAGACAGAACCAAGATGTCTGGAGCGATCGTGAAGATGAAAATAAAGATGAGGTCAATATCTGGAGCGTTACAATATCTCATTTCAGATAATATAGACCAGATCCTGAAGAATCGGCTCTAATCGTCGTGAATATGAAAATAAAAGATGAGGTCAATATTCGAACAATGTAAATAGTATTTAATGGTTGCAATATCTCATTTCAGATAATGGACAGATTGAAAGTCTGGAGCGTACCAAGGGCCTAATCATCGTGAATATGAAAATAAAGAGAGGACAATATTCGAACAATGTAAATTGTATTTAAGATTACAATATCTCATTTCCAGATAATACAGACAGATCCTGAAGAGTCTGGGCGTACAAGGGCCTAATCGTCGTGAATATGAAAATAAAGATGAGGGACAATATTCCGAACAATGTAAATAGTATTTAATAGTTACAATATCTCATTTCAGATAATACAGACAGATCCTGAAGAAGTCTGGAGCGTACAAAGGCCTAATCGTCGTGAATATGAAAATAAAGATGAGGACAATATTCGAACAATGTAAATAGGTATTTAATAGTTACAATATCTCATTTCCAGATAATACAGACAGATCCTGAAGAAGTCTGGAACGTACGGCATTACTAATCGTCGTGATATGAAATAAAGATGAGGACAATATTCAAACAATGTAAATAGTATTTATAGATTACAATATCTCATTTCAGATAATATAGACAGATCCTGAAGTACAAAGACCTAATCGTCGTGAAGCAGAAAATAAAGATACAAAGGTCATTTCAGATAATAATTGTCCTCGTGACCTAAATATGAAATAAAGATGAGGACAATATTCGAACAATGTAAAATAGTATTAATAGTTACAATATCTCATTTCAGATAATACAGACAGATCCTTGAAGAAGTCTGGAGCGTACAACGACCCTAATAATCGTCGTGAATATGAAAATAAGATGAGGTCAATATTCCGAACAATGTAAATTGTATTTAATAGTTACAATATCTCATTTCAGATAATAAAGACTAGATCCTAAAGAAGTCTGGAGCGTACCAAGGGGCCTAATCGTCGTGAATATGAAAATAAAGATGAGGACAATATTCCGAACAATGCTTAAATTGTATTTAATAGTTACAATATCTCATTTCAGATAATACAAGGCAGAACTAGTAAAGTCTGAGCAAAACAATGGCCTAATCGTCGTGAAGGAAATAAAGATGAGGTCAATATCTGGAACAATGTAAATAGTATTTAATAGTTACAATCTCGCTCAGATGTAACAGACAGAACCTGAAGAGAGTCTGGGCGTACAAGGCCTAATCGTCGTGAATATGAAAATAAAGATGAGGACAATATTCCGAACAATGTAAATAGTATTTAATAGTTCATTTAATGAATTTACAAAGGCCTAATCGTCGTGAATATAATACAGACAGATCCAATGTAAATGAAGAAGTCATTTCAATAATATGAGCAGATCTTAAGTCTGGAGCGTACAAGGGCCCTAATCGTCGTGAATATGAAAATAAAGATGAGGACAATATTCCGAACAATGTAAATAGTATTTAATATTTACAATATCTCATTTCCAAATAATATACAGATCCTGAAGGTCTGGAGCGTACAAAGGCCTAATCATCGTGAAGAATGAGGGGACAATATGAAAATATAAATATGAGTTACAATATCTCATTTCCAGATAAGCTAAGACAGATCCAAGTCTGGGCGTACAAGGGCCTAATCGTCGTGAATATGAAAATAAGATGAGGACAATATCGAACAATGTAAATAATTTAATAGACAATATCTCAGACAGATAATAAATTGAAGCAGTTCGAGCGTACAACAGCTAATCGTCGTGAATATGAAAATAAAAGATGAGGTCAATATTCCGAACAATGTAAATAGTATTTAATAGTTACAATATCTCATTTCAGATAATATAGACAGATCCTGAAGGAGTCCGTGAGCGTACAACGGCCTAATCGTCGTGAATATGAAAATAAGATGAGGACAATATTCCGAACAATGTAAATAGTATTTAATAATTTTAATATCTCCAAAGAAGTCCTGGAGATCTGGGCGTTAACGGCTAATCGTCGTGAATATGAAAATAAGAGAGGAGTCAATATTCGAACAATGTAAATTGTATTTAATAGTTACAATATCTCATTTCAGATAATAAAGACAGATCCTGAAAGGGGAAGTCTGGAGCGTGACAGCCTAATCGTCGTGAATATGAAAATAAAGATGAGGTCAATATTCGAACAATGTAAATGGTATTTAATAGTTACACATCTCTCATTTTCAAATAATAAAGACAGATCCGATGAAGTCTGGAGCGCAAGGGTCACCATCGTAATATGAAAATAAAGATGAGGTCAATATTCCGAACAATGTAAAATAGTATTAAGTTACAATATCTCATTTCAGATAATTATAGACAGATCTATGAAGAAAGTCTGGAGACGTACAGAACAGCCTAATCGTGTGAATATGAAAATAAAGATGAGGACAATATTCCGAACAAGTAAATAGAATTTAACGTTACAATATCTCATTTCAGATAATACAAGGTCAGTCTGAAAGAAGTCTGGAGCGTACAAGGGCCTAATCGTCGTGAATGCGAAAATAAAGATGAGTCAATATTCCGAACAATGTAAATAAATTTAATAGTTACAATATCTCATTTCAGATAATACAGACAGATCCTGAAGAAGTCTGGAGCGCACAAGGCCTAATCGTCGTGAATATGAAAATAAAGATGAGGACAATATCCTGAACAATGTAAATAGTATTTAATAGTTACATTATTTTGAGATAATACAGACAGATCCTGAAGAAGTCTGAGCGCAAGGGTAACTAAACGTGGAATATGAAAACAAAGATGAGTATCAATATCTGAAATAACAAATAGTATTTAAGAAGTTACATCTCATTTCATACGCATAGATCCTGAAGAAGTCTGAGCGCAAGGCCCAATGTCGGAATATGGAAAATAAAGATGAGGACAAGTTCAGCCACGTAAATAGTATTTAGGTTACAATATCTCATTTCAAATAATATAGACAAGATCCTGAAGAAGTCTGGAGCGTACAAGGGCCCAATCATCGTGAATATGAAAATAAAAGATGAGGTCAATATTCCGAACAATGTAAATAGTATTTAATAGTTACAATATCATTTCAGATAATACAGACAGAACCTGAAGATGTCTGGAGCGTACAGGGGGCCTAATCGTCGTGAATATGAAAATAAAGATGAGGACAATATTCCGAACAATGTAAATAAATTTAATAGTTACAATATCTCATTTCAGATAATACAGACAGATCCTGAAGATGTCTGGAGCGTACAAGGGCCTAATCGTCGTGAATATGAAAATAAAGATGAGGACAATATTCCGAACAATGTAAATAGTATTTAATAGTTACAATATCTCATTTCAGATAATACAGACAGATCCTGAAGAAGTCTGGGAGCGTACAAGGGCCTAATCGTCGTGAATATGAAAATAAAGATGAGGACAATATTCGAACAATGTAAATAGTATTTAATAGTTACAATATCTCATTTCAGATAATACAGACAGATCCTGAAGAAGTCTGGAGCGTACAAGGGCCAATCGTCGTGAATATGAAAATAAAGATGGGACAATATTCGAACAATGTAAATAGTATTTAAAAGTTACAATATCTCATTTCAGATAATACAGACAGATCCTGAAAGAAGTCTGGAGCGTACAAGGGCCTAATCGTCGTGAATATGAAAATAAAGATGACAATATTCCGAACAACAATGTAAATAGTATTTAATAGTTGGCAATATCTCATTTCAGATAATACAGACAGATCCTGAAGAAGTCTGGAGCGTACAAGGCCTAATCGTCGTGAATATGAAAATAAAGATGAGGACAATATTCCGAACAATGTAAATAGAATTTAATAGTTACAATATCTCATTTCAGATAATACAGACAGATCCTGAAGAAGTCTGGAGCGTACAAGGGGCTAATCGTCGTGAATATGAAAATAAAGATGAGGACAATATTCCGAACAATGTAAATAGTATTTAATAGTTACAATATCTCATTTCAGATAATACAGACAGATCCTGAAGAAGTCTGGAGCGTACAAGGGCCTAATCGTCGTGAATATGAAAATAAAAGATGAGGACAATATTCCGAACAATGTAAATAGTATTTAATAGTTACAATATCTCATTTCAGATAATACAGACAGATCCTGAAGAAGTCTGGAGCGTACAACGACCTAATCGTCGTGAATATGAAAATAAAGATGAGGTCAATATTCGAACAATGTAAATAGTATTTAATAGTTACAATATCTCATTTCAGATAATACAGACAGATCCTGAAGAAGTCTGGAGCGTACAAGGGCTAATCGTCGTGAATATGAAAATAAAGATGAGGTCAATATTCCGAACAATGTAAATAGTATTTAATAGTTACAATATCTCATTTCAGATAATAACAGACAGATCCTGAAGAAGTCTGGAGCGTACAAGGGCCTAATCGTCGTGAATATGAAAATATGAGGACAATATTCGAACAATGTAAATGAATTTAATGAGGACAGATATGGAGCGTACAAGGGCCTAATCGTCAATGAAAATAAAAATAGAACAATTTAATAGTATTTAATAGTTGCAATATCTCATTTCAGATAATATAGACAGATCCTGAAGAAGTCTGGAGCGTACAACGGCCTAATCGTCGTGAATATGAAAATAAAAGATGAGGACAATATTCCGAACAATGTAAATAGTATTTAATAGTTACAATATCTCATTTCAGATAATAAAGACAGATCCTGAAGAAGTCTGGAGCGTACAAGGCTAATCGTCGTGAATATGAAAATAAAGATGAGGTCAATATTCCGAACAATGTAAATAGTATTTAATAGTTACAATATCTCATTTCAGATAATAGACAGATCCTGAAGAAGTCTGGAGCGTACAAGGCCTAATCATCGTGAATATGAAAATAAAAGATGAGGTCAATATTCCGAACAATGTAAATAGTATTTAATAGTTACAATATCTCATAGTTAGGCAGATATCTCTGGGCGTGAGGATAATATGTCAGATATAAAAACAGACAGATCTCATTTCAGAAATAGTACAATTTAATATGAAAATAGAAGTAAATTCTGCAAGAAGATCCATTTCAGATGTCTGGAGCGTAAAGAAGTCTGGAGCCTAATCGTCGTGAATATGAAAATAAAGATGAGGTCAATATTCCGAACAATGTAAATAGTATTTAATAGTTACAATATCTCATTTCAGATAATACAGACAGATCCTGAAGAAGTCTGTAAGGGCCTAATCGTCGTGATATGAAAATAAAGATGAGACAATATTCCGGAACAATGTAAATAGTATTTAATAGTTACAATATCTCATTTCGATAATACAGACAGAACCTGAAGAATATGCGTACAAATAATCGTCGAATAGAAAATGAGGTCAATATTCCGAACAATGTAAAAATAGTATTTAATAGTTACAATATCTCATTTCAGATAATACAGACAGAACCGGAAGAATGTCTGGAGCGTACAAGGCCTAATCGTCGTGAATATGAAAAATAAAGATGAGGACAATATTCCGAACAATGTAAAATAGTATTTAATAGTTACAATATCTCATTTCAGATAATAAAGACAGAACCTGAAGAAGTCTGGAGCGTACAAGGCCTAATCGTCGTGAATAGAAAATAAAGATGAGGACAACAGAACAATGTAAATAGTATTTAATAGTTACAATATCTCATTTTGAAGACAGATCCTGGAAGAGTCTGGAGCGCAAGGGCCTAAATCGTGAATATGAAAATAAAGATGAGGTCAATATTCCGAACAATGTAAAATAGTATTTAATAGTTACAATATCTCATTTCAGATAATAAAGACAGATCCTGAAGAAGTCTGGAGCGTACAAGGGCCTAATCGTCGTGAATATGAAAATAAAGATGAGGACAATATTCGAACAATGTAAATTGTATTTAATAGTTACATCTCATTTCAGATAATACAGACAGATAAGAAGTCTGGAGCAACGGATCCTGAAGAAGTCTGGAACAATGTAAATAGTATTTAAAAGTTACAATATCTCATCAGATAATACAGACAGATCCTGAAGAATGACAAATAAAGGCCTAAAGATGAGGACAATATTGAAAGTAAAGATGAATACATTATCAGAACGAAAATGTAAATAATATGAATATGAAAATATCTCATTTCCGAACAATGTAAATAATATAGACAGATCCCGAAGAAGTCTGGGATGAGCAAAGGCCTAATCGTCGTGAATATGAAAATAAAGATGAGGTCAATATTCCGAACAATGTAAAATAGTATTTAATAGTTACAATATCATTTCAGATAATACAGAAGATCCTGAAGAAGTCTGGAGCGTACAAGGGCCTAATCGTCGAATATGAAAATAAAAGATGAGGACAATATTCGAACAATGTAAATAGTATTTAATAGTTACAATATCTCATTTCAGATAATACAGACAGATCCTGAAGAAGTCTGGAGCGTACAAGGGCCTAATCGTCGTGAATATGAAAATAAAGATGAGGACAATATTCGAACAATGTAAATTGTATTTAATAGTTACAATATCTCATTTCAGATAATATAGACAGATGACCTAAAAGAATCTGGAGCGTACAAGGGCCTAATCGTCGTGAATATGAAAATAAAGATGAGATCCAAGAAGTCCGGAACAACGGTAAATAGTTTAAAATAGTTACAATATCTCATTTCAGATAATAAACAGACAGATCCTGAAGAAGTCAAGCGTACAAGGGCCTAATCGTCGTGAATATGAAAATAAAGATGAGGACAATATCCGAACAATGTAAATAGTATTTAATAGTTATAAATATCATTTCAGATAATATAGACAGAACCTGAAGAAGTCTGGAGCGTACAAGGCCTAATCGTCGTGAATATGAAAAATAAAGATGAGTCAATATTCGAACAATGTAAATAGTATTTAATAGTTACAATATCTCATTTCAGATAATAACAGACAGATCCTGAAGAAGTCTGGAGCGTACAACGGGCCTAATCGTCGTGAATATGAAATAAAGATGAGGACAATATTCTGAACAATGTAAAATAGTATTTAATAGTTACATATCTCATTTCAGATAATTAAGACAGATCCTGAAGAAGTCTGGAGCGTACAAGGGCCTAATCATCGTGAATATGAAAATAAAGATGAGGAGCAATATTCCGAACAATGTAAATTGTATTTAATAGTTATGGCAACATCTCATTTCAGATAATATAGACAGATCCTGAAGAAGTCTGGCGTACAAGGGCCTAATCGTCGTGAAATATGAAAATAAAGATGAGGACAATATTCCGAACAATGTAAATAGTATTTAATAGTTACAATATCTCATTTTCAGATAATACAGACAGATCCTAGAAGAAGTCTGAGCGCAAAAAGGCCTAATCATCGTGAATGAAAATAAAGATGAGGTCAATATTCCGAACAATGTAAATTGTATTTAATAGTTACAATATCTCATTTCAGATAATATAGACAGATCCTGAAGAAGTCTGGAGCGTACAAGGGCCTAATCAGTGAATATGAAAATAAAGATGAGGACAATATTCCGAACAATGTAAATAGAATTTAACAGTTACAATATCTCATTTCAGAAATACAGACAGATCTGTGAAGAAGTCTGAGCGTAAAGGGCCTAATCGTCGTGAATATGAAAATAAAGATGAGGACAATATTCTGAACAATGTAAATAGTATTTAATAGTTACAATATCTCATTTCAGATAATACAGACAGATCCTGAAGAAGTCTGGAGCGTACAAGGGCCTAATCGTCGTGAATATGAAAATAAAAGATGAGGACAATATTCGTGAACAATGTAAATAGTATTTATATTTCATTTCAAATAATACAGACATTTCAGACAAGGACTAATCGTCGTGAATAGAAAATAAAGATGAGGACAATTCCGAACAATGTAAATAGTATTTAATAGTTACAATATCTCATTTCAGATAATCAGACAGATCCTGAAGAAGTCTGGAAAATAAAGATGAAAATAAAGATGAGGTCAATATTCGAACAATGTAAATAGTATTTAATAGTTACAATATCTCATTTCAGATAATACAGACAGATCCGTGAATATGAAGAAGTCTGGAGCGTACAAGGGCCTAATCGTCGTGAATATGAGAAAATAAAGATGAGGACAATATTCCGAACAATGTAAATAGTATTTAATAGTTACAATATCTGATTTCAGATAATACAGACAGATCCTGAAGAAGTCTGGAGCGTACAAGGCCTAATCCGTGGTGAATATGAAAATAAAGATGAGGTCAATATTCCGAACAATGTAAATAGTATTTAATAGTTACAATATCTCATTTCAAATAATACAGACAGATCCTGAAGAAGTCTGGAGCGTACAACGGGCCTAATCGTCGTGAATATGAAAAATAAAGATGAGGACAATATTCCGAACAATGTAAATAGTATTTAATGGTTACAATATCTCATTTCAGATAATACAGACAGATCCTGAAGAAGTCTGGAGCGTACAAGGGCCTAATCATCGTGAATATGAAAATAAAGATGAGGACAATATTCCGAACAATGCAAATAGTATTTAATAGTTACAATATCTCATTTCAGATAATACAGACAGATCCTGAAGAAGTCTGGAGCGTACAACGGCCTAATCGTCGTGAATATGAAAAATAAAGATGAGGTCAATATTCCGAACAATGTAAATAGTATTTAATAGTTACAATATCTACAAGGGCCTAATTTCAAAATAATACAGACAGATCCTGTAAAAAGAAGTCTGGTTATCTCAGATAATAAGACAGATCCTGAAGAATATGGGCAAAAAAGATGAGGACAATATTGAGCGTACAAGGGCTCATTTAATCAGTCGTGAATATGAAAATGAAAATAAAGATGAGGACAATATTCCGAACAATGTAAATAGTATTTAATAGTTACAATATCTCATTTCAGACAATAGGACAGAACCTGAAGAAGTCTGGAGGTAGTTAACGGCCTAATCGTCGTGAAGGAAAATAAAGATGAGGGTCATTCGGAACAATGTAAATAGTATTTATAGTTGCCAATATCTCATTTCAGATAATAAAGACAGAACCTGAAGAAGAAGTCTGGAGCGTACAACGGCCTAATCAAATGTGAATATGAAAATAAAGATGAGGTCAATATTCCGAACAATAGTGAAGAAGTCTGGAGCGTAGTATTTGAAAATAAAGATAGACAATATTCCGAACAATATCTCATTTCAGATAACAAAAGACAGATCCTGAAGAAGTCTGAGCGTACAAGGCCCAATCGTCGAATATGAAATAAAGATGAGGACAATATTCCGAACAATGTAAATAGAATTTAATAGTTACAATATCTCATTTCAAATAATACAGACAGATCTCGAAGAAGTCTGGAGCGTACAAGGGCCTAATCGTCGTGAACATGAAAATAAAGATGAGGACAATATCTGAACAATGTAAATAGAATTTAAAAGTTACAATATCTCATTTCAGATAATACAGACAGATCCTGAAGAAGTCTGGAGCGTACAAGGCCTAATCGTCGAATATGAAAATAAATGAAAATAAAGATGAGGACAATATTCATTTCAAATAATATAGACAATCCCAAGAAGTCTGAGCGCACAATTTAATATGAAAATTACAATATCTTGAATCAAAATAGAATTCAGAAGATATCTCATTTCAGATAAAGATCCTGAAGAAGTCTGGAGCGTACAAGGCTTTCCACCGTCGTGAATATGAAAAATAAAGATGAGGACAATTATTCCGAACAATGCAAATAGTATTTAATAGTTACAATATCTCATTTCAGATAAAAGGACAGATCCTGAAGAAAGTCTGGAGCGCAGAAGGGCCTAATCGTCGTGAATATGAAAATAAAGATGAGGTCAATATTCCGAACAATGTAAATAGTATTTAATAGTTACAATAATTCAGAGAATAGACAGATTTAAGTCTGGAGCCTGGCACCGTCGTGAATATGAAAATAAAGTACGAGGTCAATATTCAAGTAAATAATATAGACAGATCCATACAGACAGATCCTGAAGAAGTCGGAGCATAACGGCCTAATCGTCGAATATGAAAATAAAGATGAGGACAATATTCCGAACAATGTAAACAGAATTTAATAGTTACAATATCTCATTTCAGATAACATAGACAGATCCTGGAAGAAGTCTGGAGCAACGGCCTAATCGTTTTGAATATGAAAATAAAGATGAGGTCGATATTCCGGAACAATGTAAATAGTATTTAATAGTTACAATATCTCATTTCAGATAAAAGATAGATCCAAGAAGTCTGGAGCGTACAAGGGCCCAATCGTCGGGAATAAGAAATAAAGATGAGGACAATATTCCGAACAATGTAAATAGTATTTACAGTTGCAATATCTCATTTCAAATTTCAGGATAATAAAGACAGATCCGAAGAAAATAAAGTGAGGACAATATTCCGGAACAAATAGTATTTAATACAACGACAGATTCCGAAGAAGTCTCAAAAGGCCTAACTATTGTGAATATGAAAATAAAGATGAGGTCATATTCCGGGAACAATGTAAATAGTATTTAATAGTTACAATATCTCATTTCAGATAATATAGACAGATCTGGGAAGAAGTTGGATGTACAGGGCCTAATCGGGAATATGAAAATAAAGATGAGGATAATATTCGTGAAGATGTTACAATATCTCATTTCAGAAATAAAGATGAGGTCAATATTCCGAACAATGTAAATAGTATTTAATAGTTACAATATCTTCATTTCAGATAATACAGTTCGATCCTGAAGAAGTCCGGAGCGCTAAGGGCCTAATCGTCGTGAATATGAAAATAAAGATGAGGACATTATCCGGAACAAATGTAAATAGAATTTAATAGTTACAATATCTCATTTCAGATAATACAGACAGATCCTGAAGCCTAATCGTCGAATATGAAAATAAGAGGCCGATACAACGTAAATAGTATTTAATAGTTACACATCTCATTTCAGATAATACAGAGAGACCCGGAAGAAGTTCCGGAGCGCCAAGGCCTGAATATGAAAAATAAAGATGAGTGACAATATTCCGAACAATGTAAAATAGTATTTAATAGTTACAATATCTCATTTCAAATAATATAGACAGATCCTGAAGAAGTCTGGAGCGTACAAGGCCTAATCGTCGTGAATATGAAAATAAGATGAGGACAAGTTCCAAACAATGTAAAATAGTATTTAATAGTTACAACATCTCATTTCAAATAATATAGACAGATCCTGGAAGGTTCGGAGCGCAAGGCGCCTCAATCATCAAAGGAAAATAAAGATGAGGTCAATATTCCAACAATGTAAATTGTGGCTTATTGAAGTTACAATATCTCATTTCAGATAATAACAGACAGATCCTGAAGAAGTCTGGAGCGTACAAGGGCCTAATCGTCGTGAATATGAAAAAAAAAAGATGAGGACAATATTCCGAACAATGTAAAATAGTATTTAATAGTTACAATATCTCATTTCAGATAATACAGACAGATCCTGAAGAAGTCTGGAGCGTACAAGGCCTAATCGTCGTGAATATGAAAATAAAGATGAGGTCAATATTCCGAACAATGTAAATAGTATTTAATAGTTACAATATCTCATTTCAGATAATACAGACAGATCCTGAAGAAGTCTGGAGCGTACAGGGGCCTAATCGTCGTGAATATGAAAATAAAGATGAGGTCAATATTCCGAACAATGTAAATAGTATTTAATAGTTACAATATCTCATTTCAAGGGATAATAAAGATAAGGACAATATTCGAACAATGTAAATAGAAGAGATAATACAGACAGATCCTGAAGAAATTTAATAGTTACAATATCTCATTTGGAGCGAACAAGCCTAAGCCTAATCGTCGTGAATATGAAAATAAAGATGAGGACAATATTCCGAACAATGTAAATAGAATTTAATAGTTACAATATCTCATTTCAGATAATACAGACAGATCCTGAAGAAGTCTGGAGCGTACAAAGGCCTAATCGTCGTGAATATGAAAATAAAAGATGAGGACAATATTCCGAACAATGTAAATAGTATTTAATAGTTACAATATCTCATTTCAGATAATACAGACAGATCCTGAAGAAGTCTGGAGCGTACAAGGGCCTAATCGTCGTGAATATGAAAATAAAGATGAGGACAATATTCCGAACAATGTAAATAGTATTTAATAGTTACAATATCTCATTTCAGATAATACAGACAGATCCTGAAAGAAGTCTGGAGCGTACAAGGGCCTAATCGTCGTGAATATGAAAATAAAGATGAGGACAATATTCCGAACAATGTAAATAGTATTTAATAGTTACAATATCTCATTTCAGATAATACAGACAGATCCTAAAGAAGTCTGGAGCGTACAAGGGCCTAATCATCGTGAATATGGAAATAAAGATGAGGACAATATTCCGAACAATGTAAATTGTATTTAATAGTTACAATATCTCATTTCAGATAATACAGACAGATCCTTAAAGAAGTCTGAGCAAGCAAGGGCCTAATCGTCGTGGGAAAACAAGATGAGGTCATCTGAACAATGTAAATCATCGTACAATATGAAAATAAAACAGATGAGGACAATATTCAAACAATGTAAATAAATTTAAGAAGTTACAATATCTCATTTCAGATAATACAGACAGATCCTGAAGAAGTCTCGAGCGTACAGGGAGCCTAATCGTCGTGAATATAGAAAATAAAGATGAGGACAATTCCGAACCAATGAAATGGTATTTAATAGTTACAATATCTCATTTCAGATAATACAGACATCCTGGAAGAAGTCTGGAGCGTACAAGAGCCTAATCGTCGGAAATGAAAATAAAGATGAGGTCAATCTGAACAATGTAAATAGTATTTAATGTTACAATATCTCACTCAGTCAATATAGACAGATCCCAAGTTCGAGCGTACAAGGCCTAATCATCGTGAATATGAAAATAAAGATGAGGTCAATATTCCGAACAATGTAAATAGTGCATTTACAGTTACAATATCTCATTTCAGATAATACAGACAGATCCCAAAGGAAGTCTGGAGCAAGGCGGCTCAATCATGAGAAAATAAAGATGAGTAATAATATTCCGAACAATGTAAATAGTATTTAACAGTTACAACATCTGACTTCTTGATAATACAGAACTCCCGAAGAAGTCTGGAGCGTACAAGGGCCTGACCCAAAGGGAATATGAAAATAAAGATGAGGGGTCAATATTCCGAACAATGTAAATAGTATTTAATAGTTACAATATCTCATTTCAAATAATAGAGATCCTGCAGTTCAGAGTTTACAAGGCCTAATCGTCGAATATGAAAAATAAAGATGAGGACAATATTCCTGAACAACAAAATAGTATTTAATAGTTACAATATCTCATTTACAATATCAGATCATTTCAGATAATACAGACAGATCCTGAAGAAGTCGAAGAAGTTGGAGCGTACAAGGGCCTAATCGTCGTGAATATGAAAATAAAGATGAGGACAATATTCCGAACAATGTAAAATTGTATTTACTAGTTACAATATCTCACTTCAGATAATACAGACAGATCCTGAAGAAGTCTGGAGCGCAACAACGGCCTAATCGTCGTGAATATGAAAAATAAAGACGAGGTCGATATTCGAACAATGTAAATAGAATTTAATAGTTACAATATCTCATTTCAGATAACAGACAGATCCGAAGAAGTCTGAGCGTACAACGGCCTAATCGTCGAATATGAAAACAAAAGATGAGGACAATATCCGAAACAATGTAAATAGTATTTAACAATGTAAAAAGAATTACACATCTCATTTCAGATAATACAGACAGATCCTGAAGGTCTGGAGCGTACAAGGGCCTAATCATGAATATGAAAATAAAGATGAGGGACAATATTCCGAACAATGTAAATAGTGCATTTAATAGTTACAATATTTCATTTCAAAATAACAGAACAGATCCCGAAGAAGCCTGGAGCGCAAGGGGCCTAATCGTCGAATATGAAAATAAAGATTAGGACAATATTCGGAACAATGTAAATAGAATTTAATAGTTAAAATATCCTTACTTCAAATAATATAGACAGATCCTGATGAACTCTTGGAGCGTACAAGGGCCTAATCATCGTCGAATATGAAAAAAAGATGAGGTCAATATCGAAGCAATGTAAATAGTATTTAATAGTTACAATATCTCATTTCAGATAATACAGACAGATCCTGAAGAAGTCTGGAGCGTACAAGGGCCCAATCGTCGTGAATATGAAAATAAAAGATGAGGGACAATATTCCAAAATGTAAACAGAATTCTACAGTCACAATATCCATTTCAGATAATACAGACAGATCCTTAGAAATCTGGGAGCGAACAATCGGCCCAATATTCCGAACAATGTAAATTGTATTTGGAATGCTAGTTAAAAAATTTCAGATAATACAGACGAGATCCCGAAGAAGTCTGGAGCCGTACAAGGGCCTAATCATCTGAATTGAAAATAAAGCGACAAGACCTTAAACGAATATGAAAAATAAAATAGACAATATTATTTAATAGTTACAATATCTCATTTCAAATAATATAGACAGATCCTGAAGAAGTCTGAGCGTACAAGGGCCTAAATCATCAGAATATGAAAATAAAAGATGAGGTCAATTGACTGAACAATGTAAATAGTATTTAATAGTTACAATATATCATTTCAATAATACAGACAGATCCTGAAGAAGTCTGGAGCAAAAGCAGGGGCCTAATCGTCGTGAATATGAAAATAAAGATGAGGTCAATATCTGAACAATGTAAATAGATTTATTAGTTACAATATCTCATTTCAGATAAACAGACAGATCCTTAAAGAAGTCTGAGGTACAAGGGCCTAATCAAGCGTGAATATGAAAATCAAAAGATGAGGACAATATTCCGAAACAATGCAAATAGAATTTAATAGTTGCAATATTCTCATTTCAGATAATACAGACAGATCCGAAGAAGTCTGGGAGTGCACAACGGCCTAATCGCCTGAATATGAAAAATAGTTATGGTTTGAGGTCGACATTCCAAATGCAAATAGTATTTAATCCTGAAGAAGTTGGAGCGTACAATATCTCATGAATATGAAAATAAAGATAATCAATATTCGAACAATGTAAAATAGACAGATCTCTAGACAGAAGAAGTTCGAGCGTACAAGGGCCTAATCATCGTGAATATGGAAAATAAAGATGAGGACAATATTCCGAACAATGTAAATAGAATTTAATAGTTACAATATCTCATTTCAGATAATACAGACAGATCCTGAAGAAGTCTGAGCGTACAAACGGCCTAATCGTCGTGAAATATGAAAATAAAGATGAGGACAATATTCGGAACAATGTAAATAGTATTTAATAGTTACAATATCTCATTTCAGATAATACAGACAGATCCTGAAGAAGTCTGGGCGTACAAGGGCCCTAATCGTCGAATATGAAAATAAAGATGAGGACAATATTCCGAACAATGTAAATAGTATTTAATAGTTACAATATCTCATTTCAAATAATACAGACAGATCCTGAAGAAGTCTGGAGCGTACAAGGCCTAATCGTCGTGAATATGAAAATAAAATAAAGAACAATTAGGACAATATTCATTTCAGAACAAATGAAAATAGTATTTACCGAATAGTTACAATATCTCATTATTCAAATAATACAGACAGATCCTGAAGAAGTCTGGAGCGTACAAGGGCCTAATCATCAGGAATATGAAAATAAAGATGAGGTCAATATTCCGAACAATGTAAATAGTATTTAATAGTTACACAATATCTCATTTCAGATAATACAGACAGATCCTGAAGTCTGGAGCGTACAAGGGCCTAAATCGTCGTGAATATGAAAAATAAAGATGAGGACAATATTCGGAACAATGTAAAATTGTATTTAACAGTTACAATCTCATTTCAGATAATACAGACAGATCCTGAAGAAGTCTGGAGCGTACAGGGGCCTAATCATGAATATGAAAATAAAGATGAGACAATATTCGAACAATGTAAATAGAATTTAATAGTTACAATATCTCATTTCAGATAATACAGACAGATCCTGAAGAAGTCTGGAGCGTACAAGGGCCTAATCGTCGTGAATATGAAAATAAAGATGAGGACAATATTCGAACAATGTAAAATAGTATTTAATAGTTACAATATTTCATTTCAAATAATACAGACAGATCCTGAAGAAGTCTGGAGCTGTACAAGGGCCTAATCATCGTGAATAGAAAATAAAAGATGAGGGACAATATTCCGGAACAATGTAAATAGTATTTAATAGTTCAATATTTCATTTCAGATAATACAGACAGATCCTGAAGAAGTCTGGAGCGTACAAAGGGCCTAATCATCGTGAATATGAAAATAAAGATGAGGTCAATATTCCGAACAATGTAAAATAGTATTTAATAGTTACAATATCTCATTTCAGATAATACAGACAGATCCTGAAGAAGTCTGGAGCGTACAAGGCCTAATCATCGTGAATATGAAAATAAAGATGAGGACAATATTCCGAACAATGTAAAATAGTATTTAATAGTTACAATATCTCATTTCAGATAATACAGACAGATCCTGAACAATCTGGAGCGTACAAGGGCCTAATCGTCGAATATGAAATAAAGATGAGGTCAATATTCCGAACAATGTAAATAGTATTTAATAGTTACAATATCTCATTTTCAGATAATACAGACAGATCCTGAAGAAGTCTGGAGCGTACAAGGCCTAATCGTCGTGAATATGAAAATAAAAGATGAGGACAATATTCCGAACAATGTAAATAGTATTTAATAGTTACAATATCTCATTTCAGATAATACAGACAGATCCTGAAGAAGTCTGGAGCGTACAAAGGGCCTAATCGTCGTGAATATGAAAATAAAGATGAGGACAATATTCGAACAATGTAAAATAGTATTTAATAGTTACAATATCTCATTTCAGATAATACAGACAGATCCTGAAGAAGTCTGGAGCGTACAGGGCCTAATCGTCGTGAATATGAAAATAAAAGATGAGGTAATATTCCGAACAATGTAAATAGTATTAATAGTTACAATATCTCATTTCCAGATAATACAGACAGATCCTGAAAGAAGTCTGGAGCGTACAAGGGCCTAATCGTCGTGAATATGAAAATAAAGATGAGGACAATATTCCGAACAATGTAAATAGTATTTAATAGTTACAATATCTCATTTCAGATAATACAGACAGATCCTGAAGAAGTCTGAGAGCGTACAAAGGCCTAATCGTCGTGAATATGAAAATAAAGATGAGGACAATATTCGAACAATGTAAATAGAATTTAATAGTTACAATATCTCATTTCAGATAATACAGACAGATCCTGAAGAGTCTGAGCGTACAAGGGCCTAATCGTCGTGAATATGAAAATAAAGATGAGGACAATATCCGAACAATGTAAATAGTATTTAATAGTTACAATATCTCATTTCAGATAATACAGACAGATCCTGAAGAAGTCTGGAGCGTACAAGGGCCTAATCAATGTGAATATGAAAATAAAGATGAGGACAATATTCCGAACAATGTAAATAGTATTTAATAGTTACAATATCTCATTTCAGATAATACAGACAGATCCTGAAGAAGTCTGGAGCGTACAAAGGGCCTAATCTCGTGAATATGAAAATAAAGTGAGGTCAATATGAAAATAAAGATGATAGTTACAACATCTCATTTCAATACAGACAGATTCTGGAGCGTACAACAATGAATATAGTTACAAAAATAGTCTAATGAATATGAAAATAAAGATGAGGACAATTTAAATAGAATTTAGTTACAATATCTCATTTCAGATAATACAGACAGATCCTGAAGAAGTCTGGAGCGTACAAGGGCCTAATCGTCGTGAATATGAAAATAAAGATGAGGACAATATTCCGAACAATGTAAATAGTATTTAATAGTTACAATATCTCATTTCAAATAATACCAGACAGATCCTGAAGAAGTCTGGAGCGTACGAAGACCTAATCGTCGTGGGCCATGAAAGAAAATAAAGATGAGGACAATATTCCGAACAATGTAAATAGTATTTAATAGTTACAATATCTCATTTCAAATATAGACAGATCCTGAAAGAAGAACTCTGGGCGTGCAAAGACTAATCATCGTGAATATGAAAATAAAAGGTGAGGTCAATATTCCGAACAATGTAAATGGTATTTAATGATTTACCAATATCTCATTCAGATAATACAGACAGATCCTGAAGAAGTCTGGAGCGTACAAAAGGAGCCTAATCGTCGTGAATAGAAAATAAAGATGAGGAATAATATTCGAACAATGTAAATAGTATTTAATAGTTACAATATCTCATTAGACAGATCAGATAATACCAACAGAAAACAGATCTGAACAATGTAAATAGAGTTACAACATCTCAGACAATAGAGACGAATCCGAAGAAGTTCGGAGCGTACAAGGGCCTAATCGTCGTGAATATGAAAATAAAGATGAGGACAATATTCGAACAATGTAAATAGTATTTAATAGTTACAATATCTCATTTCAGATAATACAGACAGATCCTGAAGAAGTCTGGAGCGTACAAGGGCCTAATCGTCGTGAATATGAAAATAAAGATGAGGACAATATTCAACAATGTAAATAGTATTTAATAGTTACAATATCTCATTTCAAATAATATAGACAGATCTGAAGAAGTCTGGAGCGTACAACGGCCTAATCATCGTGAATATGAAAATAAAAATGACGAGGTCAATATTCCGAAAACAATGTAAATAGTATTTAAAAGTTACAATATCTCATTTCCAGATAATACAGACAGATCTGAAGAGTCTGGAGGTACAGGGCCTAATCGTCGTGAATATGAAAATAAAGATGAGGACAATATTCGAACATTGTAAATAGTATTTAATAGTTACAATATCTCATTTCAAAATAATACAGACAGATCCTGAAGAAGTCTGGAGCGTACAAGGGCCTAATCGTCGAATATGAAAATAAAGATGAGGACAATATTCGAACAATGTAAATAGAATTTAATAGTTACAATATCTCATTTCAGATAATACAGACAGATCCTGAAGAAGTCTGGGAGCGTACAACGGGACTAATCGTCGAATATGAAATATGAGGGAAAATAAAAGTAAATGAGGACAATATTCATTTCAGACAACAGATGAAAATGATAAGCAAGGCCTAATTTGAATGGTTACAATATTTCTTTGCAAGATAACCCACAGACAAGATCCTGAATACAGACAGAAGAAGTCTGGGAGCGCACTGAGGCCCAATCGTCGTGAATATGAAAAAAATAAGATGAGGTCGATATTCGAACAATGTAAATAGTATTTAACCGCGACAAGTTACAATCGAATCTCATTATTCCGAACAACAACAGATATAGTTACAAGACAGATCCTGAAGACAGATCCCTGGAGCTGAGTACAAGGGCCTAATCGTCGTGAATATGAAAATAAAGATGAGGACAATATTCCGAACAATGTAAATAGTATTTAATAGTTACAATATCATTTCCAGATAAATACAGACAGATCCTGAAAAGGGGGGTGGAGCGTAAAGACCTAATCGTCGTGAATATGAAAATAAAGATGAGGACAATATTCCGAACAATGTAAATAGTATTTAATAGTTACAATATCATTTCAAGATATTACAGACAGATCCTGAAAAGTCTGGAGCGTACAAGGGCCTAATCGTCGTGAATATGAAGAATAAAGATGGACAATATTCAGACAATGTAAAAATAGTATTTAATAGTTACAATATCTCATTTCAGATAATACAGACAGATCCTGAAGAAGTCTGGAGCGTACAAGGGCCTAATCGTCGTGAATATGAAAATAAAAGACAAGGAACAACAGTTGAAACATTGTAAATAGTATTAAATGGTTACAATATCTCATTTCAGATAAAACAGACAGTTCTGAAGAAGACTGGAGCGTACCCAACGACCAAAATGACGTGAATATAAAATAAAAGATGAGGACAATATTCCGAACAATGAAAATAGTATTTAATAATTTACAATATCTCATTTTCAGATGAAATATACAAAGATCCTGAAGAAGTCTGGGCGTACAACAGCCTAAAGTCGTGAATATGAAAAATAAAGGATGAGGAAAATATTCCGAACAATGTAAATCGTATTTAATAGTTACAATATCTCATTTTCAGATAATATAGAAAATGCTGAAGAAGAGGCTGGAGCGTACAAGACCTAATCGTCGTGAACATGGAAATAAAGATGACACAATATTCGAACAATGTAAATAGTTTAGAATAGTTACAATATCTCATTTCAAATAATATAGATAGATCCTGACAAAGTCTGGAGCGTACAGGGCCCTAATCATCGTGAATATGAAAATAAAGAGCGTCAATATTCCGATCAATGCAAAATGGCCAAATAGTTACAACTGGTCTCATATATATATATATATATATATATATATATATGAAACCCGGAAGGACAAATATCTCACAGTCAGAATAGTTAAAATAATTCTCAGAAATACAGACAGATCCTGAAGAAGTCTGGAGCGTACAGGGGACTAATCGTCGTGAATATGAAAATAAAGATGAGGACAATATTCCGAACAATGTAAATAGAATTTAATAGTTTTAATATCATTTCGAAGTAATACAGACAGATCCTGAAGAAGTCTGGAGCGTACAAGGGCCTAATCGTCGTGAATATGAAATAAAGATGAGACAATATTCCGAACAATGTAAATAGAATTTATGGTTACAATATCTCATTTCCAGATAATACAGACAGATCCTGAAGAAGTCTGGAGCGTACAAGGGCCTAATCGTCGTGAATATGAAATAAAGATGGGGACAATATTCGAACAATGTAAATAGTATTTAATAGTTACAATAATAGATAATACAGATATCTCTGAAGAGTCTTCAAATACAAGGGCACAATGAACAGAAAAATAAGATGAGGATTCGAACAATGTGGAAAATAGTATTTGAAAGAAGATCTGAAAGAAGTCTGGAGCGTACAACAACCCTAATCGTCGTGAACATGAAAATAAAGATGTTACAAAGTCAATATTCCGAACAATGTAAATAAAGATATTTAAAGAATTTTACAATATCTCATTTCAGATAATACAGACAGATCCTGAAGAAGTCTGGAGCGTACAAGGGCCTAATCGTCGTGAATGAATGAAAATAAAGATGAGGACAATATTCGAACAATGTAAATAAGTATTTAATAGTTACAATATCTCATTTCAAATAAATACAGACAGATCCTGAAGAAGTCTGGAGCGTACAAATCGTCAATGTGAATATGAAAATAAAGATGAGGACAATATTCCGGAACAATGTAAATAGTATTTAATAGTTACAATATTTTCAGAGAACACAGACAATCACGAAAAGTCTGGGAGCGTACAAGGCCTAATTCGAATATGAAAATAAAATATCTCAATATTCGGGAACAAGTAAATAATGCAAGTTACATATCTCATTTCAGATAAGACAGATCCTGGAGCGTACAAGGGCCTAATCGTCGTGAATAAGGAAAATAAAGATGAGGACAATATTCCGAACAATGTAAATAGAATTTAATAGTTACAATATCTCATTTCAGATAATACAGACAGATCCTGAAGAAGTCTGGAGCGTACAAACGGCCTAATCGTCGTGAATATGAAAATAAAGATGATGTCAATATTCGAACAATGTAAATAGTATTTAATAGTTACAATATCTCATTTCAGATACAGACAGATCCTGAAGAAGTCTGGAGCATACAAGGGCCTAATCGTCGTGAATATGAAAATAAAGATGAGGACAATATTCCGAACAATGTAAATAGTATTTAATAGTTACAATATCTCATTTCAAATAATATAGACAGATCCTGGAAGAAGTCTAGACGTATAACAACCTAATCGTGAATATGAATATGAAAAGATGAGGACAATATTCCAACAATGTAAATAGTATTTAATAGTTACACATCTCATTTCAAATAATATAGACAGATCCTGAAGAAGTCTGGAGCGTACAGCCCAATCGTCGTGAATATGAAAATAAAGATGAGGACAATATTCCAACAATGTAAATAGTATTTAATAGTTACAATATCTCATTTAAATAATATAGACGGTCCTGAAGAAGTCTGGAGCGTACAAGGGCCTAAATCGGAATCGTGACAAATGAACAATGTAAACTAAATAAAGTTACAATATCTCATCAGATAATATGGATCCTGAAGAAATACAACGCACCAATTCGTGAATATGAAAAGACGAACAAACAAAATAGTATTTAATAGTTCACATTATCTCATTTCAGATAATACAGACAGATCCTAGCAGTCTGGAGCGTACAAAGGCCTAATCATTGTGAATAAGAAAATAAAGATGGGGTCAATATTCGGAACAATGTAAATAGTATTTAGTTACAATATCTCATTTCAGATAATACAGACAGATCCTGAAGAAGTCTGGAGCGTACAACGGCCTAATCATCAGGAATAAAAAAATAAAGATGAGGACGATATTCCGAACAATGTAAATAGTATTTAATAGTTACAATATCTCATTTCAGATAATACAGACAGATCCTGAAAAGTCTGGAGCGTACAAGGCCTAATCACGTCGTGAATATGAAAAAAGCAAGATGAGGTCGATATTCCGAACAATGTAAATAGTATTTAATAGTTACAATATCTCATTTCCAAATAAATATAGACAGATCCTGAAGGAAGTCTGGAGCGTACAAGGCCTAATCATCGTGAATATGAAAATAAAGATGAGACAATATTCCGAACAATGTAAATAGTATTTACAGTTACAATATCTCATTTCAAATAATATAGACAGATCCTGAAGAAGTCTGGAGCGTACAACAGCCTAATCATCGTGAATAGAAAATAAAGATGAGGTCGATATTCCGAACAATGTAAATAGTATTTAATAACACAATATCTCATTTCAGATAATACAGACAGATCCTGAAGAAGTCTGGAGCGTACAAGGGCCTAATCGTGAATATGAAAATAAAGATGAGGACAATATTCGAAACAATGTAAATTGTATTTAATAGTTACAATATCTCATTTCAAATAATACAGACAGATCCCAAAGAAGTCTGGAGCGTAAACGGCCTAATCGTCGTGAATATGAAAATAAAGGAGGTCGATATCCGAACAATGTAAATAGTATTTAATAGTTACAATATCATTTCAAATAATATAGACAGATCCTGAAGAAGTTCTGGAGCGTACAAGGCCTAATCGTTGTGAATATGAAAATAAAAGATGAGGACAACATTCCGGAACAATGTAAATTGTATTTTAACAGTTACAATATCTCATTTCAGATAATACAGACAGATCCCAAAGAAGTCTGGAGCGTACAAAGGGCCTAATCATCGTGAATATGAAAATAAAGATGAGGACAATATTCCGAACAATGTAAATAGTATTTAATAGTTACAATATCTCATTTCAAATAATATAGACAGATCCTGAAGAAGTCTGAGTACAAGGCCTAATCATCGTGAATATGAAAATAAAGATGAGGTTAATATTCGAACAATATAAATTGTATTTAATAGTTACAATATCTCATTTCAGATAATACAGACAGATCTGAAGAAGTCTGGAGCGTACAAAGGCCTAATCGTCGTGAATATGAAAATAAAGATGAGGACAATATTCCGAACAATGTAAATAGTATTTAATAGTTACAATATCTCATTTCAAATAATACAGACAGATCCTGAAGAAGTCTGGAGCGTACAAAGGAATATAATCGTCGTGAATATGAAAATAAGATGAGTCAATATTCGAACAATGTAAATAGTATTTAATAATTTACAATATCTCATTCAGATAAACAGGACAGATCCTCAAGAAGTCTGGAGCGTACAGGCCTAATCATCGTGAATATGAAAATAAAGATGAGGTCAATATTCCGAACAATGTAAATAGTATTTAATAGTTAAATATCTCATTTCAGATAATACAGACAGATCCAAAGAAGTCTGAGCGTACAAGGGCCTAATCATCGTGAATATGAAAATAAAAAGATGAGGACAATATTCCGAACAATGTAAATTGAATTCTAATAGTTACAATATCTCATTTCAGATAAATACAGACAGATCCTGAAGAAGTCTGGAGCGTACAAGGGCCTAATCGTCGTGAACATGAGAAAAATAAAGATGAGGACAATAATCCGAACAATGTAAATAGTATTAATAGTTACAATATCTCATTTCAAATAATATAGACAGATCCTGGAAGAAGTCTGGAGCGTACAAAGGGCCCAATCATCGTGAATATGAAAATAAAAGATGAGGTCAATATTCCGAACAATGCAAATAGTATTTAATAGTTACAATATCTCATTTCAAATAATATAGACAGATCCTGAAAGAAGTCTGGAGCGTACAAGGGCCTAATCGTCGTGAATATGAAAATAAAGATGAGGACAATATTCCCGAACAAATGTAAATAGTATTTAATAGTTACAATATCTCATTTCAAATAATACAGACAGATCCTGAAAGAAGTCTGGAGCGTACAAGGGCCTAATAATCGTGAATCAAAAATAAAGATGGGGACAATATCCGAACAATGTAAAAGTATTAATGGTTACAATATCTCATTTCAGATAATACAGACAGATCCTGAAGAAGTCTGGAGCGTACAGGCCCAATCGTCGTGAATATGAAAATGAAAAGATGAAAATATTCTGTAAATTGTATTTAATATTTCTAAATAATTTCAAATAATATGACAGATCCTGAAGAAAGTCTGGAGCGTACAAGGCCTAATCGTCGTGAATATGAAAATAAAGATGAGGACAATATTTCGAACAATGTAAATAGTATTTAATAGTTACAATATCTCATTTCAGATAATACAGACAGATCCTGAAGAAGTCTGGCCTAATCGCGTACAAATATTCGAACAATGTAAATAATCATCGTGAATATGATAAATAAAGATGAGGCAATACCAATCAATATTCGAACAATGTAAATAGTATTTAATAGTTACAATATCTCATTTCAGATAATACAGACAGATCTAGAAGAAGTCTGGAGCGTACAAGGGCCTAATCAATATGAAAAATAAAGATGAGGACAATTGAACAATAAATAGTATTTTAATGGTTACAATATCTCATTTCAGATAGCTGGACAGATCCAATGGGCGAACAAGGCCTAATCGTCGTGAATTGAAAATAAAGATGAGGTCAATATTCTGAACAATGTAAATAGTATTTTAATTTCAATATCTCATTTCAGATAATACAGACAGATCCTGAAGAAGTCTGGAGCGTACAAGGGCCTAATCGTCGTGAATATGAAAATAAAGATGAGGACAATATTTCCGAACAATGTAAATAGTCATTTAATAATGCAGACAGATCCTGAAAGTATCTACAAGGGCCTAATCGTTGAATATGAAAATAAAGATGAGACAATCTTCGAACAATGTAAATAGTATTTAAGATCATTTCAGATGGGGACAGATCCTGGAGCGTACAAGGGCCTAATCGTCGTAGATATGAAAATAAAGATGAGGACAATATTCGAACAATGTAAATAGTATTTAATAGTTACAATATCTCATTTCAAATAATATAGACAGATCCTGAAGAAGTTGGAGCGTAGCTAAGAAGGGCCTAATCGTGAATATGAAAATAAAGATGAGGTCAATATTCCGAACAATGTAAATAGTATTTAATAGTTACAATATCTCATTTCAGATAATACAGACAGATCCTGAAGAAGTCTGGAGTACCAAGGCCCTAATCGTCGGGAATATGAAAATAAAGATGAGGACAATATTCCGAACAATGTAAAAATAGTATTTAATAGTTACAATATTTCATTTCAGATAATACAGACAGATCCTGAAGAAGTCTGGAGCGTACAAGACTAATCGTCGTGAATATGAAAGACGAAATAAAGATGTATTCAATATTCCGAACAATGTAAATAGTATTTAATAGTTACAATATCTCATTTCAAATAATATAGACAGATCCTGAAGAAGTCTGGAGCGTACAAGGGCCTAATCGTCGTGAATATGAAAATAAAAGATGAGGACAATATTCCGACAATGTAAATAGTATTTAATAGTTACAATATCTCATTTCAGATAATACAGACAGATCCCAAAGGTCTGAGCGTACAAAGAAGACTAAATCAGGAATATGAAATAAGATGAGGACAATATTCCGAACAATGTAAATTGTATTTAATAGTTACAATATCTCATTTCAAATATTACAGACAGATCCTGAAGAAGTCTGGAGCGTACAATACCAATCGTCGTGAATATGAAAATAAAAGACGAGGTCAATATCTGAACAATGTAAATAGTATTTAATAGTTAAAATATCTCATTTCAAATAATACACAGATCCTGATGAACTCTGGAGCGTACAAGGGCCTAATCTAACGTCATGAATATGAAAATAAAGATGATGGGAACCAATATTCCGAACAATGTAAATAGTATTTACAGTTACAACATCTCATTTCAGATGACCACAGACAGATCCTGAAGAAGTCTGGAGCGTACAAAGGGCCTAATCGTCGAATATGAAAATAAAGATGAGGACAATATTCCGAACAATGTAAAATAGTATTTAATAGTTACAATATCTCATTCCAAATAATACAGACAGATCCTGAAGAAAATCTGGAGCGTACAAGGGCCTATTAATCATCCGTGAATATGAAAATAAAGATGAGGACAATATTCCGAACACAATGTAAATTGTATTTAATAGTTAAAATATCTCATTTCAAATAATATAGACAGATCCTGATGAACTCTGGAGCGTACAAGGGCCTAATCATCGTGAATATGAAAATAAAGATGAGGTCAATATTCCGGAACAATGTAAATAGTATTTAATAGTTACAATATCTCATTTCAGATAATACAGACAGATCCTGAAGAAGTCTGGAGCGTACAAGGGCCCTAATCGTCGTGAATATGAAAAATAAAGATGAGGACAATATTCCGAACAATGTAAATAGTATTTAATAGTTACAATATCTCATTTCAGATAATACAGACAGATCCTGAAGAAGTCTGGAGCGTACAGGGCCTAATCGTCGTGAATATGAAATAAAGATGAGGACAATATTCCGAACAATGTAAATAGTATTTAATAGTTACAATATCTCATTTCAGATAATACAGACAGATCCTGAAGAAGTCTGGAGCGTACAAGGGCCTAATCGTCGTGAATATGAAAATAAAGATGAGGACAATATTCCGAACAATGTAAATAGTATTTAATAGTTACAATATCTCATTTCAGATAATACAGACAGATCCTGAAGAAGTCTGGAGCGTACAAGGGCCTCAGATAATACAATCATCGTGAATATGAAAATAAAGATGAGGACAATATTCGAACAATGTAAAAAGTATTTAATAGTTACAATATCTCATTTGAGATAATACAGACAGATCCTGAAGAAGTCCTGGAGCGCATTTCAGGATCCTAATCGTCGTCGAATATGAAAATAAAGATGAGGACAATATTCCGAACAATGCAAACAGAATTTAATAGTTACAATATCTCATTTCAGATAATACAGACAGATCCTGAAGAAGTCTGGAGCGTACAAGGGCCTAATCGTCGTGAATATGAAAATAAAGATGAGGACAATATTCCGGAACAATGTAAATATATTGAAGTTACAATATCTCATTTCAGATAATACAGACAGATCCTGAAGAAGTCTGGAGCGTACAAGGGCCTAATCGTCGAATATGAAAATAAAAGATGAGGACAATATTCCGAACAATGTAAAAAGTATTTAATAGTTACAATATCTCATTTCAGATAATATAGACAGATCCTGAAAGAAGTTGGAGCGTACAAGGGCCTAATCGTCGTGAATATGAAAATAAAGATGAGGACAATATTCCGAACAATGCAAAATAGTATTTAATAGTTACAATATCTCATTTCAGATAATACAGACAGATCCCAGAAGAAGTCTGGAGCGTACAAGGGCCTAATCGTGAATATGAAATAAAAAAGATGAGGACAATATTCCGAACAATGTAAATAGTATTTAATAGTTACAATATCTCATTTCAGATAATACAGACAGATCCTGGAGGAAGCCTAATCGTCTGGAGCGTACAAGGCCAATAATCATCGTGAATATGAAAAAAAGATGAGGACAATATTCCGAACAATGAAAAAAATTGTATTTAATTTAAATAGTTACAATATCTCATTTCAGATAATACAGACAGATCCTGAAGAAGTCTGGAGCGTACAAGGGCCTAATCGTCGTGAATATGAAAATAAAGATGAGGTCAATATTCGAACAATGTAAATAGTATTTAATAGTTACAATATCTCATTTCAGATAATACAGATGATCCTGAAGAAGCAGACAGATCCTGAGGAAGAAGTCTGGAGCGTACAAGGGCCTAATCATCGTGAATATGAAAATAAAGATGAGGACAATATTCGAACAATGTAAATTGAATTTAATAGTTACAATATCTCATTTCAGATAATACAGACAGATCCGGAAGAAGTCTGGAGCGTACAGGGGCCTAATCGTCGTGAATATGAAAATAAAGATGAGGTCAATATTCCGAACAATGTAAATAGTATTTAATAGTTACAATATCTCATTTCAGATAATACAGACAGATCCTGAAGAAGTCTCGAGCGTACAAGGGCCTAATCGTCGTGAATATGAAAATAAAGATGAGGTCAATATTCCGAACAATGTAAATAGTATTTAATAGTTACAATATCTCATTTCAGATAATACAGACAGATCCTGAAGAAGTCTGGAGCGTACAAGGCCTAATCCCGTGAATATGAAAATAAAGATGAGGAATATTGGAAAATAAAAAGAATTTAATGAGGTCAATATCTCCGGACTAATCGTCGAAATGAAATAAAAGAAGGACAATATTTGTAAAATAGTTACAATATCTCATTTCAGATAATACAGACAGATCCTGAAGAAGTCTGGAGCGTACAAGGGCCTAATCGTCGTGAATATGAAAATAAAGATGAGGACAATATTCCGAACAATGTAAATTATATTTAATAGTTACAATATCTCATTTCAGATAATACAGACAGATCCTGAAGAAGTCTGGAGCGTACAAGGGCCTAATCGTCGTGAATATGAAAATAAAGATGAGGACAATATTGAACAATGTAAATTGTATTTAAGAAGTTACAATATCTCATTTCAGATAATACAGACAGATCCTGAAGAAGTCTGGAGCGTACAAGGCCTAATCGTCGTGAATATGAAAATAAAGATGAGGACAATATTCCGAACAATGTAAATAGTATTTAATAGTTACAATATCTCATTTCAGATAATACAGACAGATCCTGAAGAAGTCTGGAGCGTACAAGGGGCCTAATCATCGTGAATATGAAAATAAAGATGAGGTCAATATTCCGGAAACAATGTAAATAGTATTTAATAGTTACAATATCTCATTTCAGATAATACAGACAGATCCTGAAGAAGTCTGGAGCGTACAAGGGCCTAATCGTCGTGAATATGAAAATAAAGATGAGGACACAATATTCCGAACAATGTAAATAGTATTTAATAGTTACAATATCTCATTTCAGATAATACAGACAGATCCTGAAGAAGTCTGGAGCGTACAAAGGCCTAATCGTCGTGAATATGAAAAATAAAGATGAGGACAATATTCCGAACAATGTAAATAGTATTTAATAGTTACAATATCTCATTTCAGATAATACAGACAGATCCTGAAGAAGTCTGGGCCTAATCGTCGTGAATATGAAAATAAAGGAGGCCTAATCAATGTAAATGAATAATAGTTACAAATAAATAATGAGACAGATCCTGAAGAAGTTCGAACTAATCGTCGTGAATATGAAAATAAAGATGAGGACAATTTAACAATGTAAATTATTTAATAGTTCTCATTTCAGATAATACAGACAGATCCTGAAGAAGTCTGGAGCGTACAAGGGCCTAATCGTCGTGAATATGAAAATAAAGATGAGGAACAATGTAAAATATTCGAACAATAATTTCCAAATAAAATAGACAGATTTAATAGTTGACAATATCTCATTTGAAAATAATACAGACAGATCCTAAAAGAAGTTCAATATCATTTCAAATAATACAGAAGGGATCCTAATCAAGGCCTAATCGTGTGAATATGAAAATAAAAGATGAAGGACAATATTCCGAACAATGTAAATAGTATTTAATAGTTACAATATCTCATTTCAGATAATACAGACAGATCCTGAAGAAGTCTGGAGCGTACAAGGGCCTAATCATCGTCGAATATGAAAATAAAGATGAGGAGTCAATATTCCGAACAATGTAAATTGTATTTAATAACAATATCTCATTTCAGATAATACAGACAGATCCTGAAGAAGTCTGGAGCGTACAAAGGGCCTAATCATCGTGAATATGAAAATAAAGATGAGGACAATATTCCGAACAATGTAAATAGTATTTAATAGTTACAATATCTCATTTCAGATAATACAGACAGATCCTGAAGAAGTCTGGAGCGTACAAGGCCTAATCGTCGTGAATATGAAAATAAAAGATGAGGACAATATTCCAACAATGTAAATAGTATTTAATAGTTACAATATCTCATTTCAGATAATACAGACAGATCCTGAAGAAGTCTGGAGCGTACAAGGCCTAATCGTCGTGAATATGAAAATAAAGATGAGGACAATATTCCGAACAATGTAAATAGTATTTAATAGTTACAATATCTCATTTCAGATAATACAGACAGATCCTGAAGAAGTCTGGAGCGTACAAGGGCCTAATCGTCGTGAATATGAAAATAAAGATGAGGTCAATATTCCGAACAATGTAAATAGTATTTAATAGTTACAATATCTCATTTCAGATAATACAGACAGATCCCTGAAGAAGTCTGGAGCGTACAAGGGCCTAATCGTCGTGAATATGAAAATAAAGATGGGGACAATATTCCGAACAATGTAAATAGAATTTAATAGTTGACAATATCTCATTCAAATAATACAGACAGATCCAATGTAAATAATCGTCGAATTTAAAAATGAGGACAATAGAACAATGTAAATAGTATTTAATAGTTACAATATCTCATTTCAGATAATACAGACAGATCCTGAAGAAGTCTGGAGCGTACAAGGGCCTAATCGTCGTGAATATGAAAATAAAGATGAGGACAATATTCCGAACAATGTAAATAGTATTTAATAGTTACAATATCTCATTTCAGATAATATAGACAGATCCTGATGAACTCTGGAGCGTACAAGGGCCTAATCATCGTGAATATGAAAATAAAGATGAGGTCAATATTCGAACAATGTAAATGTATTTTAATAGTACAGACAGATCCTGAAGAAGTATCACATAATTGAATATGAGTGAAAATAAAGATGAGGACAATTTCAAGATAATCCAGACAATATCTCATTTCCAGATAATACAGACAGATCCTGAAGAAGTCTGGAGAGTACAAGGGCCTAATCGTCGTGAATATGAAAATAAAGATGAGGACAATATTCCGAACAATGTAAATAGAATTTAATAGTTACAATATCTCATTTCAGATAATACAGACAGATCCTGAAGAAGTCTGGGAGTACGTAACAAGGGCTCTGGAGCGTTCAAGAGGCCATATGAAAATAAAAAAATAAAATCGTCGTGAATATGAAAATAAAGATGAGGTCAATATTCCGAACAATGTAAATAGTATTTAATAGTTACAATATCTCATTTCAGATAATACAGACAGATCCTGAAGAAGTCTGGAGCGTACAAGGGCCTAATCGTCGAATATGAAAATAAAGATGAGGACAATATTCCGAACAATGTAAATAGTATTTAATAGTTACAATATCTCATTTCAGATAATACAGACAGATCCTGAAGAAGTCTGGAGCGTACAAGGGCCTAATCGTCGTGAATATGAAAATAAAGATGAGGACAATATTCCGAACAATGTAAATAGTATTTAATAGTTACAATATCTCATTTCAGATAATACAGACAGATCCTGAAGAAGTCTGGAGCGTACAAGGGCCTAATCGTCGTGAATATGAAAATAAAGATGAGGACAATATTCCGAACAATGTAAATAGTATTTAATAGTTACAATATCTCATTTCAGATAATACAGACAGATCCTGAAAGAAGTCTGGAGCGTACATACCAATAATCGTGAATATGAAAATAAAGATGAGGACAATATTCCGAACAATGTAAATAGTATTTAATAGTTACAATATCTCATTTCAGATAATACAGACAGATCCTGAAGAAGTCTGAGCGTACAATAATCGTCAGAATATGAAAATAAAGATGAGGTCAATATTCGAACAATGTAAATTGTATTTAATAGTTACAATATCTAAATAATACAGACAGATCCAATATTGAACACGAAAAACAGTATTTAAATACAATACAGATACAGACTGATCCTGAAAGTCTGGGCGTACAAGGCCCTAATCGTCGTGAATATGAAAAATAAAGATGAGGACAATATTCGAACAATGTAAATAGTATTTAATAGTTACAATATCTCATTTCAGATAATACAGACAGATCCTGAAGAAGTCTGGAGCGTACAAAGGCCTAATCGTCGTGAATATGAAAATAAAGATGAGGACAATATTCCGAACAATGTAAATAGTATTTAATAGTTACAATATCTCATTTCAGATAATACAGACAGATCCTGAAGAAGTCTGGAGCGTACAAAGGCCTAATCGTCGTGAATATGAAAATAAAGATGAGGACAATATTCCGAACAATGTAAATAGTATTTAATAGTTACAATATCTCTTTTCAGATAATACAGACAGATCCTGAAGAAGTCTGGAGCGTACCAAGGGCTAATAATCGTGAATATGAAAATAAAGATGAGGACAATATTCCGAACAATGTAAATAGTATTTAATAGTTACAATATCTCATTTCAGATAATACAGACAGATCCTGAAGAAGTCTGGAGCGTACAAGGGCCTAATCGTCGTGAATATGAAAATAAAGATGAGGACAATATTCCGAACAATGTAAATAGTATTTAATAGTTACAATATCTCATTTCAGATAATACAGACAGATCCTGAAGAAGTCTGGAGCGTACAAGGCCTAATCGTCGAATATGAAAATATGAAAACAAAAGATGTATTTAATAGGACAATATCTCATTTCAGAACAATGTAAATGGACAATATTCCGAACAATGTAAATAGTATTTAATAGTTACAATATCTCATTTCAGATAATACAGACAGATCCTGAAGAAGTCTGGAGCGTACAAAGGGCCTAATCGTCGTGAATATGAAAATAAAGATGAGGTCAATATTCCGGAACAATGTAAATAGTATTTAATAGTTACAATATCTCATTTCAGATAATACAGACAGATCCTGAAGAAGAAGTCTGGAGCGTACAAGGGCCTAATCATCGTGAATATGAAAATAAAGATGAGGACAATATTCCGAACAATGTAAATAGTATTTAATAGTTACAATATCTCATTTCAGATAATACAGACAGATCCTGAAGAAGTCTGGAGCGTACAAAGGGCCTAATCGTCGTGAATATGAAAATAAAGATGAGGACAATATTCCGAACAATGTAAATAGTAATAGTTAAATATCTCATTTCAGATAATACAGACAGATCCTGAAGAAGTCTCTCAAGGGCCTAATCGTGAATATGAAAATAAAGATGAGACAATATTCGAACAATGTAAATTGTATTTAATAGTTACAATATCTCATTTCAGATAATATAGACAGATCCTGAAGAATCGTCAAGGGCCTAATATCGTGAATATGAAAATAAAGATGAGGACAATATTCGAACAATGTAAATAGTATTTAATAGTTACAATATCTCATTTCAGATAATACAGACAGATCCTGAAGAAGTCTGGAGCGAACTAGTCTGGAGCGTACAAGGGCCTAATCGTCGTGAATATGAAAATAAAGATGAGGACAATATTCCGGAACAATGTAAATAGAATTTAATAGTTACAATATCTCATTTCAGATAATACAGACAGATCCTGAAGAAGTCTGGAGCGTACAAGGGCCTAAGAATATGAAAATAAAGATGAGGACAGATTCCGAACAATGTAAATAGAATTTAATAGCGTACAGATCCTGAAGAAGTCTGGAGCGTACAAGGCCTAATCGTCGTGAATATGAAAAAATAAAGATGAGGACAATATTCCGAACAATGTAAATAGTATTTAATAGTTACAATATCTCATTTCAGATAATACAGACAGATCCTGAAGAAGTCTGGAGCGTACAAGGGCCTAATCGTCGTGAATATGAAAAATAAAGATGAGGACAATATTCCGAACAATGTAAATAGTATTTAATAGTTACAATATCTCATTTCAGATAATACAGACAGATCCTGAAGAAGTCTGGAGCGTACAAGGGCCTAATCGTCGTGAATATGAAAATAAAGATGAGGACAATATTCCGAACAATGTAAATAGTATTTAATAGTTACAATATCTCATTTCAGATAATACAGACAGATCCTGAAGAAGTCTGGAGCGTACAAGGGCCTAATCGTCGTGAATATGAAAATAAAGATGAGGACAATATTCCGAACAATGTAAATAGTATTTAATAGTTACAATATCTCATTTCAGATAATACAGACAGATCCTGAAGAAGTCTGGAGCGTACATCCTGGCCTAATCGTCGTGAATATGAAAAAATAAAAATAAAAATGAGGCAATATCTCATTTCAGATAATACAGACAGATTCTGGAACAATGTAAATATGAGGACAATTTCCGAACAATGTAAAGTTACAATATCTCATTTCAGATAATACAGACAGATCCTGAAGAAGTCTGGAGCGTACAAGGGCCTAATCGTCGTGAAAATAAAGATGAAAATAAAGATGTAAAGGACAATATTCGAACAATGTGAAAATGGAGCGTACAAGGGCCTAATCATCGTGAATTTAAGAGTTACAATATTTTCAATTTCAGATAATACAAGACAGATCCTGAAGAAGATCTGAAGAAGTCTGGAGCGTACAAGGGCCTAATCGTGAATATGAAAAATAAAGATGAGGACAATATTCCGAACAATGTAAATAGTATTTAATAGTTACAATATCTCATTTCAGATAATACAGACAGATCCTGAAGAAGTCTGGAGCGTACAAGGGCCTAAGTCGTGAATATGAAAATAAAGATGAGGACAATAGAACAATGTAAATAGTATTTAATAGTTACAATATCTCATTTCAGATAATACAGACCCTGAAGAATCGGCCTAATCGTCGTGAATATGAAAATAAAGATGAGGACAATATTCCGAACAATGTAAATTATATTTAATAGTTACAATATCTCATTTCAGATAATACAGACAGATCCTGAAGAAGTCTGGAGCGTACAAGGGCCTAATCGTCGTGAATATGAAAATAAAGATGAGGACAATATTCGAACAATGTAAATAGTATTTAATAGTTACAATATCTCATTTCAGATAATACAGACAGATCCTGAAGAAGTCTTGAGCGTACAAGAGCCTAATCGTCGTGAATATGAAAATAAAGATGAGGTCAATATTCCGAACAATGTAAATAGTATTTAATAGTTACAATATCTCATTTCAAATAATACAGACAGATCCTGAAGAAGTCTGGAGCGTACAGTAAAGGGCCTAATCGTCGTGAATATGAAAATAAAGATGAGGACAATATTCCTAACAATGTAAATAGTATTTAATAGTTACAATATCTCATTTCAGATAATACAGACAGATCCTGAAGAAGTCTGGAGCGTACAAGGGCCTAATCGTCGTGAATATGAAAATAAAGATGAGGACAATATTCCGAACAATGTAAATAGAATTTAATAGTTACAATATCTCATTTCAGATAATACAGACAGATCCTGAAGAAGTCTGGAGCGTACAAGGGCCTAATCGTCGTGAATATGAAAATAAAGATGAGGACAATATTCCGAACAATGTAAATAGTATTTAATAGTTACAATATTTCTTTTGAGATAATACAGACAGATCCTGAAGAGTCTCTGGTACAAAGGCCTAATCGTCGTGAATATGAAAATAAAGATGAGGACAATATTCGAACAATGTAAATAGTATTTAATAGTTACAATATCTCATTTCAGATAATACAGACAGATCCTGAAGAAGTCTGGAGCGTACAAGGGCCTAATCGTCGTGAATATGAAAATAAAGATGAGGACAATATTCCGAACAATGTAAATAGTATTTAATAGTTACAATATCTCATTTCAGATAATACAGACAGATCCTGAAGAAGTCTGAGCGTACAAGGGCCTAATCGTCGTGAATATGAAAATAAAGATGAGGACAATATTCCGAACAATGTAAAATAGTATTTAATAGTTACAATATCTCATTTCAGATAATACAGACAGATCCTGAAGAAGTCTGGAGCGTACAAGGGCCTAATCGTCGTGAATATGAAAATAAAGATGAGGACAATATTCCGAACAATGTAAATAGAATTTAATAGTTACAATATCTCATTTCAGATAATACAGACAGATCCTGAAGAAGTCTGGAGCGTACAAGGGCCTAATCGTCGAATATGAAAATAAAGATGAGGACAATATTCCGAACAATGTAAATAGTATTTAATAGTTACAATATCTCATTTCAGAAAATAGACAGAAAGAAGTCTGGAGCGTACAAGGGCCTAATCGTCGAATATGAAAATAAAGATGAGGACAATATTCCGAACAATGTAAATAGTATTTAATAGTTACAATATCTCATTTCAGATAATAGTCTGGAGACAGATCCTGAAAGAAAATAAAGTCTGGAGCAATATCTCATTTCAGGGCCTAATCATCGTGAATATGAAAATAAAGATGAGGACAATATTCCGAACAATGTAAATAGTATTTAATAGTTACAATATCTCATTTCAGATAATACAGACAGATCCTGAAGAAGTCTGGAGCGTACAAGGGCCTAATCGTCGTGAATATGAAATAAAGATGAGGACAATATTCCGAACAATGTAAATAGTATTTAATAGTTACAATATCTCATTTCAGATAATACAGACAGATCCTGAAGAAGTCTGGAGCGTACAAGGGGCCTAATCGTCGTGAATATGAAAATAAAGATGAGGACAATATTCGAACAATGTAAATAGTATTTAATAGTTACAATATCTCATTTCAGATAATAGACAGATCCTGAAGAAGTCTGGAGCGTACAAGGGCCTAATCGTCGTGAATATGAAAATAAAGATGAGGACAATATTCCGAACAATGTAAATAGTATTTAATAGTTACAATATCTCATTTCAGATAATACAGACAGATCCTGAAGAAGTCTGGAGCGTACAAGGGCCTAAATCGTCGTGAATATGAAAATAAAGATGAGGACAATATTCCGAACAATGTAAATAGTATTTAATAGTTACAATATCTCATTTCAGATAATACAGACAGATCCTGAAGAAGTCTGGAGCGCAGGGCCTAATCGTCGAATATGAAAATAAAGATGAGGACAAATCCGAACAATGTAAATAGTGAATCATTTGATAAACAGACAATCCTGAGAATGCGTACAAGGGCCTAACTGTCGTGAATATGAAAATAAAGATTCAATATCGAACAATGTAAATAGTATTTAATAGTTACAATATCTCATTTCAGATAATACAGACAGATCCTGAAGAAGTCTGGAGCGGGCCTAATCGTCGTGAATATGAAAATAAAGATGAGGACAATATTCCGAACAATGTAAATAGAATTTAATAGTTACAATATCTCATTTCAGATAATACAGACAGTGAAGAATAGCGTGAAAATCGAATATGAAAATGAGGACAATATTCCGAACAATGTAAATAGTATTTAATAGTTACAATATCTCATTTCAGATAATACAGACAGATCCTGAAGAAGTCTGGAGCGTACAAGGGCCTAATCGTCGTGAATATGAAAATAAAGATGAGGACAATATTCCGAACAATGTAAATAGTATTTAATAGTTACAATATCTCATTTCAGATAATACAGACAGATCCTGAAGAAGTCTGGAGCGTACAAGGGCCTAATCGTCGTGAATATGAAAATAAAGATGAGGACAATATTCCGAACAATGTAAATAGAATTATTTAATTTCAGATTACAGACAGATCCTGAAGAATATCTCAATCGTGAATTCAGATAATTCGAACAATGTAAACAGATCCATTTCAGAAGAAGTCCTGGAGTCTGGAGTACAAGGGCCTAATCGTCGAATATGAAAATAAAGATGAGGAAAATTCCGAACAATGTAAATAGTATTTAATAGGACAATATCTCATTTCCAGACAGATCCTGAAGAATGTACAAATAATCATCGTGAATAGGAAAATAAAGATGAGGACAATATTCCGAACAATGTAAATAGTATTTAATAGTTACAATATCTCATTTCAGATAATACAGACAGATCCTGAAGAAGTCTGGAGCGTACAAGGGCCTAATCGTCGTGAATATGAAAATAAAGATGAGGACAATATTCCGAACAATGTAAATAGTATTTAATAGTTACAATATCTCATTTCAGATAATACAGACAGATCCTGAAGAAGTCTGGAGCGTACAAGGCCTAATCGTCGTGAATATGAAAATAAAGATGAGGACAATATTCCGAACAATGTAAATAGTATTTAATAGTTACAATATCTCATTTCAGATAATACAGACAGATCCTGAAGAAGTCTGGAGCGTACAAGGGCCTAATCGTCGTGAATATGAAAATAAAGATGAGGACAATATTCCGAACAATGTAAATAGTATTTAATAGTTACAATATCTCATTTCAGATAATACAGACAGATCCTGAAGAAGTCTGAGCGTACAAGGGCCTAATCGTCGTGAATATGAAAATAAAGATGAGGACAATATTCCGAACAATGTAAATAGTATTTAATAGTTACAATATCTCATTTCAGATAATACAGACAGATCCTGAAGAAGTCTGGAGCGTACAAGGGCCTAATCGTCGTGAATATGAAAATAAAGATGAGGACAATATTCCGAACAATGTAAATAGTATTTAATAGTTACAATATCTCATTTCAGATAATACAGACAGATCCTGAAGAAGTCTGGAGCGTACAAGGGCCTAATCGTCGTGAATATGAAAATAAAGATGAGGACAATATTCCGAACAATGTAAATAGTATTTAATAGTTACAATATCTCATTTCAGATAATACAGACAGATCCTGAAGAAGTCTGGAGCGTACAAGGGCCTAATCGTCGTGAATATGAAAATAAAGATGAGGACAATATTCCGAACAATGTAAATAGTATTTAATAGTTACAATATCTCATTTCAGATAATACAGCAGATCCTGAAGAAGTCTGGAGCGTACAAGGCCTAATCGTCGTGAATATGAAAATAAAGATGAGGACAATATTCCGAACAATGTAAATAGTATTTAATAGTTACAATATCTCATTTTCAGATAATACAGACAGATCCTGAAGAAGTCTGAGAGCGTACAAGGGCCTAATCGTCGTGAATATGAAAAATAAAGATGAGGACAATATTCCGAACAATGTAAATAGTATTTAATAGTTACAATATCTCATTTCAGATAATACAGACAGATCCTGAAGAAGTCTGGAGCGTACAAGGGCCTAAATCGTCGTGAATATGAAAATAAAGATGAGGACAATATTCCGAACAATGTAAATAGTATTTAATAGTTACAATATCTCATTTCAGATAATACAGACAGATCCTGAAGAAGTCTGGAGCGTACAAGGGCCTAATCGTCGTGAATATGAAAATAAAGATGAGGACAATATTCCGAACAATGTAAATAGATCAGATCTGAAGAAGTCTGGAGCGTACAATTTAATAGTTACAATATCTCATTTCAGATAATATAGACAGATCCTGAAGAAGTCTGGAGCGTACAAAGGCCTAATCATCGTGAATAAAATAAAGATGAGGACAATATTCCGAACAATGTAAATAGTATTTAATAGTTACAATATCTCATTTCAGATAATACAGACAGAACCTGAAGAAGTCTGGCCTAATCGTCGAATATGAAAATAAAGATGAGGTAATATCGAACAATGTAAATGAATAGTTGAGATAATAAAGAAGTCTGGAGCGTACAAGGGCCTAATCGTCGTGAATATGAAAATAAAGATGAGGACAATATTCGAACAATGTAAATAGTATTTAATAGTTACAATATCTCATTTCAGATAATACAGACAGATCCTGAAGAAGTCTGGAGCGTACAACGGCCTAATCGTCGTGAATATGAAAATAAAGATGAGGACAATATTCCGAACAATGTAAATAGTATTTAATAGTTACAATATCTCATTTCAGATAATACAGACAGATCCTGAAGAAGTCTGGAGCGTACAAGGCCTAATCGTCGTGAATATGAAAATAAAGATGAGGACAATATTCCGAACAATGTAAATAGTATTTAATAGTTACAATATCTCATTTCAGATAATACAGACAGATCCTGAAGAAGTAGTACAATATTCATTTCAGATACACAAAGACAGATCCTGAAGAATTGGAGCGTACAAAGGGCCTAATCGTCGTGAATATGAAAATAAAGATGAGGACAATATTCCGAACAATGTAAATAGTATTTAATAGTTACAATATCTCATTTCAGATAATATAGACAGATCCTGAAGAAGCTGGAGCGTACAAGGGCCTAATCGTCGTGAATATGAAAATAAAGATGAGGACAATATTCCGAACAATGTAAATAGAATTTAATAGTTACAATATCTCATTTCAGATAATACAGACAGATCCTGAAGAAGTCTGGAGCGTACAACGGCCTAATCGTCGTGAATATGAAAATAAAGATGAGGACAATATTCCGAACAATGTAAATAGTATTTAATAGTTACAATATCTCATTTCAGATAATACAGACAGATCCTGAAGAAGTCTGGAGCGTACAAGGGCCTAATCGTCGTGAATATGAAAATAAAGATGAGGACAATATTCCGAACAATGTAAATAGTATTTAATAGTTACAATATCTCATTTCAGATAATACAGACAGATCCTGAAGAAGTCTGGAGCGTACAACGGCCTAATCGTCGTGAATATGAAAATAAAGATGAGGACAATATTCCGAACAATGTAAATAGTATTTAATAGTTACAATATCTCATTTCAGATAATATAGACAGAACCTGAAGAAGTCTGGAGCGTACAACGGCCTAATCGTCGTGAATATGAAAATAAAGATGAGGTCAATATTCCGAACAATGTAAATAGTATTTAATAGTTACAATATCTCATTTCAGATAATAAAGACAGATCCTGAAGAAGTCTGGAGCGTACAAGGGCCTAATCGTCGTGAATATGAAAATAAAGATGAGGACAATATTCCGAACAATGTAAATAGAACAATTTAATAGTTACAATATCTCATTTCAGATAATAAAGACAGATCCTGAAGAAGTCTGGAGCGTACAACGGCCTAATCGTCGTGAATATGAAAATCCGAACAAAGATGAGTTACAATATCTCATTTCAGAACAATGCCTAATCGTCGTGAATATGAAAAAATAAAGATGAGGACAATATCGAACAAAATAAGAAGAATTACAACGGCCTAAATGAAAATTACAATATCTCAATTTCAGATACAATATCTCATTTCAGATAACAGATCCTGAAGAAGTCTGGAGCGTACAACGGCCTAATCGTCGTGAATATGAAAATAAAGATGAGGTCAATATTCCGAACAATGTAAATAGTATTTAATATTTACAATATCTCATTTCAGATAATAAAAGACAGATCCTGAAGAAGTCTGGAGCGTACAAGGGCCTAATCGTCGTGAATATGAAAATAAAGATGAGGACAATATTCCGAACAATGTAAATAGTATTTAATAGTTACAATATCTCATTTCAGATAATATAGACAGATCCTGAAGAAGTCTGGAGCGTACAAACGGCCTAATCGTCGTGAATATGAAAATAAAGATGAGGACAATATTCCGAACAATGTAAATAGTATTTAATAGTTACAATATCTCATTTCAGATAATATAGACAGATCCTGAAGAAGTCTGGAAGAACAACGAGCCTAATCGTCGTGAATATGAAAATAAAGATGAGGACAATATTCCGAACAATGTAAATAGTATTTAATAGTTACAATATCTCATTTCAGATAATAAAGACAGATCCTGAAGAAGTCTGGAGCGTACAAGGGCCTAATCGTCGTGAATATGAAAATTAAAGTAAATGATTTAATAGTTACAATATTCCGAACAATGTAAATAATCGTCGTGAATATGAAAAAAATAGATTACAATATCTCATTTCAGATAATAAAGACAGATCCTGAAGAAGTCTGGAGCTGGAGTACAACGGCCTAATCGTCGTGAATATGAAAATAAAGATGAGGACAATATTCCGAACAATGTAAATAGTATTTAATAGTTACAATATCTCATTTCAGATAATAAAGACAGATCCTGAAGAAGTCTGGAGCGTACAACGGCCTAATCGTCGTGAATATGAAAATAAAGATGAGGTCAATATTCCGAACAATGTAAATAGTATTTAATAGTTACAATATCTCATTTCAGATAATATAGACAGATCCTGAAGAAGTCTGGAGCGTACAACGGCCTAATCGTCGTGAATATGAAAATAAAGATGAGGTCAATATTCCGAACAATGTAAATAGTATTTAATAGTTACAATATCTCATTTCAGATAATAAAGACAGATCCTGAAGAAGTCTGGAGCGTACAACGGCCTAATCGTCGTGAATATGAAAATAAAGATGAGGTCAATATTCCGAACAATGTAAATAGTATTTAATAGTTACAATATCTCATTTCAGATAATATAGACAGATCCTGAAGAAGTCTGGAGCGTACAACGGCCTAATCGTCGTGAATATGAAGGTGAAAATAAAGATGAGGTCAATATTCCGAACAATGAAAATAAAGATAAATAGTATTTAATAGTTACAATATCTCATTTCAGATAATATAGACAGATCCTGAAGAAGTCTGGAGCGTACAACGGCCTAATCGTCGTGAATATGAAAATAAAGATGAGGTCAATATTCCGAACAATGTAAATAGTATTTAATAGTTACAATATCTCATTTCAGATAATATAGACAGATCCTGAAGAAGTCTGGAGCGTACAACGGCCTAATCGTCGTGAATATGACAATAAAGATGTGGTCAGTATTCCGAACAATGTAGTTACAATTCCTCATCTGAGATAATACAGGCAGATATTAGACTTACACAGAGTAGGATGAATATGACACAGCAATTTACCATATTTCGATTAATTAATACAGGAGCTGTAACCATATCAATCAGTTAAAAATGGTTGAATCCCACTGCACGACTAGCAGTACACCGGCCATTTCAAATCTATCCCAACAACATTAGAAAAAAACGTTATTGCTAAAAAGAAAAAAAAAAAAATTAACAGCGTTTGAAGGAAATTGACATATTTCAGAGGTGATGCTGTAGAAAATTGAAATGTTAATGTTATCTTCAGTTACTTTGTTGCAAAAAATATCTATAAATGGATTAAAAAAAAAAATTCAATAAAATGTCTTACTTTTTTGTTCAAGGACAAACAAACACTCCACGTTCGTATTTGCGCCCAGAAATCGTATTGTGTCTATCAGCAGACATCTTACACATTCCTTTTCTTAAAGGCGCCAATCTGACAAAATTCTCTAGTATGTTGCTTAAAAAAGCTCTGTTTATTCGAAAGGCCTCATCGTTTCAGAAATCACAATCTCGTAAGAAAGATACTTTGCAGACAGATTCTTGAATGATGTTCTTTACTTTTCTCTTATCCTCCACCCACGCCTTATTCCCTTCGACCCTTCTTATTCTTATTAGATTCCTCATGTCTTTCGCTTTTATTCTGTGTTTCTTTTCTCAAGTTTAATTTTTCTTCTATAAGACTTTTTTTCTCTTTCTTTTTAATTCTTTTTTTTGTTTTTGTTTCTTGACGCTTGGATTTTTAATGCTGATTGTGTTTCCTGTACTTTTCTCTTGTGAATGTCGCTTGCTTCTTTTGTATTTTTTGCTTTTTGTTTCTTTCCTTTGTCCACCGTTTCTTTTTCAATTATTTTTTTTTTCTTTGGTTTTAGATTTCTTGTTTCTTTTTTGATTCACTTAGTTTTCACTTTTCCGTTATTTTTTTCGTGTTTTCGTTAGTTTTGTTTATTTTCCTTTATTAAATTAATTGCATAACAAATCTATCTATCTATCTATCTAGCGAGATAGATAGATAGATAGCTCCCTAACTAGTTAGATAGTTACTAGCTGGCTAAATCTATTCACATCTATCTAGCAAGCTGGTTAATTAGATAGCTCTGTTCATATCTATTCATCTATCTAGCTAGCTAGCTAGCTAGATAGATATGAACAGAGCTATTTATAAATTACATTAATATATATATATATATATATATATATATATATATATATATATATATATATATATATATATATATATATATATGTGGGTGTAACCTTTTATGACTCCCAAATAAGGGCATGTTAGCCATTAATCGGTCTGTGAAATTGCTAGATAACATTAAACATGAAGGACAAGAGTAACGGTAATTTTATTAGCGTAACTTAGATGTGAGCCCAGTGAAGATCGAACTCACGACTCCGTCATAACTCGTCTAGCGAGACAAACTTGTTAACCATTACACCACGTCGAAGTTTCCCAAGAGTAAGGTTATGAATTACTAAATTAACACATGAAATTGTTATATATCTAATTTAATTGTAATTAATATTGATTTACATAAAATAATTACCGTATTTCCCCCTGTATAATACGCATTCTTCCATAATACGCACCCTAAAATAATGCTGAAAGTGTGGGAAAATGCTTCTACTCATGCATAATACGCACCTCTTTTTTGGTAATCAAACCCTATAAATTGTAAATTTTCAATTTCATTATGGCCAGCGTTTCCTACTCTTATTAAAAAAATGGTTTTAAACATAGAATAATATTATTCTAATTTAGTTTTATGATAATTCTTCTTTTATTTTACATTGCATTTATAAGGGAGGCACAGTAGATAAGCAGCTAGGACGGAGGAATCGGAGAGCCGAGTTCGAATTCCAGTCGAATCCATTACATTCACTTACGTGTTAATACCCTTGGGAAAGGTATGAATCCTCTTCTTCTCCTCCCAGCTATGGGTAAATAGTAGGACAGACCGGTTTCTTGGATGGCAACTGGTCTATCGCAGAAAAAAATGTCAATCTACTACGGGAAAAAATATCTGCCTCGTTCAGTCATGTATCAAAAGATACATGATTACCTAAGCGTGCATCGTGCATGACATAACCTAACGCGGGAAAAAAAATCTGCTGCGGGGAAATATCTGGCTCGTCAGTCACTTATCAAAAAATACATGATCGCCTATGCGTGTATCCCGCATGACACATAACTTATTGACTGACGTGTTAATACGCTTGGGAAAGGTATGAACCCTCTTCTCCCCGCTATGAGTAAATAGCAGGACAAACCGGGTTCTATAACCTTGGATGGCAACTGGTCTACTACAAAAAGAAATGGCAACCTACTGCGGGAAAACATCTACCTCGTCAGTCATGTATCAAAAAATATATGATCGCCTACGCGTGTATCACATAACTTACTGACTGAAGTATTGTTAAGTGATATATGTATTATATTGTATGATTTGGTTTAATATGATTGTATTTGACATCCTTATGGGGTCGCAATCGCCGAATGTTAGTGTTAAATTTTTCTATGTTTGTGGTGAGTAGTCATTTCGTTACTGAAATCGACCGGTGAAATGGTAAGTTTTTAAAGATATTTTTTGTAGCTGTGCACGGCTAATTTTGATTATTATTTGTTAGAAAAAATGCGTATTATACATGGGGAATTACGGTAGCTAATGAAAGTGAAATATACAAATCAAATTTGGATTTGGTTTGGTTCATAGCATATCAACCTCAATGGGCTATTTAATGCTGACAAAATATTTATTGCATTGCTGGTAATTATTTTTTCAAAAATGTATTACTTAAAATAATGTATTTCTGGTAATAATTATTACAAAGTATTTCTGGTATTAAAACCTATTTTTACACTTTCATAGTGTTTTGACTCCAGTTTAGGTATTAACTCTTTGCCCATAGCTGGGACCCTAACAGGTGCTACCACCCCGGGTCTGGGTGGACCTGGGAACACCAGCAATTAAGAGGTGGTTCCATGCTTCTCAAAACCTCTTGATCAGAGGCCTTGATGTTGGATGTAGTTTATCGTCTTCCCCAGGACGTGGATGTAGTTTATCATCATACCCAGGACGGAAATGTTGGTTGGAGGTTGAAAGATTAATCCTTAGTTCTGCTACTAATTGAACTGTTGTACAGTTTTAGCAGTGACTAATCTTAATAATACTATATTTTACTCAAATCCGTTTTCGTGTGAACTAATGTGTTTCGGATTTCTGCTTATTGCGAAATCAGTGTCCCCCAAATTCCTCGTAATAATCTATTTGGAAGTCGTTTCTAAAAAATTACATGTTATTCAGTTTGTTAATTTTCCTTCTATTTCCAAGTCGGTTTTATCCTTTTCTTTCTGTCAGTCGGTGTCTTCGTTTCTCAGTTCTGTTTGGCTCTATTACAATTTCGGTTGCATTGATTTTCACATCTCTTTCCTCGTAATCTATTTTCCTGCAAGGATTTTTGCCTCCAGTAACAACAGCTACTGAAAATAACACCCGGAAGGTAGACGAAAGCTCTTCTCTAGTTACGCACAAAGATTGTTCTCACCCGCATCTGCGTTCACACATACGATAGGCTCCTGTTCTTTGAATGGTTCTTCATAAACGCTCGCTTGCTTACAAGACGGCTTTCGCACACAGTCTATATAGAAAACATTCCTTAATTCAACTCTTTTAAATGGATAATGATTAACTTAACTCACTAACTCTATTTCATTCAACAAACGAGTCTTCATTGGATACACTGACAAAAACGCTCTCTTTATTGCCACACACTGCTGATGTGTCGATTGTTTTCGTATATACTTATCTTTATTTTTAAGTTAAGCACACAGCGAAGTTGACTTTTCCTTCCTTCATAACCACACACATTCATCTAGCAATGCAGTTCGCATTTGCATCACTTTATTGAATACTAGCCGAATTACCCGCACCTTGCTGCATGTCACACATTTTTTTGTAAGAAAATGATCATTGATTTTAAATCATTGTTACAATTTGTAGAGAGAAAGGATGCATTTTAATATTACCCAGTATTTAATATTCCACCCACGAGGAATATATGTGGCACAAGGCCGAGTTTAAAGTGTGATTCTCCGAGCCCGTAGGCTCGGCCAAAAATATACCCTTTGAACCCGCCTAGACGGGTTCAGGGCCTCTCTACTTCCTCGGACGAAACCTTGCCCTTCGGCAAAACTTCGTCCGGGTTCCTCTTTGCCAAAGCAGAGAGTTCGACAGACGTTGAGACTGTATCTCGACGTATCTCAACTCATTTTAATATTACTCAATGATCTTGCCGATGTGACCTCCATCTTCTGGCTTTCTCCTTCTACATTTTGGATAGGTGTCATTCCCTTGTTTACATTTAAATTTAATTTAAATCAAAGGGAAAAAATTGTGAGAGGGTGTGTGAAAAGACAGCCTGATCTGAGCCCTTTAATATGCATTTGATTCAATATGAATGAATTGATGGGCAGATTTCAACACTGATATGACAGCTGAATTGTCGCAAAAAAATATGTATTGTAAGGCACTATCCAGTGATTGGTGATTTCTTGCTCAACGTGACGTCCATATTGTCACATTTTGATCTTGACGGTGTGACCTATATTTTGGATAGGAGTCATTCCCTTGTTCAAATTTAATTTTAATTTAAATCAAAAGAAAAAAAAATGAGTTGGGGGTTTATGCAAAAACAGCTTGATTTAACCCTTTGATAATTATTTGATGCAATACTTGATTGAATGAACTTATGAGCAGACTTCAACATTGAGATGATAGTTGAATTGTTTCAACAAATATGTATTGTAAGGCACTACCCACTGATTGGTGATTTCTTGCTCAACTTGACGTCCATATTGTGTCATTTTGATCTTGCCGATGTGACTTCCATCTTCTGGGTTTCTCCTTTCATATTCTGGATAGTAATCATCCCTTTGTTCAAATTTAAATTTAATTTAAATCAAAGGCGAAAAAGAATTTCAGTGGGGTGTTTGTGTCCCCTGAGATACACTTTGATAAAAAATAAATATACTTATCCAAGTACCCTGGGTAATGCAGTTTCAGAATATATAGGATTATGGGGATCTATCACCAAACCCTAGGAGGAGTTCGATAACAAACTAACAGACAGACAGAGGCTACAAATTTAAATATATAGATGCTTTCGATACATTTAAATACGCATCTACGCTTTAAAAACTCAAACTGAGAAACAAATATTCGGTCATACATGGTCGAACCGAAACTGAAGAAATGGTTAACGTTCTAATTCTAGTTGTCATTACTACTTACATTTATTGAGAGAACCATACTTGCGGCGTTGTGTCAAAGCAATCTTAGTAAAAACAATCGCCCCAAGCAAGGCAATAAAGCCACTAAGACACAAGAAGCTACTGAGTGTGAAAGAATATAAGAAATAGAAAACATTAAGAAGAGGGAAAACAAAAGAAATGACATTAAGATGGACAGCAAGTAACGATTGGCATTGCATTTCATTTCTGAAAATCAAAGTTGAACGGAGAGCAACAAATTGGAAGAGTTCCACGAATGAGAAGTACGAGGGATAAAACTGTTAGCATAGAACATACAGTTTCATATAGCCATTTAAAATGATGAGACCTAATTGCCAATCTAGCACTGCGCTTATATTCATGAAATCGAGGTACAAAAGACGATAGCTCATCAGAACAATTATCCTAAAAATATTTATCGAAAAGTTTCATGAAAGCTACGTTAGGTGAGTAGGAAAGCGGTTGAAGCCGAGATGCCAGGTCATGACCGATATCATTGCAGATTCTTCTTGGGCTTTTATCTAGAATTTGTAACTACATAGCTGAATCATTACATCAGATGTAACAGCAATGTTCAATGTATAAAAAAATGAGAGACTTATAAATGCACAGATAGATTCTGGTGAGAAATACTGTCTTGCACGACACAGGGAACAATCCTTCCTAGCAGACCTAGGAACTAATGCAATATAATCTTTTCACTTTATGTCTGTTTTCTTTTGTATTTATTAATGTTTATATGTTTACCAATAGTTTCTGTTGTACATTCATTCATATACTTATACACCAATATAGTACGCACTTAGTAGTAGAAACCATTAAGTCATATAGGCCAAAATAATGTATATCTGAAGATGTGCAGTGGGTACTTGGACAAAACGTGGTTTTTCTAATAATCAAGATCAGAACAAAAGTCCAACATATTGATTATCAACGTATCTGTCTGAATGTTCGTGAGGGAGAATTGTCATTAATTATAATATAATATCCTCATTTTTGATATTATCACCCAGTTTTGGCCGTTGTGTCATCAGACCTACTTCAGCGAATTTCGAAATTAACACTTTATTTAATCTACAAGTGTAGTTTGCTCTCTATGCAGTTTCCATGTATTGTTTGGTACGTTTTAGTACATCTCAGTTACTGGATACACTGTTTCCATTGAGTTTGAATATTCTGAACCAAAGATATGATAATAATATAATTTCATATAATTTCATTAATACAATGAAGTTTTCTGATATTTTTTGCATATTGTAGCATTATGCCATGGTATATAAATATTGTATAGATTATAAAATTATTTTATAAAATCTACGTTAAATGAAAAGATTCATGGTGTACGAATACTTCACCCCCTCCACTGTAAAAAGTTTCAGGCTGCCCATGGTAATTTTTACATTGGCTCAAAATGTAGTTTCTTATTAAATAAGAGAAAATTATTATGCATGCTTAAAAGAAGTGAGACATGATTTTTAGTAGACATTTTATTATAACAAAAAGAACAAAAATATTTCATGATTAAATTTTGCTTTCGTCAAAATATCTTCCGTTAGCCTCAATGCTTATTACTTGTGCGTGTAAAAGATATCCGGTGTAGTGTAATATATATATATATATATATATATATATATATATATATATATATATATATATATATATATATATATATATATTCAAACTAATCGGATGCAAATCATAAACACACACACACAGAAATAATTTTGCCATTAATATACATATACATAAAATATTCCAGGAAATAACCATAATATATACCTAACTTGACTAGTTCGTTAATGGTTGCACAAAACTATGCATATTATAAGGTGTGTAGGTGTGCTTACATTGGCAAATATTTTAGCACATAAAAATATGTTTATCGGCTTAAATGCAAAATACACACTAAAATATGCAATTTATATATATATATATATATATATATATATATATATATATATATATATATATATGTAATTATATAATTATATAATTAGTATATATAATATACAAAAACTTACTTAGCAAGAATGACAAACTGAAAAAAAAACACTAACAACAATCAAAATAATTAAAAGCAAACGCTAATCTGAAAACCTAAAACACATATTAACGTCATCCAAATTTAACCAGCACACAATACAGGGAGTCGCCATGCAACAAAAAAAGATGTGGGGTTTGTGACATCATTATAGAAGGAAACTCCTACACTTTTTAAATCACCAAAATGACATTCATAATAAACAAATATTTAAACTGCAACTCCAAAAATGTGATTTATGCACTCAAATGCACAAAATGCAAGAATTCATATATAGGTATCAGCCAACAACCGAACAACAGGGTCTCCCTACACAAAAGCAATATAAAATTGACAGACAACAGAAAACTTTTTGTATCACAACGCATTTTCAAATGTAACCAGGGTGAATTTAAAATTGTCAATATACCAAACAATTATTCTTACCTACAAATACAAGAAAAAAACTTCATAAACAAATTTAAACCAACACTAAATAGATCATAACCACACACGCAAAAGCACACAACATGCACACAAAATGGCCAAATACAATAGTCAAACGACTCGCATCCATGTGCATACACTCACACGCGGGTACATGTGGAGTACAAATATGTATACACATATTGGCAAAAACAATAGACTGCTCTCAGGCACGCGTGGAAACCCTACACAACATAGGAAGTGTGTTTAGGTGTATGTATGTATATATGTATTTATATGTATGTGTGTATACTAATTCCTTATAATAAAACAGTATGTATGCATAGAGAGGCAGTGCGCATGTATATGCGCATACTGGCATATATATATATATACACACATCTGTCTATATTTCTGAGATGAGGTATTATGTACATTATTTACATTATTCGGACTATTGTCCTCATCTATGAGCGAAATAAAGGGTTCAGTTCGACATTCCAAACACCTGAAGAAGTCCGGAGCGTACAACGACCGAAACGTTGTAATAAATATGGCGACAAAGATAAGGACAATAGTCCGAATAATGTAAATAATATATATACACATATTGACAAAAACAAAACTGCTCAAGGCACACACGCGAACCCTACACAACATAGGAAGTGTGTGTTTGTATGTATGTGTATGTATATATGTGTGTGTGTGTATGTATGTATGTGTGTACATACACGTATAATAATTCCTTATAATAAGAAAGTATGTATGTATGGAAAGGGAATATACGTATGTGTACACATGGTGACAAAACACAAAACAATGGAAATAGATCTAAGAACGCACAGGGGTCATTAAAAGATAAGAATATAGATATCTTTCTCACTCTTTCTCGGACCAATCTTAATTGCTTTATAACCCTTCATGTAGAACTTTTTCACTGCCAGTTCAAGGAAGACATTTGGGTCACTAACACACAAAAAAGAGAATGTCTAATATGGAGAATATTTAACATCGAAAAACATAAGAAAAATTAATTCCTTTTAATAATATGTGGAAATATCCACTCTTTGCCCGATGAAGATCGCGCGACCGGAAACCCGTGTAGCAATATTATGAAAAATAAATCATAATATATTTTTTTTTTAAAAAGATCCACATTACAACCAAAAACGTTTGCGGTTTCTCTCTTCATTTTAATATATATATATATATATATATATATATATATATATATATATATTTGGTTGGATAGATAACCAAATATGTTAGCTCTATCTCTGATATTGAGCGCTTTCTAATAAGTACCCGCATATAATATATAAATAATTATACATACTTATATTTATTTATATTTATATACACTTTTCACACACACACACACACACACACACACACACACACACACACACACACACACACATATATATATATATATATATATATATATATATATATCAGCGTTCCATTTAAATATGATCACGTCGTCGTCACGTGGGCGATGTTGTGAAAACGTATTCGAAGATGATTTCCAAATATTAAAATATTAAAAAAAAGTCGATTGAACTATTTTATATAAACAGTTCAAGAAATCCCTTCCGTTAAGGTAGGAATACGCAGAGATCAATAGGTTCTTATATCTTCATACAAGCTTGAAGTCCTCCACGTTACAAAGCAAATCAAAAATGATTTCAAAAACGATGGAACAATTTTAAAAAACAGTTCGATAATAAATCCTTTCCTTACTTGATCAATAGATTCTTATATTTTCGTACAAGCTTGAAGTCTTCCATGTTATAAAGTAAATTCAGGTTTGTATTTCCAGTAGACAATATGTAAGCAAATATATGGATATAGATCCGACAGTATGAAGAAAATATACAGAAAAAACAAACAAAAATCTTAATATGCAATTATGCTGTATGTATGTTAATATAAAGTCGACGTCGGACGTTTCGGTCTATTTAAGACCATCTTCATGGACATTTTCATTTAAACATAATTAACATTAGAACATATAAAAATTTAACACAAAAGACGATGGACATATATATATATATATATATATATATATATATATATATCTTGCGATGGCTAAATTGCCGCCATTTTATATTCTTAATTTCATGCATGTGAATTGTTTGTTATTTATCGACTACACAGTATAGTGATTTTTCAAGCGTAGCTTAGATGTGGCACAAGGCCGAAAGTAGAGGGCACCCAGTGAGAATCGATCTCCCTACTACAGTCGTAATTGTTCTAGCGAGACAAGCTTGCTAATCCTTACACCGCCTCGACTGCACAGTATCGTAGTGTCCAAAAACCCAATACTAAACAAGAAACAATAATAAAGCTCTACTCCCGTTTCAAAGACCGATGGGGAGTGTAGTATGTAACTAAGTTGCTCCGTAAATTGTTTAATAAAAACCCTTTGAAAGTTACCTACAGTTATTATGGCAAAAGAGTTAAATGCATTACTGCCATAACATCACTGTATTGAAGAGCAGTGAATATCTGGCCAACATTAAATGTCATAATAAAGAATAGTGTCCGCTCCGACGGGGCATGTTTTATAAAATATGTGGTCTACTGGGCTGTTGTTAATCGTTGCCGGTGTGAGAAGTTTTATATCGGTGCTGGCGAAGGAGAGTAGAAATTAGTAACCGTTAATAAATAACACATTCTTCAAAAAAACATCTTTCGGTCTAAAATACATTTATTTTGTCTTCGAGTTTTGTTTTTAAAGGAAAAAATTACAGCCTGATGATGAGACCATGAAGTTTTCGAAAGTACTTGCTCTTCTAAAAATACACCAGATCCATCTGACAACAATTTTATACATAAAATATATTTATTATCTGTACTATATATATATATATATATATATATTCACTATATAAATAATTATTATCTGTACTATATATATATATATATATATATATATATATATATATATATATATATATAATATATGAAAATATATAGAAAATAGGAAGGAACTGGTTAGGTAAATAATCCAAAGTCCCATAGTATTTTAGTTATTATTTTTAAAAAATAGTGCTCGATACAAAAGTAGAGCATAAGTATAATTATTTATTTAAAAATATGATTCCAATTCGAGACATAAGAAGTCTCATGTTTCAAAACAAGAGCCGAAAACTTCAATATAATTATTTGAATTAAATTGAGTTAAAGTAAGCTCTGTTCCATCTTCAAGCGAAATTTTTTTTGGAATAACGTATTTCTAAAATTTACGTGTTTTAAAATTGAAATCAAAATTTCCATGGTAACATATAGAACAATATATATATAGTAATATCAAATGTATTATAACAGAGCATATGAATTCATCATTCAGTGGATTGTTAGTAGGTTAATGCTATATTATTGTTAGTAGATTAATGTTATATTAAGTCTGTTAGTGAAGAGATTTCGCCATTAATTGCATTAATATTGCTAAATGATTCAATGTATGATTATCTCTTTATAATATAAAATGTATATGTGTGTGTGTTTCTTTGTGTGTGTGTATGTGTATGCATCTAGAGAGATAGAGTGAGAGAAAGAGAAAGAGAGAGAGAGAGAGAGAGCAAGGCTCTTCAACACCTCCATATAGTCAGCAGCACTGATCCTTACATCCTTAACGATAGAGGTGATGGGACATGACATCTCTGCTTTAGCTAACAACTTACAGTTGCCGGAAACATTGTGTTCATGACCGTTGGAACGTCCTCATGGTCGCTGACCATTTGGTCTTGAACAATGTTTTTCCCATCAGATAAAAACCAAAACATTCTCGGCTCATAATGTTTCAACTTGCTCAACAAACGCCTGAGCGGATCAGAAATTTATCTTTTATCTTTATAGACAAGAATTACTCTCCACATCACATATAACGTGTATTGAAGCTCCTCGTGAACATTTTTTTTCTGGCGAGGTCATCCGGAAATTACCATTTTTATATGTGGAGTCAGAAACGCAACAAGTTTCGTCCTTCACAACCATGAACACTAAATACTTGCTCTATAACTAACAATACCTTGATGATGACATTATGCTATGTCGAAAGTACTCGGAAATAAATACGACATGAGCCAACATGGTGTTTTCCTCTCGTCTTTTAATAACCGCACAATAAAGCTTATCTGAGAATATGAAAGCATCCTATCGAGAATAAATAGACAGAACAAATCTATATTATTTAACGAAACAATATCTTTATATAAGATTCCGGATAACTTTTTACTTTTCCTGATATATATATATATATATATATATATATATATATATTGAATAAAAGACAAACCACGTTAAGATTCCATGTAATAAGCTATTTCACCATAACCCCTTTAACAGGGTTCTGGATCATCAGACTTTACTTCCAAAAGCTGAAATGAAAAATGAAAAGAAATTCACACGTTTTTACGGACCTCATCAAGTTAACTTTACGTATCCTCTCTGGATATCATCCTCCTCAGGTCTACCCATACGGATTACCTAAGTTTGCATAAACTATATATATATATATATATATATATATATATATATATATATATATATATATATATATATATTAGTTTGTGCAGCTTATATATTATATCATAAAAGAAACAATCTATCTGGCGAAATCACTTCGCTAACAGAACTTAATGAGACATTAACTTACTATCAAGTCCTTATATTCGTGTAGTCAGATGAAAGCTTTATCGAGAATGTGCAACAAGAAAAATTTCGAAATGATATGAACAAGAAGAGAGAGAGACAGAGAGAGAGAGACAGAGAGAGAGAGAACATTAATTGAGTAGAGGTATTTTAGCGCTCGCACGCCGAAATACCTGTGTATGTGTGAGCGTCTCTCCCAGAGACATCGTCATAGACAGCGTTTGTGTTTATTTAAGGAAACGAATGCTTGTTATTGTGGTTAACTCTTTGACGATGACTGCTCCGTCTTGCTACAGATACGTGTTCCCACTTAGTGGCAGAGACAGCTTGTTCAATCCCAGGTAAAATGCCAGGATTTTGAATGCTGATTTTCAAGACAAGCACGTGTTCCTCAGTCGGCAGATTCGTTTAACCAGACCAACGCACACCATTTTCATCCAATTTATTTCTGTTTCAATGAGAAATCGGAGAGCCGAGTTCAAATTTCAGTTGTTTCTCTACATTCACTTACGCGGAAATCCCCTTGGAAAAGCTATTAACCCATTTCCATTCCCCATCTATGGGTTAAATAATAAGAATTATATCTGGAAATATCATTTACTATTCTGAAGTAAAAAGAAAAGATTGTTACTGCAATATTCTCTCGCAAAAAAAGAAATATTCTTACAATTTAAATGACATTCAAAGGGTTGATAAGACTTAAAAAAATAAGAAATCAATTTTTGCTGTTTCAAACTCGTTAAATATCAAAAGAGTGACGTCTAAGACTAGGAGTTTATTAGGATGAGGGAGTATTTCAGAAAGAAAAATTCTAGGGAAAAAAGTCGTAGAATAGAATTAATGAAAAGCGAAAAAACTACACATATTTTGTGTGCAAATATTCACTGAGTTGGGAATAATAATTAGAGAACTAACAGCAGAGATGTTTTTAAAACTAATGTAAATTTGCAGATAGAATTAACCAGTGAAAAGACAGTGATAGCATAGATGGTTAGCGAAATTAGTCAATAATTGAAGGTTACATTCGGCAGAAAGACGCGCTATTGTGTACGTTATTAGTTCCTTGTGTATGTAAGAATGATAAGCGATGGTAACGCGCGACAAATAAAAGTATTGCTATTATGGATATTTTCATATCTATCTATCTATCTATCTATCTATCTATCTATCTATCTATCTCAGTCTGTTCATATCTATCTATCTCAGTCTGTTCATATCTATCTATCTATCTATCTATCTATCTCAGTCTGTTCATATCTATCTATCTATCTATCTATCTCAGTCTGTTCATATCTATCTATCTATCTATCTATCTATCTATCTCATCTATCTATCCATATATCTATCTATCTATCTATCTATCTCAGTCTGTTCATATCTATCTATCCATTCATCTATCTGTTCATATCTATCTATCTATCTATCTATCTATCTATCTATTCATCTATCTATCTATCTCAGTCTGTTCATATATCTATCTCATCTATCTATCTATCTATCTATCTATCTATCTATCTATCTATCTCAGTCTGTTCATATCTATCTATCTATCTATCTATCTATCTCAGTCTGTTCATTTCTATCTCAGTCTGTTCATATCTATCTATCTATCTCAGTCTGTTCATATCTATCTATCTATCTATCTATCTATCTATCTATCTATCTATCTATCTATCTCAGTCTGTTCATATCTATCTCAGTCTGTTCATATCTATCTATCTATCTATCTATCTATCTATATCAGTCATTTTATATCTATCTATCTATCTATCTATCTATCTATCTATCTATCTATCTCAGTCTGTTCATATCTATCTATCTATCTATCTATCTATCTATCTATTATTATTATTATTATTATTCATACTTAAAAAAATCAAAATTAACTCTTCTTGTAATGTACTATTTATAGGTGTATATGTTTATCTATCAGAACAATGTTGATTCGTAGAATGACAAAACCAATGAAATTATATTTTAATGCGTTTCGTCCTTTAAAGTAATGTGCCTATTGATGCAATTACATTGGTTGAAACGAATTCGTATATATTATGGAGGACATGTGAAAATATAAAAGACAACTTCCGTTATGATTATGATGATGGCGGGACGCAAAATTCTAAAAATTATTCTGGCGTCCGTCTTGTCTAGACGAAAAGGCTCTGCCGATTTCATTTAGCTGGCCAACGCTTTTGTTTTTATCACTGTCACTTTTAAATATTCATCACTATGACAAAAGAATATTTATTAAGACATGTGTCATTTTACTTTAGTCAAATTTAGCACTGAAAACGTACGACTTAGTGCCTGTTGTTTACAGTTTCGACTTCGTAAATTACTTTCTCGTTTTAATATATATATATATATATATATATATATATATATATATATATATATATAGTGTTATCCACAGGCAGATTGCGAGTGATTTGGTATCTAGCCCTAAGCCATTGGCGTACGGCAGGGATGAAGGTGAATTTAGACATATTTATTATTAGATAAACACGCCAGTGCCTGGAGAACTTGATTCGTCTTAACGAAGAGTCTTGCATTAGCAGCAGTCATAATCACTCTTTACAAGTTCACTTTTCTCCCTGAGAGCTCAATGGAAATAATTCTTTTCAGAAGCATGTAATATATATATATATATATATATATATATATATATATATATATATATATATATATATATATTTGACGTCACACATTATGAAATGGACAAAGTCCGACAATTATTTTGAGACATTTTTCGTTTATACGTGACTTTTATATATACAAATATTTAAGTAAATGCTCTGTTTATAATAAACAGTATTAAACAACATTTACCGGCCTGAATGTCCGAGAAATTGTCACAGAAAATATTCGTCTTCCGACAGTATTCGAACCTGTATCCTATACGGAACTGTCATTTAGCTTGACGTGCCTTTACCGATTTGGCCACGAAGGAGCGTTCGGTCAGCAAGGACGAATTAACTGTATTTAAACTTCAATCTTCTATGAATCTCTCACGTACATTCATATCTGCTCATGGCGTATCAAATGTAAACAAATGACGTCACACATTATGGAATGGACAAAGTTCGACAATTATTTTCAACATTTTTTGTTTATACATTCTTTTTATAGATACAAATATTTAAGTAAATGGCCTGTTTATAATAAACAGTATTAAACAACATTTTCCGGTCTGAATGTCCGAGAAATTTTCACAGAAAATATTTGTTTATCGGCAAAAGCAGGTCAGGCTATATGGCGGTTCCGTATAGGTTACAGGTTCGATTCCTGTCGGATGACGCATATTTTAATACTGTTTATTATAAACAGAACATTTACTTAAATATTTGTATCTATAAAAAGAACGTATTTAAAGCATTAACCTTTGCATTAGTTTTGTGTGAATAATTCATGTATTTGTAAATTGATTGCACGTTTATCGTAATTTAAATAACTGATCCAAGTGCGACTTTTGGATAATAAGTGCGACATTACTGTAATTATTGAACAATATAGTTCATGCCACTTTGACAGAAAAATTTACCAGTAAAAAAATTTGTTCAACACCATATTTGGTATAAACGCAAACACTTTAAAATTTAAAATCAAACTCAGCGTTGCTTTGGCGCGTTCCAAAACCAATAACTCATTTTCAATAGCATTTTCGGATACAACAACACATATTTTCGTTGTCCTCTTATTACTAAGAGAAAAAACCAAGAACAACATCTATTCTATACCTGAAGATGTCTGTAGGAACAGACGAAAGCTTGTAGTAAAAATAACAACTAATACGGCAGAAATTTATATAAACAAGGATCAATTCATTCATAACGGATCTGGAGGTTTTGTATACTATTTGAACTGTTTGCGATGATGGATGTCTCGCCATTTAAAGCATTAACCTTTGCATTAGTTTTGTGTGAATAATTCATGTATTTGTAAATTGATTGCACGTTTATATATATATATATATATATATATATATATATATATATATATATATATATATATATATATATATATAAAATCTTATTTGAGCAGCAACCATTCTTTGATGCATCCTTCATTGAAAACAGGCGACAAGGAAGATTTAATTAATCTTTCATTGTTTTTTCCAGCCTTTAACATTTTTCGTTTTTCAGGAATATAAGAATTTTCCATAATTGGAACAATTATACCTATGTAGAATTCCAGTTTTTTAACAACTAAAAACCGAAAAATGTTAGAATGCTGGAAAAAACTAAATAAAAGATTAATATATATATATATATATATATTTATTTATATATATATATATATATATATATATATATATATACACACACACACACACATATATATATTTAATTATTTATTTTAAAAAATTTCTAACATAAATATGTTATAACATATTTATGTTAATAAATAATTAACACGTGGCTACTTCAAGCACACACCCGGCTGAACTGCCCGGCTCGGAAAAATCACTCGTATTTATATTGAACTAATCGGAAGTCCCTAGACCACCGGGTGAAAACAAAAGATAAGCATTGGCGACTGTAAGTTAAAAAATTTCAAGGCACTTAAATTTTGCTTTCTTTGATGTGTAAAAATCCTTGTCTGTAATCGGCCTCCCACGACGTATTTTCCAGGATTTTTAAATCTTTTTATCTTAACAAATATTCGTGTGAAGGCCGTCGGATGTTTTTATAGCCCTTTTCTTTTTTTATTGCCTGGAGAAAGGGGAAATTCTGTTATCTTTTCTTTATTTCCTTAGTACTTTTGTTAAACGAAACACATGTTTTTAAACTATTTTTCTATTCTTAACCGTTTTCTATTCTTAATTTATTAAAATAAAATACATATTTTACAAATCAACTTTAATAGACGCCTAGTTATCGTGTCACATGAACACGCTGGGGTAGATCTGAGCTGACTTAGACAGACAGGCAGACAGATAGATAGATAGATAGATAGATAGATAGATAGATAGATAGATAGATAGATAGATAAAAACAAAATGACCATACAGATTTTAAAACACATGGGTTGACAGATATGAACAAGCTGAGGTAGATCTGAGCCGACTGAAATAGATAGATAGGTATGAAAAGACTGAGGTAGATAGATAGATAGATAGATAGATAGATAGATAGATAGATAGATAGATAGACCGATTGATAGAACGATAAACAAGAATTAAAAATAAGCATTTGAATAATACAAAGCAAATTCCTCAATACCGATTAATCAGCTAAAAATAATATCGGTAAAATCAGCAAAAAACATCCATGCAAATAGCAGCGAAAGATATTCTAGAAATTAACCAGGGGCATAAAACAGCAGAAGCCATAGAATGATTTACTAATATAAAAAGAAAGAATGAAAATGCATTCATCCAATTCGATATTTGTGACTTTTTGGCCGTCCAGCACCAAAAATCTGCTAATATCTGCTAGAAATTTAGAAAAAAATTACCGCCCCATTCGCGATGGCGAAATGATTATTATAAAGCAGGCACAAAAACCTATATTATTTCATAATGGTTATCTGTAGACCAAAAGAAATAACCCACACTTTAATATTGCGATGGAATCATATGTGTCAGCAAAGGCATGTGAAATCGTTGGAATCTTGTTACTTCGGTGACTAAGATATAATTTCGATATTAAGGCCACCAGACTCAATACAGATGACGGTGTAATAGTCCTTTATAAAACAAGTACATGGAATATAGACCGATTGAGAAAAGATCACATGCAAAATATTGCCATTACCACCAATGCTAAATTGCCCAATTTTCCCATGTGATCTTAGGTTTGAATAATGGTTATTACAAATATTATTTTGCTTCCACTGAAAATCGTTGGATATATATATTTATGTTATATATATATATATATATATATATATATATATATATAGAGAGAGAGAGAGAGAGAGAGATGATAACGAATTGAAACATACAGACAGATTGATGGACTGACAAATAGGCAGAAAGATAGACATATATATATATATATATATATATATAAATTCATGAATCATTCATACAATAAAACAAATAAAGAGGTTAATGATTTAAATGGCGAGAATATATCTTCGCAAACAATATCAAAAAGATACACCAACCCCGAACCTGTAGATGAATGATATGGTCCCTGATTATAAATTCCAGTTGCATAAGGTCTTTTTAATTTTTTTACAAGCTTTCGTTTGTTCCTACAGACATCCTCAGGTATGGAAATAGATTTGTTCTTGTTTTTACTTCTCGGTAATAAGAGGACAACGAAAATTGAGATGTAATAGAGATGTAGATAGATAGATAGATAGATAGATAGATAGATAGATAGATAGATAGATATGAACAGAACAGAAATGAAATAGATAGATAGATAGATAGATAGATAGATAGATATGAAGAGACTGAAATAGACAGATAGATAGATAGATAGATAGATAGATAGATAGATAGATATGAAGAGACTGAAATAGATAGATAGATGGATAGATAGATATGAACAGATTGAAATAGATATGAACAGACTGAAATAGATAGATAGATAGATAGGTAGATAGATAGATAGATATGAACAGACTGAAATAGATAGATAGATAGATAGATAGATATGAACAGACTGAAATAGATATGAACAGACTGAAATAGATAGATAGATAGATAGATAGATAGATAGATAGATATGAACAGACTGAAATAGATAGATAGATAGATAGATAGATAGATAGATAGATAGATAGATAGATAGATATGAACAGACTGAAGTAGATAGATAGATGGATAGATAGATATGAACAGACTGAAATAGATATGAACAGACTGAAATAGAATCGATAGATAGATAGATAGATAGATAGATAGATGAACAGATGAAATAGATAGATAGATAGATGATAGATATGAACAGACTGAAATAGATAGATAGATAGATAGATGAGAGATGAATAGACTGAAATAGATATGAACAGACTGAATAGATAGATAGATAGATAGATAGATATGAACAGACTGAAATGATAGATAGATGGATAGATAGATAGAATAGATGAAATAGATATGAACAGACTGAAATAGATAGATAGATGGATAGATATGAACAGACTGAAATAGACTAGATAGATAGATAGATAGATATGAACAGACTGAAATAGATAGATAGATAGATAGATAGATATGAACAGACTGAAGTAGATAGATAGATAGATATGAACAGACTGAAATAGATAGATAGATGGATAGATAGATATGAACAGACTGAAATAGATATGAACAGACTGAAATAGATAGATAGATAGATAGATATGAACAGACTGAGATAGATAGATAGATAGATAGATAGATAGATATGAACAGACTGAAATAGATAGATAGATAGATAGATAGATAGATATGAACAGACTGAAGTAGATAGATAGATAGATAGATAGATAGATAGATATGAACAGACTGAAATAGATAGATAGATGGATAGATAGATATGAACAGACTGAAATAGATATGAACAGACTGAAATAGATAGATAGATGAATGGATAGATAGATAGATAGATAGATAGATAGATGAAATAGACTGGAAATAGATGGATAGATAGATATGAACAGACTGAAATAGATAGATGGATAGATGGATAGATGATGGATATGAACAGACTGAAATAGATAGATAGATATGGATAGATATATGAATAGAAATAGATATGAACAGACTGAAATAGATAGATAGATAGATAGATGGATGATAGACAGACTGAAATAGACTGAAATAGATAGATAGATAGATATGAACAGACTGAAATAGATAGATAGATAGATAGATAGATATGAACAGACTGAAATAGATAGATAGATAGATAGATAGATAGATAGATAGATAGATAGATAGATATGAACAGACTGAAATAGATAGATAGATAGATAGATAGATAGATAGATAGATAGATAGATATGAAAGCAGATCTCAAATATTAAACGAAACAACCAGTTACATCAATTGATTTAACTTCGTTTCAAAGAAAGACTGAAAAGAAAATTTAATCTAATCTTTCCCAAAATAGAAAGGTGAACAAATCATATTTTGTAACATTTTTTTCCTGGATTCAGTGCTTCTCACTCTATCGAAGCTTTGTCTTTGTCCCGTAATAGTAGAAGTCCATGTGAATTATATTACAGATTGAAAATGCCGAGGTGGTTGTAAATAAAATAAATAATTAAAGCATGAAAGGAGTGTTAAAATATAAAAAAAAGAGCAAAATTATCTACGGAATAAAGCGTTTTTTCTGTAACTGGCTGGCACTTTGTGCATTTGCTCGACTATCATTTAAACAGTTCAGGCAATTTTAGACCATATACGCTTTAACGCCATAATAGTAAAACAAACTATAACTTATATTTAATCTTTATTCTATGTCTCTTGAGCTTCAGTCTCTCTAGGTACGTTATTATATCGCCTTATATACAACTTCCTGAATTCACAATCACACGCACACATGCTACGAGCACATATATGCAAGGTTTTCAGACTTTGTCAGGATAGTTATTTATTAATTTCAATGAAGTGCAAAACTCTAATCCTCTTGAAAGTAGGATCAACTGACTTCATTGCACTTGTCGTAACTCTCCAGTAATTTCATGAAATTCACATGGTAGTCATCGAAATTTTAGGTGTCCAGCACTCTTGTCACAACCTTTCTCATCTTCAAAACTATTGAACTTGAGATTATCTTTAAGCGTGGGGAATGATTCGTTTAGTTTGGTTCGGTTTATTTAATGGCATATCAACTCCTCATGGGTCATTTAATGCCGCAATTTAATTTTCTTTGCTGTTTTAATTTTTGTTTTTACTATTAAAATATTGATGAATTTTTTTTTCTATTAAAAACTATTCGTAGAATTTCTTTTTACTATAAAACACTGTTATTGGATATTTTAAATTCTATTGCTAATTTTTTTTTTGCTATTAAAATCTATTGCTAAAATTTTTTTACAATTAAAATCTATTGCTATTTTTTTACTATTGAAATCTATTGCTAAATTTTTTTACAATTAAAATTTTTGCTAATTTTTTTTTACTATTGAAATCTATTGCAACAATTTTTTCACTATTAAAATCTATTGCTAAAATGTTTTTACTATTAAAATTTATTGGTAAATTTTTTACAGTTAAAATCTATTATAATTTTTTATTATTAAAATCTATTGCTAAATTTTTTTTTACTATTAAACTATATTGATACAATTTTTTGGCAATTAAAATCTATTGCTAATTTTTTTTACTATTAAAATCTATTGCTACAATTTTTTACTAATATTATTATTTTATTTTAATAAAATCTATTGCTGATTTTTCGTTTTCTATTTAAATCTCCTGCTGTAAATGTGTTTTTACTACTAAAATCTATTGCTGGAAATTTTTACTATAAAAATGTATGATTATTTAAATCCCCTTAGTAATATATATATGTTCTATAGCCTTGGATGGCAACTGGTCTAGGAGAATTCGAAACCTGTCGAGGTCGTTTAGGGACCTTGTGGCACGTAGGGCATCAAGTCTCAGTATTCGGCCCTTCAAAAAATGTGGATGGTTCTGCACAAACCTTCAACATTATAATCAAATCACTTGTGCAGGTGTCGGGCTGTCAGTTCTTAGGAGCTGAGCTGCCTGAAACCTCATACGTTAAATACGAGTCAACTATATATATATATATATATATATATATATATATATATATGATATGTAGGTAACTCCCGAAAATCGCTAAAAAAAGGGCATAGTCTGATGAAAAAGACGCCAAACTTTATGAAAACAAAATGTTATCGTATAAATGCTTATGTTATTATGAAGAGGAAAGACCAAAGGTTTTTTTTAATTATTTCTTAAAAATTTTCCTTCTTTTTAGAACTTTCTAAATTTTGATTAAAAACACCTTGTTTCTCTTTGTACCAACAGGGGCTAGTAAAATAACCGACAATTTTTAACACGTTTTTTTTTTTTTTTGTATTACACACATTAATTTGGAAAATCTTGCAAAAATAAAAATAATTGTCGGATGTTCATGAAATCTTTCACAGATGATCGAAATTATTATAAATATGTTTTTTTTTTTTTTTTTTTTTTTTTTTATTAAAGTCATGCCAGAAATATGTTTTTTTTATATTTATTAACACCCCCATAACTAATTTTATGAAAAACTCTAGAAATTCGATCACATCAACTTTAGTGATTACAATAGTGAAAAGCACAAGGCTTGAAGAATGCAAATCATGTTTTTTTAATTGGATCCGCCGTACCTGAAAATCAGCTCTGAATTGTGACATACAAAACTCAATAAAACAATGATACTATTTCATTTCAAATGCTTTTATTTGTTTTTAGTTGTTTTTATGAATATGGACAATATTTTCTGAAAGCAAAAAAATTTTTCAATAAAAATTGAATTTTTAAAACAATTATTTGTTATATCTTTAATTATAATAGATATTTACATTAAGTTTTTAAAAAATATTATAAAATTAGTTAAAAGCCACATCGGTTTTTCTAAGTGTCCTTATCAGATAGATCATTTTCTAGCGCTTTGAAAATTGTATCATTTTGACCAGTCAGAAGATCCGCAGTAATTAAGAAATGTAATTTTGTGTTTATAATCGGGTGGTAATTATAAAGTACGGAAGACCAACCAGAATACAATTAAGTTGCTTTATTTGAGTTCAGCATTGTTCTCCGCTGTTAAGGCCTTTACTTTTGCGAAACACGTATGGAGAAGTTAATTTGATTTTTCAATTTCAACTGAGAAGGGTACCTACAAGTATCAGTATCACCTTATGAAATTTAACTACTGCTGCTAAACTTTAATTTATATGATCTTATTTTTATATTAATCTCAGTTATGACATTTTTCCATAAATGAAATATCAAAATTAATAATAAAATGAATGGAAATACAAATAACACAGTAAAATGTAATAAATGTACATAAAATTATAGTATTTTATGTACACTTCTGATAAAATTTCATAAGAAAGGTACCTATAAATTAATTAGATACCTTTCCTATGAAATTTAATCTCACTCTTAACAGACTTATTTTTTAATTTCTTTATAATATATTTTCCATAAAGCATCGTAAACGTAAAGATGAAAGCTAAGTACAAAAAAGAAAAGAATTTAAAAAATTAGAGCGCTGAAAGTTTTCCTTAAAAGTAACGAGGTAAATAATTTGTTCACTTAAATCTAAATAATTTCACTTCCGTTCATCCGTAGAATTATCCTACCGTAAGTTATCTAAACGTCATGAAAATGTCTTTCGTCACCTGTCAAGTGACGCGAAAGGTTATGACCTGCTTTGTTTTATTTTCAAATTACATTTTTTCGGCGCAGAATATAAGTTAAGCTTGGTTCAAAATATTTTAAATAAACATTATAATTTCTGATTTTCTTAAAATAAGTTTTGAAAAAATGATAATTGATTTTTAAAAGAATGTCAAAGTGAGATTTTCATCTTTTTTATAAAATGGAAACAATGATTGAAAATGATGGATTATCTGTCCTTTTTTTTGACAAAAAAAAACAAGATTTTTAACGAAAATTTCGGACGTGTTAGGGACGATTAAAAAATGTAAAAAAATACCCCAAAATACATTGATCTTTCCTCTTTAATAATAATATGAACATTAGACGATAAAATTTTGTTTTCGTCAAGTTCGGCGTCTTTTTCATCATGCTATGCTCTTTTTGTTTACATTTCGTGGAGGTACCTAATATAAAGCAATATGCATACACCTGTGTTCCCCCTCACTGGAATATGATTGGCTGGTGTCCATCATAAATACAGACGGACGTGTAGGTACCACAGAGTTTAAGTCTATGACGACGCCCATTGGACGACGCTATTGGTTATCCTATTGGTCTACACCTATTACCTGCGACTACGACGAGTATCCGTCGATTACTGCTACCGTGTACTACTTGGTTACAGTGGCCAAACCCACTTAGCTAATATATCCTTTCCGGGACATACATATATATATATATATATATATATATATATATATATATATATATATATATATATATATATATATATATTTATGAATAACTAGACTCGTTTCGAAAAACCCTCGAATTTTTGATTTGCTAATAATCAAATCAATCTCGAGGGCAAAAAAGTTTTTTAAAAAAAGAAAGAGCTACAAACATGAACTTCTGCCGACAAAAAATCGCACAGATACAGGTCTGAAGCCCAAAGAAAAAACCCCGATACAAGTAAACAACTAACTAACAAAAGAGCTCAATACAACCGTAGAGCAGACCTAGATAAACCTAGTGAGCCAGACAAACCTACCTAGGTTTCACCTAAACGGATTGCCAGGGAAAGTAAGCCTTACTTTCCCTGACGAGGTAGGTTTGTCTGGCTCACTAGGTGTATCTATCTATCTATCTATCTATCTATCTATCTATCTATATATATATTTAATAATTCATCGAGTCTAGAAGAATCCTTAACAGAATGCAGAAAACTTCATAACCCCCGCCGCTACTCACTAAATTCTGTGGTGATGCTCATCCAAATATACGAAACTTAACGGATTGTGCCCCGAGACCCAGGACTTCTTTTCCCAAGCCGTTCCCTACCTTGTTGTATCGTAACTGTCCGGGTTCGATTCTTGGTAGTAGATGCGCACTGATGATAAGTCCCAAATAAGTCGAAACGGCCTTCCAGTGCTTTCTGCATTCTGTTGAGGATTCTTCTCGACTCGATGAATTACTATAAATGATTATTCAACCCTCCCCAAATTTCTATCATTTACACCCTTGTGCAAATTAATTGAAACAACCGCTTTAGTTTGCTTTCTTTCATACGGTCTGTTTAAAACCCACTGGAGTGACAGGGTGTAATCGATTTCTATTTTTTTCTCAGATTAGGTCATTTGCAGTGGGGTGCAGTAATATGAATCTATTTTCAGGGTGTATGATGAAATTTGTTTAACCTTGAAAAATATTGCGTCATCCGTGTTTGCATCAGATTTTTATCACGACGAGAGATTACTGTCTCGACTGTCGATTAGTTCTCCAGCGGCCATTGTCTCTGATGGATATTATTCTAAGGAAGCGTGCGAAAATTGTCATGCTACGCGAACACACTGGCAGGCCTTACCAGTGAGCAAATCAAAGTACTATAGACTGGCCCGGAAACTCTCCTGATTTAAACCCAATCGAGAATCTGTGGCCAGTCTGCAAGTTTTACATTGAGCTCTCTGGATTACATCCTCCTTGGGATTATCCATAACATTTCATTACATTATATATATATATATATATATATATATATATATATATATATATATATATATATAACAAATATATTCTTTTATATTTGTTATGCTTTTTTATTTGACATAGAACAAAATAAACATTTTAGAAATTACAAAATTTTAAATTACTCTTGTACACGTCGTTAAAGTTTGATGTTGAATATTGTTTAGGGGTTTATTTTTGAATCTGCAATCCTTTTGTTTCAGCAACTGATACAGATTTTATTGTCTCTTCCTCATTTTTTCCCTCACACGGTTCTGTCTCTCACTCCGGTCAGATGACTGCAACTATAAATGGGAAAGTGCTGGCTAAAACTATTTTTTAATTTGGACTTTAGATATTTATA
>CAHIKZ030002501.1:880000-957500 GCA_903632075.3 Acanthosepion pharaonis
CTGTGGCATTATTTACAAATTCAAATCGAATCGGGAGCTCCAACAAACATGGGTTTGAAGTCCATATGCAATGAAGAATGGAACAAAATACCAAGTAAAATTTGAAAATCATTAATTGAGAACGACAAGAAGAGGTTGGTTGGTTTATAAGTGAATAATGGCTATTCTACAAAGTATAAAAATGAAATATACATGTATATATATATATATATATATATATATATATACACACACATATATGGCTAAAATTATATATATATATATATATATATATAGATAAATTTTATATATATATATATATATATATATATATATATATACACATATACGGATACATATCTCTCTCTCTCACTCTCTCTCTCTCTCTCTATATATATATATATATATGCGATAACGATATGTAAATTTTTATATATGAGGAACAATATTGAGGGAAAATGTAAGACAACTGAAAAAAGTTTTCGGGTGACGCGTTTTCTTTCTTTGTTACACTCGTGCGACTACGCATGCGCATGAATGAAGGATGTTGGATTATTTTTTGGGACTGTAGTCGCAACACCGTAACACATTTAGTCTAATGAAGGACGAAGCGCTTCAGACGAAAACTTTTTTTCCATTTTGTCGTACATTCCTCGCGTCCTCACATACACGCATATATATATATATATATATATATATATATATATATATACAAGAGAGATAGGGAGAGCCAAATAAAATGTGAGAAAATGACTGTCAAGAATTTAGCTAGCTTTAAATAGATAGATGAATAGATATGAACTAAGATAGATCGATCGATCGATAGATAGATAGATAGAAATGAACGGACTGAGATAGATAGATAGATCTGAAAAGACTGATATAGATAGTCAGACAGACGGATATATAGATATGAAAAGACTGAGATAGACAGACAGATAGATAGATAGATAGATAGATAGATAGATAGATAGATAGATATGAAAATCTTTAGATAGACAAGTCTGAGATAAATAGATAGATAGATAGATATGAAAAGACTGAGACAGGTGAATGGATAGATAGATTTGAACAGAGTTGCATACAAAGATAGATATGAACAGACTGAGATAGTCAGATAGATAGATAGATAGCTAGATAGATAGATAGATAGATAATGAAGTAACAGAGATAGATAGATAGATAGATAGATAGATAGATAGATAGATAGATAGATTTGAAAAGACTGATATAGATAGTCAGATAGACGGATATATAGATATGAAAAGACTGAGACAGATAGATAGATATATAGATAGATATGATAAGACTGAGATAATTAGATAGATAGATATGAAATTCTTTAGATAAGTCTGAGATAAATAGATAGATAGATAGATATGAAAAGACTGAGACAGATAGATCGATAGATAGATTTGAACAGAATTGCATACAAAGATAGATATGAACAGACTGCGATAGATAGATAGATAGATAGATAGATAGATAGATAGATAGATAGATAGATAGGTATTTACAGACTTATGTTAAAGTGTCTCACACTATAGAATACCAGGAGAGATGAATATAGTCTTCAGTGATCTCTAGTAGAGTATTGAACTTGCTTTTAGTAAATTCATTTCTAAAACTTTGGTAGTTTTTTCTCAAATCACATTAATATGTGAACATTCATATTACAATCGATATCGTCAAATACCTCCCTACCTAGATTGTTTAGCACATCACAAGTGAATGCGTTCCTGCGAAAATTCCTTCACATTTCAAAAAAAAAACATCAATCTCCCCAAAATTTAGAAATCATCCAAGGGTTTATATATATTCTATAGATTTTCTTAAGTTTGTATGTGGATTATTTCCAGGTTCCATGACATAATTTCGTTCATGCATACATATATTTCTTTTTGTTTCAATATAAGACCGAATGCATGGTTTGTTACAAAAGGATGATCGCAAAAATAAAGAATTGCAAATTAGAGGTACCAAAATCAGACAAGTGTAAATATCCGGGGAATTGTTTTAACTTGTGACACTGAAATCCGAAGGTATTCCAAAAAGCTAAGCTTTCTAAAAGCTAGGCAGAATACTAAGAAATAGGAAAATTTCGCTAGTAAAAAAGAGAAGTGTACTAAACTCTTACGTGATGTCTGTCCTCCTGTATGGCAGTGGGTGTTGGATGATCTCCTCATCAGAGACTTCAAGCTCTGTTATTCTGCAGATGATGCTCAGGATACCGTGGACCGAATATGTGGGCAACGAAGAAGTTTTGGAGAAGTTTCAAATAAAAAGGAAACTAATACTTAATATCAGTAAGTAACAGTTGAGATTTCTGGGGTGCATAATGAGGAAGGAGGGCTTGGAAAATCTGACACTCACGGGACAGACTGAGGACAGAGAAAGACAGCGTATAACTTAATGAGCTTGAGTAAATGGATGGCGAAACAGGGCTTAGGACGAATATCAGAAAGTTTATTAAGAACTACAACGTACAGGAAGTTGTGGAGAGCCATGATCGCCTATGACCTGGGGAAAAGAGAACATAAGGAAGAAAGAAGAATGTCCGATTGAAGTTTTGCGGCGTCAACGTAGTTTATACTGAGTTCAGAAGGAACAAAATATAAAGGATGTTTCATTAAGACGGATCAAAGTCAGCAGTAAATAAATCAGTGTTGTTGGTCGAAACGTATTTATTTCTGTATTGGGTCCTGTTATTTAAATAATGGCGATTATGTGTGAAAAATAATATCGCCCAAATGTCCGCCATATCTGAAAGAAGAAAAAATCATTAGACGTTTAACCTGAATTCACATTTAAAATCGGTCCAAGTTATTGGAAAACCCATTATATTTAACACCTCATGATTTTTTTATTACTTTACAGCCATCTCGGATTCTTTCAATTTATGGTAGAATTTACATAGGCTTCCATTATTACGAGACAGAAACCAAAGCTTTGATAGAATCAGAAGCATTGAAATCAGGATTATGTTTCAAAATATTTTTATTTCCTTCACCTTTCTATTTTGGGGATGATTAGATTAATTTTACAAATCAATTTTCTTTGTAGCGAAATTAAATCAGTTAATATAACGGATTGTTTGGTTTAATAATTCAGATCTGCGTCATGTTTACTTTCATATCTATCTATCTATCTATCTATCTATCTATCTATCTATCTATCTATCTATCTAAGTCTGTTCATATCTATCTATCTATCTATCTATCTATCTATCTATCTATCTATCTCGGCTCAAATCTACCACAGCGTGTTCAAATCTGTCAACCCATGTGTTTTAAAATTTGTATGAATCAGATTGTTCCTATCTATCTATCTATCTATCTATCTATCTATCTATCTATCTATCTATCTAACTATCTATCTATCCAAGTGTGTTTACATGTATGTATGGATGGATGGATTCCTGCATGTATGTATCTATTTTTATCTGTATTTATGTATCTATCTATCTATCTATCTATCTATCTATCTATCTATCTATCTATCTATCTAAGTCTGTTTACATGTATCTATTTATGTATGTATGTATCTATGCATGTATGTATGTATGTATGTATATACGCATCTATCTATCTATCTATCTATCTATCTATCTATCTATCTATCTATCTCACTCTGCTGAAATCTACTTCAGTGTGTTCAAATCTGTCAACCTTACTCTTTTAAAACCTTTATAACTTAAAAATTACATTTGCTCTGATCTGTCTGTTTTTCTGCTTATCTATCTATCTATCTATCTATCTATCTATCTATCTATCTATCTATCTATCTATCTAAGTCTGTTCATATCTATCTATCTATCTATCTATCTATCTCCACCTCTTCATATCTTTCTGTAAGGCCAAATCTTTTTTATATACCTGTATGCATATATCACTATTCTTCTTCTCCCTTGTTATATTAATCATTAAATGCATTGAACTGGACCTTCCATCAGAAGGTGAAAGTTAAGTCGAAATCTCTGCCTTTACCAGATCAGCTAGTAATTATTATTGATAATCTATTTCTATTTTTCAACCCGAAATATATTGATCTCATTTTTTTTTGCTATCGATGCAACAAGTCGTTTCGTCCTCATCATCTCATTACTAAGTTCTGACCTCTGATTAGTTGAAAGGTCATTTACTTATAGTAACAGTCGATCTCATGACTACCATTTGCTACCAGGCAACAAACGGACCAATCAACCAACAGAAACGCTTCTTACTGCTATGAATCTGCAGCGGATGGCAGGTTGAAGGTCAGAATGGGGGAAGAGAGGTGAATAATAAAAAAAAATCGTCCAGGAAAGATAACTTCCCGCCACTGTTAAAAACCGAGCAATAGTAGCAGTTGGTTGTTTCGAGTTTGTTTTGTTTTTACGTTGACGGTAAGGGTGACATAATGTTTTCTGAGTTTGGCCAGATATTCAGATTCGATTCACTTCTTGTGGAAGTAATAAACGGAAGACATAGTAATTGCTGTGATATAATTTAGCGATTTAACTTAATCTCCTTCGACGAGTTCGAGGTATTCAAGATGTAGGCGATCATGGTTCTCCACAATTTCCTGTCCTTTGTAGCTATTAATAAATTATGTCTATTCGTTATCTCTCCTAAACCTCGTTCCACCATCCACTTACTCAAGCTCTCTAGGTACGTTATGCATTGTTTTCCTCTGTTCCACTTGCATTCAATCTGACCTGTGAGTATCAAATTTCCCAAGTACTCTGTCCTCACAATGTATCATAGGAATTTCAGCTGCCGCTTCCGGATGTTTAGTATTTGTGTTTTTTTTTTTACATTTTCTCTAAAACTACGCCGTTGCACATAATTTCGGTCGATGGTAATCTCAGCATCCTTCTGTAGAACTACATTTCTGTTGCTTCAAGTCTCTTCTTCATCTGCGAACTGATTGTCCAGTATTCACTACCATCTAGGAGGACTGATACTACATAACAGTTCAGTACTCTTTTATTTGTTTGTAACGAAATTTCACTGTTTCTTAATACTTTGCTTAGCTTTTGGAAGGCATCTTTCACTGTACCAATGCACCTTCTTATTTCAGATTCGAACTTACCGTATTCTATTAAAAGACTTCCCAGGTATTTAAATTGCTGTATTTGTTTGATTCTGGTATCTTCAGTTTTTTGCTTGTCGGCTGGTCTCTTTTGCTAACAAACACACATACCTGCTTCTTACAACTGACATTTAGTCCTTTCTTCTCGCTTTCCTTAATTAAGTGATATACGACGTATCTTAGGACTAGACAAACAGGTACTGACTTTAAATGCCGCGCATAAAAAACGGTGAAAACTTGTCTGAGAAAATCTGTAATTTAACTTTTAATATTACATTGGAATTAAAATTTTAAAGCAATTGATTACTGCATATAAAAGCGTTTGTTATCGTGAGACTGAGTTTTATAGTTCCGTAATAGAAAATGGTTTTTAGGTGAATTCCGGAGTTAATAGGTGGTTTTCATATATTTATTGTACGTACCAAAGGGTTTATTATATGAACAAGAGAAATTTGTCCAAGAAAGAAACAATGAAAAGAGGTTGTAAAGATAAAGAGATCAGAAAAGTAATATATAGGCGGCATTTCGAAAAAAGGACTTGACCAAGTAAACAACTTTGATACCGGAATATTGAAATGCCTACGTGAAAATGGGCACGTGACCGTGTGGTTAGAACGTTTGCATTCTAACACTAAGACCCCGGTTCGAATCTCATCAGGAGTCTTCCTGATGTTATGCGTGCGACACCTTTGGGAAGTGCCTGAAAATGACCCCGTACAATGGGTTGACGCACGCCTTGTTAGTGAAATTGGGTAGACGGAAACCTTGGCTAGCTGTACTTTGTTGATGTTATAAAGATTACCATTTCAAGCGAGTGCTTGTTGCTCACGCTCGATAACGCACTTTTTCCCAGAAACTTTAGCTAAGGTCTGCTCAGCATAGTTGCAGTATAAACCACAGGTTGGCCCTGTGGGTGTTCGACAAGCGTCTGCAATCGGGATTGTGTAGCCGCACCAGTAGACGGGTATCTTCGAATCCGAGTGGCCAGGTATACGTATATGAAAATAAAAGAAAGTGGACTTTGAAAAAACGTAATATCTCCGTTGACAAATGTTTTATGAATTCTGTTTAAAAAGCAATGATAAAAAAAAACACTAGCTAATTCGACTCCTTGCTTCCTGATACAAAGCCTGAAGCAAAATAGGTACAAGTTGTAGACAGACAAGAACGTTTTCACCATTTGATACTTTCAGGTTTGATTGAGAGGAGACTAACATGGGTGTAGCAGAATAGTCACAGCGACCTACGTACTTATAGTCAGGCTAACCTAAATGAAAAAAATATATAAGAAAATGACAAAGAAATCAAGTAGAAAAAAATATAAAGTAGAATAAAACGTGAAAAACTGTTTTCAAGAAACGGAAAGCGAAGAAATATGGCGAAATAAATTCTTTGTATCACCAGAGATAGACAAAGAAGAAGAGGAAGAGGAGGAAGAAGAAGAAAAAAGGATTCAACTGAAAGAAAGAAATGAAAAAAGAAAGAAAGAAAGAAAGAAGAAAGAAAGAAAAAAGAAAGAAAGAAAGAAAAAAGAAAATGGCCGAGAAGATATAATAAAAGTATGATGAAAGAAAATTCATCTAAAGAAAGGATGTGAAAGAAAGGATGTGAAAGAAAGTACCTTAGAAGAAGAATGAAGATAAGAAAAAAAAATACTTCATCTAAACTAAGAAAGGAACAAAGAAAGAAAAGAAACCAAACTGACTGAGAAGGAAAAAAAATAAAAGAATGAAGAAACTTCATCTTAAGCAATAATGTGAAAGAAAGAAAGAGAGTAAAAGAAGAATAGAAAGAAAAAAGAAAGAAACTGACGGAAGAAAAGAAAGGAATAAGGAAAGATATTCCATATAAAGAAAGAATATTAAAAAAGAAAAGAAACTGGCTAAGAAGAAAGAATACAAGAAGAAAGAAAGAAAATCCATAGAAAGAAAGAATATTAAAGAAGGAAAAAGTGTTGCGCAGAAATCCGACTGACCGTCTCTAAACTAATTGTGGAATGTAGACTCATCTATCTGCTATGAGTAGGAGGTCTGCTCATAGGAACAGTTGTCGCTAGGCGTAGCGTTGAGTTGTACGCATTGCCGCACCGAACTACGGCATTTTCTATTACTGTATTATTAATCCATGTCTCTCATGGGATTAAACCTGTTCTTCTCTCAACCTTTTGCTTCAGTGTTACTTTACAGTATTATTAAGCAGAACTGCTAGCGTTATACGAACTTTATAACAGAAAGAAAGAATTGAAAGGAAGAAAGAGAAAAAGAAAGAAAGAAAGAAAGAAAGAAAAAGAAACTGCCTTAGAAGAAAAATTAAAAGAATGAAGAAAGAAAATACATCTAAAGAAATTCAAAGAAAGAAAAACACATAGATGTCTCTGTTAGTGGTAAGAAGCAAATCCCGTAGATAAAAGAAAAGAAAAACGGGGAGGAATTAAAAAAAATGTGATGAATTAAAATGAGAAACAAGAGTAAAATAACTAAGAAGTGGAGGGATACAGAAAAATAGGAGGAACTGGGAAAAGGAAAATGTAAATACATAAGTGGTTTCGCTTGCCTTCCATATGATAGATATGATTATATATGTATTCAGATCAAACCCTATATGCCTTCCAAAAGTTAAACAAGGTATTTAGAAACAAGAAAATTTAGTTAGAAACAAAGAAGTTTTGTAACCTAGTTACTGAATGAGGAATAGCCAAAAAAGAATTTGGAAATGAAATGATAATCTTTATAACATCAACAAAATACAATACTCTCCAGCGCCGTGAAGTAGGTAAACCACTGCTAGTGATGGCCTACTTAGACAGCATATTACCCCCACTTACAATAGTGTCCAACGTATTTATGACGATTGGGACATACCCATTAGTGTTCATAAGTACGGTATATAACAAAACGAGAGCTTAGCCTTGATGCAATAACGGTTCTTCTCTATGGCAGTAAATGTTGAAAAATCTGCTCACAGATAAAGAAAAAACTTTAAGCAAAAAAGACATGTGGTTCTACAGAAGGATGCTGAGAATACTTTGGACAGAGCCTGTGAACAATGGCGAAATTTTAAGAGAAAATGAAAACGGAAAGGACGCTAATACTTAGAATAAAAACAACTTGGCATTTTTAGGGCACATAATGAGGAAAGAGGACTTGGAGAATTTGAAACTCCCAAGGCATACTGAAGGAAAGAGGGTAAAACGGCGCCTAAACCAACCAAACGAGATTATTTAAATCGTCAGCAGAAACGGGATTATGAAAAATTGCAAAAAGACAAAATTTACTAAGAAAAAGAAATTGTGGAGAGACAACACCGAAAAGGATACGGCAGGCAGAAGGAGACGATAAAGATTTCTTTGAACCATTTGCTTTAGAATCCTCCAAGAGATTTGGGATCTTGAGAGAAATTGAAAAAACTAGAAAACGTAAAACTGATCTGGTTATTTGATATCTACACGCTGTCTTCTTATTGAAGCACATGTTTTGACAACCGCATATCTACTCGTCGATGGCAGAAATGAGATTCTACAGGAGGATGCTGAGGATACCATAGTCCGAACGGGAGAACGACAACGAAGTTTTAGAGAAAATGGAAACCCCCCAAAAAAAACACTTATACTTAGCATCAGAAAGAGACTGTTAAAATATCTTGAGGAAAGAAGGCTTTGAAAATTTGACACTTACAGGACATATTGATGGCAAGGGGGAAAGATGAAAGAAGCGCGTAACCGCTGCCTAACGAACTTGTGTAAATGGTAGGCAGATTAAGAGATATACCAAAAATACAAACTTTACTAAGGGCTACAAAGGATAGGAAGTTGTGGAGAGCCATGATAGCACACATTCAAAAGGAACACGGTACAAAGAAGAAGAACCGCGTATCAGAACGCTTAAGACTCCACGATCATTGCTGTTGATCATATTACCGAGAGAGATGTGTCACTATTCGAGGGCGTTGCCAAGAACCGTTGACAACCAAAAATCCGTTTTGATTTCACTCTCCGATCATTCGATTCGACAACTCTCCCATCCATGCTTTATCAAGAGAAATGGAGACAAGTGACAACAAGCACATAAGCGGTGCTTCTGCTATATATTTAGAAATCTCTATCTATAAAAGGCAGGATGTGTGTGTTTGTGTGTGTGTGTTTGTGTGTGTGTGTGTGTGCGTGTAACGAATGCACGGCCGCAATTTTCGACGGATTTGCACCAAAATTTACATGCGGTATTTTCTCGTTCCCCCACTAGAACGAGATGTGACACAAGGTCGGTTTAATGTGGGGACCCGAGCGCGTGCACCCGGGCAGGGTCAAAAATTCCCCTCAGCCCCCGCAACCGTCGGTTGCGCTGGCCTCGGTGTGTGAGCACCGATCCCTTCCTCTTGTGCAATGGGAGGGCGCGGCCCCGGGCAGCTGTTCCTCAGGTTTGGGCACCTCTTCAGTATTATTTTCTCAGTTGCCCCTACGTCCTTAGAGAGAGAAGCCCCTAAGCGCACTTTGTCCAAGGACAGAGACGCAACTGAGAGATGATAAATGATGCGCGTACACCCCTCCAAGGAGGGGGAGCACAAAATTTACATGCACATGCTCCAAGTTAATCGATTTTTCATGATATACGGCAGTTGTCATGTAGTTCGCGGCCATTTTCTACTGGCCAGAGTGAGAGCCTATAGCTGGCTGCCACGAATAGGCAGGAAGATTTCATTGGCCAGCGTGAGAGCCAACAGCTGACTGACACGAATGTTAACTAGCATGCTAGCATACAAAAAACTCGATAGCTGCATTCGTCACAACTGGAAAAAATTTAAATCTGCATGGCACTTTACTCCAATTGGCTCATTCACTTGTTAAACTCAACGTTGATTCTGATTCCTCAGAACTAGGTTGAGTGTGAAAAAGTATTTGTTGTTAGCATTCTTTTTTCATTCGGTTTTTCCAGTTACGAGTCCTTTTTAAAGCTGATCGTTTTGTGTTCATTTTGTTTAGTTCTTTTTTCGTAACAGATTTAATGTTTAGTATAGAGCTTCGAAAAAATTCGCAGTGTGAGATAGGCAAGAAATAAGGTATGTAGCAACATCAGCACGGCAAAGGGCACTCCTTTAAAGGCAAGGAAGGGCAAAAATATTTTAAGTCAAGTGATAGCGATTGCTGTATGAGTCGTACGATTTTTGAATCAAGCACAGGCAATGCCGGGTCATGCTGATAGTTCTTGATAAAATACAAAGAAGAATCTGCAATAATACTGGTCCTGACCAGATATCTCGGCTTCAGTCACATTGCACAGCCGTAACGCTTCACTGTGCCATTTCTATAAATACTTTCCTGGTAATTGTTCCGACGGGCTTTCCTCAATGGTACCTAGAATTTATAAATTTAAACGCGGTACTAGGTTGGCGGTAAGGTCTCACCAATTAACCGTTGAAAGGGCTAGTTGTAAACGTCATTTTCTATGCTAACAGTTTCTCCTCTCGCATTTCTCGCTTGTGGAAATCTCTGCTTTTTGCTTTCCAGTCAAATTTGATATTCAAAAATTTAAATGTAATGTTAATCATTAACTTGCGTCTTCTTAATTGTTATTCTTTTATTGTTACAGCCATTTTCTTTCTTTTCTCATGCTATTTTTACAATCAGTGTCCACTTCTTGAATCTTAGTGGATTCATTTTCTTGCTTGGGGTGAGATTATTAAAAAAATAACATAACTAGATAGCATTTTATTTTTTGCTATTCATCGGATTGGAAATAATTTTGATTTTTTTTTTCTTCAGGTTAAACCAGAATTATTAGCTGTGTAGGAATATTTCTAGCCAAAAAATATTTCTTCATTGTGTGTACACGTATTATACAAAGTGTAACCTCCGTATTTGGAACGCCAAAATCAACTGGTTGCAGAAATTGTTATTATTTGGATATCGTAGTTGCAGACAACGGTAAGTGTATAAGACAAATCATAATGCGCATAGGAATAGTAACAGATGCTCTTTAAAACCAAATAAGGTATTATGGGATATGAAAATGTCCTTAGAAACAATGAAAAGAATAATGAATTTCTAGTGTAACATCTAATGCATCATTTCTGGAAGTTTTTATGGTGTGAACAAAGCGTGGAGAAACTTAATATAATAGCCTGCGTTCAGAAGTCATCTGTAATTGCCATGGTGAAAACATGACGGTCAAAGATGGAAGCATTATCTGCAACCTTTCCCGTCATGGCAGTTCATATATCGTTTTTTTTTCCTATACGACATCACTAGTGATATCTTTAGTATATATATATATATATATATATATATATATATATATATATATATATATATATATATATATATATATAATATAAGTATAAGTAATATGTTTACTGAAAGGCTTTCCTTTTTGCGTGTGTCGTCAGTGATTCTAACGTGCTGGGCATGTTATATGAGTCAGAAATAAGACGAAAAATATTAATTATCCTGCCTCTAGTCACTTTCGTCTCTACACGCATGTTTACTATTCAACTTATATATGTGCACACACACACACACACACACACACACACACACACACATATATATATATATATATATATATATATATATATATATATATATATATTGAGTATCCCAGGATATAAAAGTTTTATATATGATGAACAATTTTGAAGGAAAGATGTAAAAGGTTAAAAGGTTTTGGCCTTTCGTCGTTTCAGGCGTCATCAAAAGTAGGCCGATGAAATCCCAAAAAGTGAAGAAACTAACTCCGATGAAGTCTTAAAGGACGAAACGCGTCGCACGAAAACTTTTCCCATTTTTCATATATCTCCGTATATACAGATAGATATATATTTATATAGATAAAGTGAATTGCTTAAAAAAAGTCAGACATAGACGAAATACATAAACTACAAAAAAACTTTTAAAAAAAGCATACTTAAGTTCCCATACGAACTTAATGACAATAAAATCACTATTCTTGATGTATTGATAGACGCTAATAATAATACATTTATTACTCCCCCCCTCCATATAAAAAAAACTACTAGCATGAACACGTACACTCTCAACGATAAAAGTGAATGTCCTCCTACAAAACAGCTATTATACGAAACTTAATAAACCGTGCAAAAGCAAACTCTTCAACAAGGATGATTTTCACTACTAAATTAAAAAAAACCCTCATTAATAATGCCTTTTCTAATTACATCGTTTATGAACAAATTAGATGAGCCATTGCGAATATAAAAAAGAAAAGAAAATAAGGAAACATGAGCACAATACATCATCAAATAACTTTAAATATATCAAACTATGCATTCTAACTATAAGCAGGAGAAAAAAAATTGTTAAGAGACTCATAATATATCTCCTCAAAGACCCAAGGAAAGAAATAAAATTAATTATATACTATTCTAAATTTACTACAATCAACCAAGCCACGCAAAACAATACTTCTCCGTCAACTAGTATCTTACAAAAAACCAACATTGTAGATCAGTTTAAATGTCCTTTGGGAGATTGCATCTCTGATAAAAATGTTAACACATATGTTGGTTTTTACAACGTCGACGTTGACGAGACGGCTTACGTTTCCTATAATATGAGTATAATTCCATCTCAGAACATTTAAAGGAACTTATATATATATATATATATATATATATATATATATATATATATATATATATATATATATAAAAGTGAACATTGAAGTCAACACTCAGAGGCCACAGGCTGTTTCATGCGATACGCAATCGTCAGGCCGCCTTTTATATTTCATACGCTCTATCACTGATATTGAGAACATTTTCCCATAAATATAGCACGCCTTAAAATTACATTTCTTCATATATATATATATATATATATATATATATATATATATATATATATATATATATATATAAGGATAAATAGGACCTCTTCCCCCCCCCTAAAAAAAAAAAAAAAAAAAAAAATAAGGAATTATAAGTATCAAATTTTACCAAACTTGGAATTGTACTCTATTCCTTCTCATCGTACCTGGATATATATATATATATATATATATATATATATATATATATATATATATATATATATATAACGATATATATTTTAATCAGAAGAGAAGCTGCAAACGTTTTTGGCTACAATGTTGGTCTTTTTTATATATTAAACTTAATTTTTCTTTAGATTTTTGCTACACATGTTTAGGGTCTTGTGATCTTCATCAGGCGAAGAATTTTTTTGTTCACATATTATTTGAAGGAATTAATTTTTTCTCGCATTTTCTTATCTTTGACCATTGTTTTTTTTTGCGTGGTAGTAAACCAAATTCTTCTTGGACTGGCGGAAAATATTCCCTTGCTTAAGGGTTAATAAACCAATGAATGTTGGTTAGAGTACACAACAAATCAAATCAAACCAATGAAACATATACAAGTGACCTATACGATTTTGAATAACTCTTAAACCCATGATGTGATTTAAAATTTACAAAGGAAAAAAAAAACTCTTGTTTTGTTTTGTTCTTAGAATGTACGTTGATGTTCTATGATTTCACATGTCTCGCCCATCTGGACCGATTTCCTTGTGCATCCTGTGTATGACGATAAACTACATCCGCGTCCTGGGTAAAACGATAAACTACGTTCAACAGCAAGGCCTCTGATAATACGTTTTTGAAAAAATAGTGTTGCCAGCTGTACGTTTTTGAAAAAAAAATATTGCCAGCTATACATATTTGAAAAAAAAAAATATTAACAGAAATGGATTTTCGACAAAACAAAAATATTACCAGGAAAAAAAATGACCCATTGAGGTTGCTATGTCGTAAAACAAAACAAACCAAACCAAACCGATTTCTTTGTACTTTACTGCGAACGGTACAAGATAAATCTGATGAAATTGGTTGCATATAGTCACCGTGATGACTTATTGTCAGGTGTAATATACGAATTCTCCACTACTAAGGCATCTCGATTACTCCGTGGCCTTTTCAAATTGATTCTCGTTGAATACTAATTGTAATGGAAGCGGATTACTTAAGATGAGTCATAAGTAATTTCTCTTTTGTGGAACCTATTATAACGATGAATGATTCAACTTAAGCGATACTCAAATATATAACAGGTGAGGAATTATGGGTAAAATACGACAATCATCATCGCAAAAGGCTGTGGATTGACTAATGTAAATCTCCATTGTTGACAGCAAAATATTCAAATTCTCCTTGCAAGAGAGATACCCGTTAAGCGTGTAGTAGGATTATAAGGGCCATTATTCATTTAGAGTTCTTAAAACGTAATGAAATATTAAAAGCACATTTACAACCCCCAGAAGTTGTCCAAACAAGTTTGCTCGAAAAGGCCAATAAAAAGGCCGCTTATAGGGAAAAAACAAAGTTTAAGATTGTAGAGAAACAACTTTTCTAGAGTCAGTTCCATAGTGCAAAAGTCACGACGAAGAAGCTGTGCTAATGTAACTTCCTCCTTACGAATGGAATCTGAAAGGAATGAGGATCTGTAAGTTCATTGTACGTGGCATAGATGTTCATTGCTGTGAAGGTCTGAACTGGTGGAACCAAAGAATGTTGTTCGCATGGACATCTGCCATGGCAATAGCGGTATAGTATCGATCGTGTAGACATGGTTCGCCTCTTTTAGTGAAGAAGCTGTGTGAGTGTAACTTCCTCCTTACGAATGGAATCTGAAAGGAATGAGGGTGACTCAGTTCATTGTATGTGGCATGGATGTTCCTGGTCCATTACACCACCCGCACATCCAAGTTTACAACACCTGGTATTAACCAAATGTTGACCCAACTATGTACTGACCAGACTCGACATTGCTAACTTCGGTGATCGTACGGGAATTGGTGTTTCAACTTGATATGGCCGAATATGACTGTAAGCTCTCAAAATATGAAGCACAAAGCAATAATTTTAGGGTTGTTTTTTTTTTCAGAAAGCAATATGGTAAAGTTTCTAGGGCAAGATTCACTGCAGTCAAATTTGTTGGACACGAGCTAATATAGTTAAGTTTGTAGTACAGGAGGAATTATGGTCAAATTTGTAGGGCAAGAGGCAATATGTTTAAATTTGTGAAACAAGCGGCAATGTGATAAAAATATAGGGCTTAAAGAGTATTTCATTTTTATAGGAAAAGATGATTATGGTCGAATTTATAACACAGAAGACATTATAACCAAATTTTTAGGAGAGGATGCACTATGCTCAAGTCTATAAGATCGGAGGCCATTTGTTCAATTTCTAAAACAGTAGGCACCATGGTCAAGATTTTAGGACATGAGTTAATATGGTCAGTATTGCTTGGCAGAAGACAGTAAATTCAAGATGGTAGGTCGGGGGCAATATGGTCAAGTTAGCTTTAATGACCAGTAATTACAGTGAAAGTAGTAAGATCATAGAGAACTTCGAATATATTCTTTTGAAAGTGCCTACTCTCGCCTGGCCAAACCAATACTGACCTGTTGAACATCAGCCAAAGGAGACTGAAGTAGCTTTGCTGTCTGGCTTTACGAAGCTATAAATAAAATTAGAAATATTTAAAATCGTCGCACGTAAAAAAAAAAATCTCAGCATTTAATATAGACGCATTATAAGCAGAAAATATTTTTTTTAAACGTGATGTACTGTGCTCTCAAAAGTTCAGCAAATGATATACAATATTTAATTGCAAAATGTCCCCAAATCAGTCAAGGTTTATGAAACATGAACAAGAAAGACGATTTTATTTTAATCAATTTCCCTTAAGCAGGGTGATAATGCCACTAAGACATACGGGGATACTCGGGGTGAAAGTGAATGAAATGATTTTAGAACGAATCAGAAACCCAAAGCAGGAAACAATGAATAAAGATCTACTACTGTCAATATATATATATATATATATATATATATATATATATATATATATATATATATATATATATAGGCACACAGAGGGACATATGTATATATAATAATAATAATGAATTCTCCCGTCGGTTTCGACGTATGAGGATCTGCCAGCTTATTGATTCAATTATGAAAGTTTATGCGCTAATCTTAAGTGGCATTTAAGACCCGCTGGTGATTTACAAAGGATGCCACATATGGAGCAAGTGTGAGGATTGTGAGATGAGATCACTGTTAGATTGGTTGACCTTTTAGACCTTGCTCTCGCTTCTTGAAGATGATTCAGCCAAGCAGATTGAAAATTGCTGAGTCCACTAAAACACGTTGATCTCTATTCTACCCGCTCCAAAGCTAAGCTCTCAAGGGTGTTATGTGGTATATTAACTGCTGACAAGTATATATATATATATATATATATATATATATATATATATATGAGGAGATGTATAATATTATCCGAAACAAAAATGAAGACAATGAGACAAAGTAGAAAACCTATAAACGACGCATTTCGCCGAGAGCGCCTGCACTCTTTGGCTTCTTCAGGCTAGAATAAAAGAAAACAAAACTGTATGTAAGGAGAAATGCGTTAAGATATATCAGGATAAATGGGAACGATAAATCAAATTAACTTATCGCATCCGATGACCGGACCCCATGTATTGTCTGTTTCCACGTTTGTTATATATATATATATATATATATATATATATATATATATATATATATATATATATATATATAAAAAGCCGTTTTGTATCTGTTGGATTTTAAATCTGTGCATTCTCGAGACTCTGTTCATCAGATGTGATAAACTAATTTTGTTTATGCTCCCCACTTATTTTCAGAAATCCCAACACGCTCTCAGTGAAACACATCGTTTACAGCTTTTCCACGTTATCTATATATATATATATATATATATATATATATATATATATATATATATATATATATATATATATATATATATTAATAAATACACATATACTTAGGTTTTAGGTTTGTTGTGCGACTAAAGTTTCCTTGGTTACCCAAAGGTTACAAGATATCGTTTATTGCTTATTTAAAAAGTATACATTTATTTCATTTATCTAACCTTATATATATATATATATATATATATATATATATATATATATATATATATATATATATATATATATCCACGTATAGGATTGGTGTATACGGCATAGTTTGTAATAATAAAAAAATACTATTCTTAAATGAGTGCTCAATACAAAGTAGACCAATTCACACACACACACACACACACACACACACACACATATATATATATATATATATATATATATGAATTTTTTTCCCTTAACTCATGTTTACATCGGAGTTTCCTGGTTATATACATCTAACCACATGTCAGAACAGAGTTAATCTTCTGTCATTTCTCGAATCTCTTGTGCTTTTATTGGTATGAGTGCGTTATTTATTTGTTTTCGCTCTGATGGGTATTGATTCATTGCTGATTTCTCTTCAGCGACCAATCAACACCCAAAAATAGAAATAAACTACAAAAGACAAATAGAAAGAACTCCCACGCTACAAAAACTTCTCATCAATCTGAAAACAAAATCAGATTCGCATCAGATCCATACTTTGATCCCTAGCCACATGCACATTATTATCAGATAACTAACTCAGTCTGATTACTGATGGCCGGATTAGAGATAGATAATCTCTATGTGTAAATTTTGCAACTCTTATTTTAGCAATTTCCTGAAATGTTTTCATGAACCGGTATGGGCTTTATATATTCCCATGACGAACATACGTGAGATAAGAGCGCTGACCAAAATGAATTGGTAACGTCTATGTAAACGAATTATTAACAGTTCCTCGTTTGATCGACTTCATTAAAACACGTCTGTTTTAAAAACTGTAGTTATACTGTTCACACTTATTGAATTACGCTACAAAAACTTCTCATCAACATGAAATACTTAGAAAGAAGTCAATAAAATAATTAGAAAATCGATAAAAATAAAATGTATTTGAAATCTTATATATAAACTACAGTGTATATCTGTTTGTTTACGCGTGTGTGTCCAAGCAACTCTTCCGTTTCCACTGGTCCGACTTCAATCATTGAAAATCCCTAGAAAAGTAAGGTACATGGAACGATTTTTCTTAAGCTCAGATTCAGGGTTACCAGATTATGTGAGATTATATATATATATTAATATATTATACTAGCCATTATCGTTGCTTTCATGGTTCTAGAGGACTAACTCTTATTTTCCTTTTGTATCCAATATTATAGCTAGCTTAAAATTTTAAGCTAGCTCCTGTAAAGGACTCTTGGTTTGGCCATCATCACAATAGCTAATGAGGAGTAGAATTCAAAATTGATCGCTGCATTTAAGTATTGAATTCATGTTTAAGCTTACGTTCTAAAAGTTCAACGATAATTCTTCTGCGGCCACTTAAAGACGATTTGATGCACGTAGATCCTTATTGACCATACAATTATTTTTATTTCATAGATGACAGAACAGGAGACAATTTGTAAGATAAAATTAATATAGTGTAAAGATGGGAAAATAGAATTAGTTATACATTTAACATTAGAAGAGTTAGAGAAACATAATAGCTAATTGAGTAAAACATATTATGGAATCTATACGAATAAATGCAAAATTGGAGCTCAATTCTGATATTAAAAAGACGCACCTCTACTTTATAGTAATTTAGACACTAAAAGCCCAATATCTGTATTATATATTACATGCTATCACTCTTCAGGTTCAACTAATTTGCATATTGATTTTAAAAAAGTTTATTTCATTAATTAACTATTCTTTATTACTCTTCTTTTATTCGAGGATTGTTTTGATTTTCATATCAAAAATAGTTCTGTTTACGAATATCGTCTTATGTAATGGTGAAACGTTTTTGAAATTTGCATTTTACTTGGCTTTCAACAAGTTAGCATATATTTGTAAAACTTTCCTTAACTATAAGAAGACAATTTACGAATTAAATAATCCTTTAAAATTTTTGTTTCAAAGATTTCAAGTTGTGAATAGATCTTACTTTGCAAAGCGATAGCGAGCGGCCGAAGCCTGCGAGTAAAAGAAAAAAAACTTGCTTAAAGAAGAATCTGTCGAGAGAAAGAACTTGAGACCAGACACATGTCTCTTTCTTCTCTGATATGCCATTTCCTTTTAGGGTTTGGGTCGACGTGGCTCTCCGCAACTTCCTCTATTTTGTTGCTCTCAGTAAGTCTTGGGATTTTGCCAATTCTTCTGGCTTTGTGATTTTATGGTCAAATCAGGCTGAAAACACCAGTTTTCCTTCGATCAGCGAAGTTAAGCAGTATTGAACCCGGTCAGTATTTAGATGGGGGACCGCTTGAAAACACCGGGTAAGGTAAGGTATAGTTTGAAATATTTTTCGGCTTTAAATTATCCACAAAGGGTTGATAAGCCGTAAAAAAGTAATCAGTCATTCAAGTTTTGTGGTCCTTGTCTTGCCGTCCATTTACCGAAAAGCCGTCAAGTCGTTTGCTCATTATTTCCTCATTTTTCTATTTCTTTTTAAACGCCCTGTGGGTATTCAATTCTCCAAGCCTTTTTGCTCATAACGTATCTCCGAAAGCTTAACGGCCTTTTTCTGATTGTCACCAGATTTTGCCCCGGATTATCCTTAACTCTTTGAGCTCTGACCACCGCTTTACCGGTGGAAGAGAAAAATTACTTAAAGCCCAGCCACTGGTTAAACAGAGGTAAGGAAAAATGACAATGCCCAGCTACTGTTTGAACGGTGGGTAAACACTTGTAACTATTTTTATATCCACCGTAAAACCGATGGTAGAGAAAAATGATTTAATGCCCAGCCACCGATTGAACGGTGGTAGAGAAAAATGACGTAATGCCCAGCCACCGGTTGAACAGTGATAGAGAAAAATGACTTAATGTCCAGCCACCGGTGAACGGGTGTTAAAAACTTGTAACTATTTTTATATCTACCGTGAAACATTACATACCAATTATTTGCGAATTTTTACTCAGGACTGTAAGCTGAAGGGTTAAAATTGTCCAGGAATGCAGGGCTCAAAGAGGTAAAAATGAAAAATCTTTCTTGAAGCTTTTATTTTATAATGGTTATATTTTCTGTAACTATTTTTAGGACTCAAAGGGTTAATCATAGAATTGTAAAAATGTATATGTAAATGAATTTTGTACATATGAAGTATATTTATTTTTGATCAGTTTAGCAATATATTACGATGTTTGGAAAGCAATTATGTATTTCATCGATGTGAATTCTGTGTCAACCAACCAAGTTGTTTATTCTGCATTTCTGAGTTTTATTAGGAAAATCTGCTAAAAAGGCATTTCACTTGAGAACAATGTCTCACAATCTGCAGTTTTCTTTTAACCAGGAATGTCAGCCTTTTATTTTTGTATCACAAAAAGTGATGAAAAGTGGGTTTTGCATGTCTTTAGTAAACAAAACAGATAGTATTTATCACAATGGGCAAACTAGTGCCAATGCCAAAATTAGGACTCCTTCCATTTTCATTTTTATTTTATGACTGACAATTGATAGTCGGATTGATTCCATGTGATTTTGAGCTTTGGCCGCTTTACCGGTGTTAGAAAAAATTGACGTACTGCCCAGACACCGGTTGAACAGTGGTAGAGAAAAATGACTTATATACTATTTGAACGGTGGGTAAACACTTGTAACTATTTTTATATCTATCGTAAAACCGGTGGTAGAGAGAAATTACATGCCGTGAAAAATTACATACGAATTATTTGCGAATGTTGAGTCAGGAGCTCAGGCAGAAGGGTTTAAAATTGTTCAGGAATGAAGGGATCAAAGGGTTAAAGTAACCTCGTTAATCACTCTCTTTGTATTGGTCAGTCGAGCCTTGTCTCAATCTCTTTTTCATCTGTGAGCAAACTGTCCAAAATTTATTGTCATATAGAACATGAAATATTACAAAGCAGTCTAGCACTTTTTTTTAATTAAAAGATAAGAAAATGTCCTTATGAATAAAGACATCTTACGATCTTTTATTACTATGTTCAGATTCTTAAAGGCATCTTTCGCTATTCGCTTAAGGGTTTTGTTGGGACACTTTGCCTCATCTGTTCCTCAGTTAATTACTGGATGTGATATATATTTAGGCGTTCATGTCTCTTTCGATTCATAACTGACTCGGTAGAAGATTTATCTGCAGTAGGTTGCTATTTCTTTCTACAGTAGACTTGTTGGCAACCAAAATTAGAGGACTCAGTCTTTCCTGCTATTCAACCAAGAGCTGTGGTCGGGGTGGGGGAAGAGATAGATTCGTATCTTTCCAAAGGGTATTTTCGCTTAAGTGAATGCAACGAACATGACTGGAATTCGAACCCGGCTCTCTGACTTCACATTCCAAGTTGATATCCATTACATAATCCTGTTACAATACTATTCAAATAGGCTTGCATCCGGTCAATTTTAACATTCCCATTGCATAGCTGGCAATTTGACCTGTCTCTTTTGCTAGCAACAACGCGAACTGTCTTCTTGCAGTTTCTAGTTAGTCCTTTCTTCTTGCTTTCCTTAGCATTGATCGCACCGATAGAATTCTGATGATAAAAATGCCTTTTCTCTTTCCGATCAAATTCTACGACGAGCTCTATCAATTAAAGTCCTAATGTTTAATTAAATTAAGTGGCTTATTATACTGACTGCTAGGGAAGTTAGCATTCGATTCTACATTTTTTATTTTACAAAACTTCACTTAATAAAAGACGCCAGAGTCACTCACAGTACAGGGTCACCGGATGAGGTGTGTGATTTGAAGATCAGAATATGCCTTAGTCACAATGAAGATTATAAAAAATAAGGAGGATAGATAACGATCCACTCTTGAATTAAAGGAAGTGACAGTTCAGTGGGAAAAAGATGAGGGTATGTTTTTTACATTTGGTACATGGGAGAACTGAGGGTGATTCGGCTACATGGATGTAGCATAGCGAGTACTAGTTTTAAATCTTTGAACTCTAAAGGTCTAGCTGGAAATAAGAATGTAGCTCATTTGAACAATTGTCACGGAAATAGCAACCAATTAGTGGTAGGGTTGCGTCTGTTGGGGAAAGAGGCTTGCAGATCTAAAACTCACTCCCTACGACACGCGTAAACGATTGTGAGTTCTCACAAGGTTAGAAAGCCGGCATTTGGCTGCTACACTCCATTTTTGATCTGATGTGATTAATGTAAAGATAAAGAATGGTAGAAAGAGTCAGGTACTTTCTGGAGTAGTTTTCTTTTCGAAATCTTTAATAGTTGATTGTATATATGAGTTCTACGTGATGTCTGGAGTGAACTCGAGACTCAATAGACGTTGAAAGCATGAAGCCTCGTTGTGAATGCAAACGTTCACCTTGATTGTATAAAACACAGAGCTTGATCGACAATGACAAAATGATGGCATGAGGGTATATCAAAAAGTTCTAAGCCTCAATCAGAAGGAGTTGGAGAAACAAGACATTTGTTTTCAATATTTTACACTATATTCCTCCTTGACATCCTTGCAATCCTATCACGGAAAAAGATGGCGTCCTGATCCTCCGAAAACTCCTCCTCAACACATATCTCATCAATGTTTCCAAAATGGCGACCACGCATCTAGGATTTGCTTTTAAGAAACAGGAAAAAGTCAGATGGAGCTAAGTATGGTGAGTAAGGGGGATTGGGTAGCACTTCAAAGCCACATTTGGCTACTTCAACCAATGCAACCGGATCAGCGTGAACAGGCGCGTTATCTTCGAGCGAGTACACATGTCCGCTCAGCTTTCCTCTGCCTTTTGAATTGATTACTTCCTTCACTTGTTTTAATTCGCATGCGTAGTGCTGTCCATTAAAAGTTTTCCCCATTTCCAAGTAGTCTCTCATGATTACGCCTTCAGAATAATAAAAAAAAAACCAGAAACCATCAACTTGCCAACAGATGACGCCTCCTTGAACTTCTTCCGGGGTGGAGTACCACAGTGTGTTTGCTTTGAATCTTTGATTCATGTTCGAAGTGGTGAACCTGGGTTTCATCTTGGGTTGGAAATTTTCAGGATCAGCATGGAAGCGAGTCAGAAGTGTCCTGAAAATGTCATTATCAAGTACCGATCTGGTATTTGTGTGGGAGTTAGAATTCCTTTGTCTGCATCCTGGTATTCTTTGGGAAACGGGACTGTTGAAATGATCTTTGCTACGTCACGAATAACGGCTATTGGGAACGAGACCACATAAATATTTATATCATCATATATATATATATATATATTTATTAAAGACATTTTTATGTTTAACGTTTTTATTTATAGCATTTGCTTAAATACTTGTATCTATAAATAACAACGTTAAACATAAAAATGTCTTTAATAAATAAATTGTCGGACCTTGTCCATTTATTAATATATGACGTCATTTGTTTACATTTGATACGCCAGAGCAGTTATGAATGTACGAGATTAAATGTTATTTAATAGTGTTTATCATAAACAGAGCATTTGCTTAAATACTTGTATCTATAAATAACAACGTTAAACATAAAAATGTCTTTAATAAATAAATTGTCGGACTTTGTCCATTTCTTAATATATATATATATATATATATATATATATATATATATAGATAGATAGATAGATAGATAGAGAGAGTTCCTTGTGAAGAAACTTTCTGAGTCGACCGTTCTTCTTACCCAATGGATTATATAGGAGGAACGAGGGTGCTTCAACCCTGTTATCGAAGCAAGGCACGTATTGGCTGCAATGATCTGAGCTACTGTCACTTAAGAACGGTGCTTCTCTGAACATTTATCATGAAAGTAGCTATAGGGTAGAGATAAGCTCTTGATGTGTCTGTGAGAAAAGAGCTCTAGAGTGGAGAATAATGCATATACCACAAGTACAATTTATCTTGCGATACCAAGTTCGTTACAGTGTTCTAGTTGCTCACACGTTGTTACGTCCATGGTATTCCATCCACTCTTCTGGAGAACAGTATCTCTGTTTCCTCAAGTCTTTTCATTCGTTAGGATATTGTCACTATCATTTGTCATATAGAAAGAGAGATATTAAATCGCAGTACGGTATACTTTTATTTGTTTTGAATATCTTTCTGTTTCTTAATACTTGGCTTATTTTTGGGAAGCCATCTTTCTCTTTTTGTAGCAGAATATGGAAAATACGTCAGCGAAATCCGAACACACACTGGATCCAAATATGTAGATACTATTTTAATCATTATGTATTAATTCTTCTAATTATTTATACTAAACACCTTGTTAAAGTGCGTAATGCTATTGCCAACAAGCACAAAGAAGAATTGCTTCTGCAACTCTAAGCAGTCTTCACAGCGTTGGGAAGTAAATCGCAAAGCATCAAATTCGCAACTGCTCTTGAAAGCTTACCTCCATAAATCCTAAATGAAATTACAAAATGTTCCAGATATTAACCCATATGGCGTCCTATGCAACGAAACAGATAAAAATGACAGATAAATTTGAGGAAACTATGCTCCCAGTATTATTTAATAATACTGAGTTGGGGGACAAAATGCCATCCCATCTGCTAGGAACCAGGAAGTTTATACGTCCACTGTTGTCCACAATTTAGCGCCAATGGCAAATGGCTCCACCATCAACAAGCTGGCAGACATTCCTAAAGCTAAGCAAAGTAAGAAGAAAACAAAAGATTTCGTAAGGGACAGCAAAGAGTATTGGATTGCGATGTGATATCCTTGCTATCATATGACGGTGAATGTCGGACAATCTCCCCAAGGACGAGCAGAATACTTTAGGCAGCAGAAGTGTGTTTCTACAGAAGGATACGGGAAATTCCATGGACGGTGCGAATAAGCAATAAGAAAGTCTTAAAGAAAATGGCAACAGAAAGAACACTTATACGCAGATTCAGGAAAAGAAAGATGGAATTCCAGGGCATATCGAGGGCTAGAGCGATAGGGGAAAACAGTGAGCAACTTATATGACGGTCTTGTGCGAATTGACGGCAGAATGGAAGGGCTTAGCAAAGGGACAAAACTGTTATAAGAGATAGTTGTCGAGAGCCATTTGTTTTGAATCTTGTAACCTGGGCATCATTTAAAATCATCTCTGTAATCATTTGGATGTGCTATTAAGAAAAGCGTGCTCGATTGCTATTTAGCATCTTTTTATACGGCAGTGAATGTTAGACAATTTCCCCACGGATAAGGATAATACTATTGGAATCAGAAATGTGGTTCTGTGGAAAGACACTGGAACAAGTTAACAAGAAAAAATGGTAACAGAAAGAAAACTTCTGCTTAGAATCAGGGAAAAAAAAGCTGAAATTCCTTGGATACATAACGAGGAAGGAAGTCCAGGAAAACCTAATCCTCAAAAGGCATATCAAGGGCAAAAGAGATGGAGGAAAGCAGTGAGCCATTTATCTGACTGTCTTGGGTAAATTGCTGACAGAATAGAAATCTCAGCAACAGTTATAGTCTATTGCAGTGTCTTAAAACTATATCGTCAGCTCACCATCTTTGATTATTTTGATCAAAATATATTGATCAAAATATAAGGATTGCAGTGTCTTAAAACTATATCGTCAGCTCACCATCTTTGATTATTTTGATCAAAATATATTGATCAAAATATAAGGATTGCAGTGTCTTAAAACTATATCGTCAGCTCACCATCTTTGATTATTTTGATCAAAATATATTGATCAAAATATAAGGATTGCAGTGTCTTAAAACTATATCGTCAACTCACCATCTTTGATTACTTTGATGAAAATATATTGATAGTCATAAGTCATCTTGGCCGAGGGATTTAAACGTACTGACCTTCTTCTGACTGTTCTCCATACCAGATTATGCGATAGAAAGTGTACCTTTATATATATATTATATATATATATATATATATATATATATATATATATATATATATATATATATATATATATTCGCCTCAAAAAGACTTCAGTCAGAAGGGCTTAACCACAAATTTAACAACCATAGAATTAATATACAACCCCATAAAACAAGCCCTACCCACATTTCTCACTCACACAAGACAGACATGCTTGCAAAGGTGTTGAGGTATCACACTTATGCGCACACACTCACACAAATATATACACATACACACATCACACATATTGACAAAGAACTAAAAGATAACATCCACTTAACACACATATCCCATTCCCAGCAACCTATAAAACTGCCAAATTGCCCAAGGGGGGAATTCTGAAAGCCAGGAATCTCCCATCCCCTATCTTAAAAACTTAAGAGTGCGTTTGACCAACACAAGGTCTGACCAAAATTAACGATTAAAAAAAAAAAAAAAAAAAAAAATTAAAACTACAGACAAAGTTCACTTTCTTCAGAATCAGTCATTCACTCCTTTAGTTCACTGTTACTAACAAGTAGGGATTTTTTTTCTCCTGATGATGGCCATGCTGGCCGAAACTAGTTGAGGAACCTAACGGAAATAAGAAAACAAAAAAAAATAAATATACAATATATATATATATATATATATATATATATATATATATATATATAGATACACCTAGTGAGCCAGACAAACCTACCTAGGTTTCTCCTAAACGGATCGTCAGGGAAAGTTTCGAAACGAGTCTAGTTATCTATATTTATATGTATATATATATATATATATATATATATATATATATATATATATATATATAAATAAATAAATATTAAAAGGAACAGACCACTTTAACTATTCATGTTTATTATAATTTATTTCCTTGGAATCGAAATTTGATTCTAATTCCTCAGGTCTATCATTTTCATACAAATAAATGGGTGACAAATATTCCACGTATAAGAAGATTCAGTATTATTATTTATAATTTATGCACACATGTATTTGTGGAGGCAGGTTTAAATTGGTGGCAAGAGTGGTTGGTGGCAGGGGAGGGGTCGAAGGAGATGAAAGGATTGCAGTGTCTTAAAACTATATCATTATGAAAGGAAAAAGTGATTGAGAGAGTAGAAGATAAAAGACATGCAAACAAAATTAACAAAAGAAAAAGAGATAAAGAAGAAAAGAGATAGACGTATTTACATCCATCTTAATAAAGAGACATAAAATAAAAACGGGGAGGTGTGGGGTTTGTTCGACATTCTGATCTTCTTTATCAAGTATAGCCGGCAGAAAAATGGACGGGGCCGTAGAAATAAGAGTTTAAAAAAAAAAAAAAGAATCAGAAAAGAGAATATATATATATATATATATATATATATATATATATATATATAGAGAGAGAGAGAGAGAGAGAGAGAGAGGGGGGGAGAGAAATATATAGAGAGAGATCGAGAAAAGAGACAGACTCGCCAGGGAAAAAAAAAAAAAAAACGTATATGCGGGGACACAGACAAAGGATGTCTAAGATCGGATTATGGCATGATAATAGAATGATAATAATAGCAACTCAAAGAAAAAAGAAACAGAATATATATATATATATATATATATATATATATATATATATATATATATATATATATATATATATAATAAAAAGGCTTAAACACTAATATTCCATGGTCATAATTTATTCCATTGGAATTAAATACGATCATATATATATATATATATATATATATATATATATATATATATAATATTGTTGGATAGATGTGAGTTTGTGACTCTGGGTTTCACGCTTTAGCACTGACGATCGCTAAAGCGTGAAACCCAGGGTCACAAACTCACATCTATCCAACCAAATATGTTAGCTCTATCTCTGATATTGAGCGCTTTCTAATAAAAGTACCGTATATAATATATAAATAATTATACATATATATATATATTTATTTATATTTATATACACATTTCACACACACACACACACACACACACACACATATATATATATATATAATTTATTGGAAAATTATAACAAATATGTTATAAAATCACTAGAAATATAGCCATTTTGTTTCAATACTTCTGGTGTCTTATCAAGTGATGGTGTTGAATATAGAATAAAGAGTTTCCCTGTTTATTCTACATTCAACACCAGCACCAGAAGTGTTGAAACAGAATAGCTATTTTTGTAGTGATTTTATAACATATTTATGTTATATTTTTCGAATAAATTATATTTCCTCTAGTCTTTATTGGGCACTATATTAAGAATAGTATTTTTGGTTATTGGAATTTATTCCGTATACACCAATCCTATACTTGGATCTATCTATCTATCTATCTATCTATCTATCTATCTATCTATCTATCTATCTATCTATATACGAGTATATTTCGACAACATGTTTTCATTGAGACATGTTTCGTTGAAAAATTTAGACATGTTCCGTATATTTATTTTCGATAAGATCCATTCATACTCACGGATAATCTTTTTGGTGTCATTATTGAAGGACGAGAGACAATCACCATGTTGATACATATTTCGTTTATTTTCCGAGTACTTTCGACATAGCACAATGTCATCATCAGAGTATTGATTGTTACAGGATAAATGTTGTAGTGTTCATTATTGCGAAAGACAAAAATTGTTGTGATAATTTAAAAATTAAATTTCTTATATGTGAGATGCGCTGAATCAGAGCGTGACCCCTGACACCATTTAAAGAGAGGTAACTAAGAATAGTGTAGAGAGTTTTTACAATATGAGTAGCAGAAAAAAAAAGAAAAGAAAATAATCGTACAAACCTTAGCATTTAGAACTATCTGTTGTGCACATTTTAAAACACTTGTGGAATATTCAAAGGTTTGGTATCAATTTTTTAATATAAATATATTCAATATTATATATATATATATATATATGTGTGTGTGTGTGTGTGTGTGTGTATCACCTGCATCTCTTCAACAAATGTGTCTTGATTAAACTGACTTAATTTAGGAACCGATACCCAGAGAACTTAAAACGATTACTTGGTTACTTATTTTAATGCGTCATTTTACTTGCAATTATTCCAACGCGACACAGACAATAGTCAGTGTATTATTTAAAATAATTAGTCGACAGTGCCTTGTTATATGCATAATATAGTATATATATATATATATATTTAAGTAATTCATCGAGTCTGATAGAAATCGCATCAGAATGCACTGGACGGCCGTTTCGTCCTATATTTGGGACTCATCAGCAGTGCGTATCCACTGCCGAGAATTGAAACCCTGACAGTTAGGTTGTCAAGCAAACATCATACCAACTGTTCCACTGGGTGACGAAGAAATTGCTAATCAGACTCAACAAAGCGCCACTCGCTCACATATTCCGTGGTGGAACTCTACTGAATATGTGAGCGGCGCTTTGAGGGTAGTTTGAGGACCTTGTGGCACATAGTGCACCATATTCTTCGTGGTTGGAAGCCATCACCACTACAATCAATTCGTATGTGAATATCTGAGCGTATTTTCATATTTATATATATATATATATATATATATATATATATATATATATATATATATATATATATATATATATATATATATATATATATATATATATATATATATATATATATGTATTAATAAATACACATATACTTAGGTTTTAGGTTTTGTGCGACTAAAGTTTTCTTTACGCATGTGTTCTTTTACCAAGATCGTTTTTTAATAAAAATTTTAATGGAAAATAATTGACGACAGAGAGAGAAAGAAAAATGAACCAGAAAGATGAGGAGATTGAGAGAGAGATAATGGAGAGATGTAGGGGAGGGTCGTTTTCATTGAGGGTGAAATAGAAATATACAAGGAGATGGAGGGTGAGAGAAAAGGGGAGAGTTAGGGAGAAAGAAAGGGAAGAGGCAGAAAGGGGAGAGTGAGGGGAGACAGAGGGGAGACCTAGAGACAGAGAGAAAGGTAGAGAGAAAAAAGTGAAACGTTGAAACTACACAGTATAAAAATAAAGGAAATAAACAGATTAGAATTTCCGAAAAAAAAAATTTAAAAAAATATATATATATATATATATATATATATATATATATATATATAGAGAGAGAGAGAGAGAGAGACAGAGAGAAAGAGAAAGCAAAGCAATTAAAATAAAAATAAATTAAAAAAGGGAAAGTGAAATCATGCAAGAAAGCTGTGAAATGGTGAAAGATAAGCAGAGAATGAGTGAAAGAGAGAACGAAAGGAAGAGGCAGAGAGAGAAAGAGAGAAAGAGAGAGAGAGAGAGAACATATACCTGGACATTAATCGAATAGCAGTCTTCTGCAGTCCCACTCCTAGACGGCCAAAGCTAAGAAAAACATTGAAGAACAACGAGTTCCAACAATTTCCGTTACTTATTTTTTATTTAATCTTCCTTGTATCCGCACAAATGTTTCCTTTTCTGTATTTGTGTCCAGAAAAGAAAACACTTGTGTCTAAAAACTGTTCAAACGTTCGCTTACGGCTATTCTTTTAGCTATTTTTGGCTGATTTATTTTTATTATTTTCAACTGAATATATGAGGGTTTTATGTACGTATCTGAAATTATACGAATGTCTTAATTTCCAAACACGGTCAGAACGTTATAGTGATGTTCATATTTAATGTTATCGAGTGTTGATATATTTTTTTTTATTATGAGTGCTTCCATTGTTCTTAATCTTTTTTTACATGTGGTTGAGGCAATTATCCTTGTATTTTCTGATAGTAGGTTGCAGCTAAAATTTGGAAGGTTTCCGTGTGTGTTTGTGAGTCCTAGCTGAGCTATGGTCAGATAGGTGTAATGTGAGTCGTCTAGATAGGCATGTAATGGTATGACCAATATAATTATTTATGAATTTGATTTGAACACAGCTCCTTAAGGGGCATGTAAAGTCATGGACAAGTATAAAAGTGTAATTGCTGCCTAAAATACAGTATATATATATATATATATATATATATATATATATATATATATATACGTGTGTGTGTGTATTTTGAAAAAAAACATTTTTTTGTTTTTATTTTAGTTAGGTTCCTCGATTAGTTTCGTCCAACATGAACACCATCAAAAGAAAAAAAAACTGCTTGTTAGGAGTAGTGAGCTACAGGAGTGAATGACTGTTTCTGAAGAAAGTGAACTTTGTCTGTAGTTTTCATTTGTTTTTTATCACTAATTTTGGTCAGACCTTGTGTTGGTCAAACGGCCTTTTTGAGGTTGTTCTTAAGATTGAGGATGGGAGATTCCTGGCTTTCAGAATTCCCTCCTTGGGCATTTTGACAGTTTTATCAGTTGCTGGGAATGGGATGTATGTGTTATGTGTGTGTTATATTTTAGTTCTTTGGGAGTGTGTATGTTGTGTATGTGTATATATTTGTGTGTATAAGTGTGAGACCTCAACATCTTTACAGGCATGTTTGCCATGTGTGAGTGAGTGAGAAATGTGGGTAGGGCTTGTTTTATGGGGTTATATATAAATTCTATCTATGTTTTTAAATTTGCGGTTAAGCCTGTCTGTTTTGAAGCGCAATATATATATATAATATATATATATATATATATATATGTGTGTGTGTGTGTGTGTGTGTGTAAATTGAATGATACAAATAGATATTTTTTTTTTATAGTTTAAATGTGAGAACTTGATAGTTTTGGAGAGGAAATAATAACTTTTTTGTTTCCCCCAGTATTTAATCAGTCAGTCAGTTACTTACCATGAGTGATAGATGCTTAGGCGCTCATGTATCTTTCGATACATGACTGACGCGGCAGATTTTTCTTTCTGCTGTAGATCAGTTGCCATAAATATATAAAATATATAATAAATAATAAATGTATATATAATAAATATATAATAATATATAATAAAATATATATTAATAAATATATATATATATATATATATATATATATATATATATATATATAAAATATATATATAGTGTTTATTATTTACTTGCAACAATATCTATGAAATTTATATATATTGGGTTGGTGCATAATTATCAGGCGTTTTTGTAAGCAAGTAATTTGTTAATAAAAATTGCTGGTTTTTTAAATAAAAATATTTTATTTTCAGGTTATAAAAATACGTGTCGTATAATCATTTAAAATGTTATTGTTAAATTGTTTCTTTTTTCGTAATAAATATTGTTTAAAAAAACGCCTGATAATTATGCACCAACCCAATATATATACCGTATATACTTATATATCTCGCGTATCGTGCGACGTCCAAATTTTCACTTATAAAAATGATTTTATAATGTATCTCCTGTATCCTACGAGTTCGTTTTTAAGAGGCCAAATTACAATAGACTAACCTCTTTTCCTCTATCTCTTTATCTCGTCTTCTACTTAAATAAGTTAAAAAGTAAAAGAGAAGGATAAAGGTATCGTTAGTAACGCTATACTCATTGCGTAAACGCGTACAGCCATAAACAACCGAACATAAATCAGATAACATCTTATAAACATAAACAATGAAAAAGATGCATATTCGCTATGTTTGTATTTTATAACGCAATACTAAGATGTGAATATTACATGCATTATTATTGGATACAGTTAAGTAAAACATCAGTTTTATGAAAATTATATTTATTTTAAATATAGCTGTACTTTTTGACTACAGTAAATGGATATATATTTTGGTCACCAGCTTAGCCAGGGCCAGCAGTACTTACACTAATTTTATATGAGTATGATGTGACCCCCTTAAAATTAGCTGCAAAATTAGGCCCTCAAAAACCACATGATACGGTAATGGAGCAACATAAAAACGGACTGACTCCATCTGAGATATTTAAAGCTGGAAAACAACTTGGAATCAATAGAAAGTTTATCAAAAGGACACTCGATCGATACACCAAGACTTCCTTTATTAACGATAGACCGATACTAGGACACCCTCCCACCTACAAAACGCCCAAACTCATAAAACAGATATGCGAACAATCAGGCGTAATCCAAGATAGTTAATGAGAGATTTGGGTAAGGAGATCGTAACATCGGAGAGAACCATGCGGCAGCTACGTCGAAATGGTCTAGAGATGTCACCCCTAAAAAATAACCAAGGGAGATTCGTGATGGCAGCAAAGACATATTCGTGATGGCACCCTTCAAAAACATCTTCACTGATGAGAAACTGTCACTTCCTGTCGCTTCAGGAAAATGCCTCAGTACCCCGGAAACGGTACTAGTTATGGTTTGGTCAGCCATTTCATTTGTGCCCCAAGGAATAAAGATCAACAAGAAATGTACATGGAGGACATCTTGGGCAGTGCAATGCTACATGGTGTTGAACAATGGACACTTGAACAAGACGGAGCGACGAAGCATACAGATCGTGTAAATAATGATACAGAGACAATTGTCCTGGCTTCGCCACCAAAGAAAAAATAGCCTCACTCATCACTAGATATCAACAATCATGACTATTGTTTGAGGACAGTTCTTGAGAGTAACGCCTGAGCTCCTTTGCCCCATAATATTGAAGCTCTGAAGGCAAAATTGAAGAGAGAATGGGATAAAAACTCATGAAAACTATAGTGTGTGCCGCCATCAATGGCGTCCCCAAAAGACTTCGACGTGTCAGAAAGACAACCATATTGAATGTGATTTCCTGGTGTCAATTTGCTGATTAATACTTAACGTGCGTTAAAATTGTATACTGATATAATATTATTTCAGGACTTATGGTTTTTTTTGTCTTTTGTAATAGTATTTATGCAGCAACATGTATATACGAGTAACTACGATATTATTCGTGAATAATAATAATAATAAGATATAGGTTATAATAATATTAGCATATATATATATATATATATATATATATATATATATATATATATTGATGAATGTTTCATTAAATAATATAGACAAGTTTTGTGTATTTATTTTAAGTAAGTTACTTTCATATTGTCTGATAAGCTTAATCACATTATCGTAGAAAGACAAAAGGAAGACAGTATATTGATACATGTTTAAATCCAATCTAAGCTTTCGGCTTACACAAGCCATTATCAAAGATGATAATTTCAATAAATCAAACAACAAACGGACGATAGTCCGCCCTTGCTGCATGAAAATTTCCAAGTAACGACAAACTCGTATAAATATATCCAAGAACAGACAGTAAATAGTAAAACGTTGCTGAGAGATATAATAGACATGAAGTAGTGGAGAGCCATTATTGCCAACAATTTGGACCTTTACCGTTATTGAAGAATTATCTATCAAACAAAAAAAAATTCATCGAAATCGGATGAAAACTGTGGTAACACATTAACAACATCCGATCACACACACACACATACATACACACACATATTGAGAATCATATACAGTGTAACCCGGATATAAGAGACCCGGATATAAGAGAAACCCGGATATGAGGTTTTCTCTGGTCCCAAAGTGTTCCCATACTTACCTAAACAAAATAGACCAAACCCGGATATAAGAGAAACCCGGATATAAGAGACTTCTTCACCGGCCCCGACAACTCTCTTATATCCGGTTACACTGTATATATATATATATATATATATATATATATATATATTAAAAAGAAGATAAACCGCAAACTATGTGGATTTTTTATTTTAAAATATTTATTATAGTCGATATTCCATAATTCTGCTACACGGGTTTCTGGTTTCGCGAGCTTCTTCAAACAAATAGTAGATATTATAAAATTTTTTGCGCAGTAGTGATAAGAGTACATATATATATATGTAAAAATAAATAAAAACTTTTGCGGTTTATCTTCTTTTTAAAATATACACTTTTCTTTCTCTATATATATGATCAGTCAGTTATGTGCCATGCGTGATACACGCTTGGGCGATCATGTATCTTTCGCTACAAGTCTGACGAGGAAATTTTTTTTCCCGCACTAGGTTGACATTTCTTTCTGTGTTAGACCAGTTGTCATCCAAGTCTACAGAACCCCCATAGTTTGGCGGGCGAGACGAAGATTCACACCTGTCGCAAGGATATTAGCACGTAAGCGAATGTAATGGATTCTATTGGAATTCGAACTCGGCTCTCCGATTCCTCAATCCAAGCCGTTATCCATTACTCCACCGTGCTTCCAAGAGATTCTGACAAAAACCTCTTTTATTATTTTTATTATAATCACATATAATAAAAAAATATAATAATAAATATTTTGCTCTACTTTCTATTGGGAAGTTTAAAGTAAATGCAATGTACTGTTGATTTTTACTCCATTTGTTCTTTCTCTCATTGGAATATATATATATATATATATATATATATATATATATATATATATATATATATATATATATATATATCGAGAGAGAGGGTGAGTGAATAGGATGAAGTGGGGACATATTAACACTATAGATAAATAAAGATAGAGACTCGGATGAGATTAGGACCCGAATATTTGTTGAGTTGGATTGAAGTCAGATTTCATGCCACGCAATGGGAATTGAAAATACTGTCAATGCGTCGTTAGTTACGTTTGCTAGCAACCATTTATGAGCGATGAAAGCTATCGATTTAAATGCAATCGATATCTTAATGGCTGTTCATAGGTGTGTAACAGTTTGAAAGACCTATCCCCAATGCGCTTGGGTAATTACTGAAATCTGACAAAACATAATATTTGCAATATAATATATATATATATATATATATATATATATATATATATATATATATATGGTGGTACTCGCTTGTAAAAACCTCGGATAGCTCAACTTGCAGTTGAACAAATCGGTACCCTAAAAAATGGGGAATAAAAAAATAAAAGAAACAAGAATATTAAACCAAGTCGAAAATAATCGTCCATATATATATATATATATATATAGGTAACTACACTCGTCTCGGAAAACCTTCGGTTTCTTTATTTGCTAATGATCAAATCAATTTCGAACGAAAAAAAGGTTTTAAAAAAGAGAGCTAGGAACATGAAGGTTTGTCGAAAATAATCGTACAGCATACAGGTCCAAAGCCTAAAGAAAAAAAAACCCTGATATGAGTAATCAACTAACTAAAAAGTGCTCAATACAAAAAGTAGAGCAGACCTAGTCAAACCTAGATTGCCAGACAAACCTACCAAGGTTTCACCTAAGCGGATCGTCAGGGAAAGCATGCTTGACGGTCGTCAGGGAAAGCTTCCCCGACGATCCGCTTAGGTGAAACTGGTTGGTTTACTTTATATATATATATATATATATATATATATATATATATATATATATATATATATATATAATAAAGAAATATGTTGTAGTGGTTCCAACGAGAGAAAAGTATGTATATTAAAAAAGAAGAGAAGAGGTGCAAACGTTTTTGGTTTGTAATGTGGATTTATTTAGAAAAATATTATGCTTTGAATTACAACCAAAAAACGTTTGCGGCACTTTCTTCTTTTTAATATATATATATATATATATATATATATATATATATAAAGCATATTTTGGACACAGTTTTATGTTGAAACAATTATTTTACAAACCAAATCCAAAGACGCATTGAAATTGAAATAGCGAAAAATTCCTTCCAAAAGTTAAGCAGATTATTAAGAAAGAAGAAAATTTCATTAGAAACACACACACACACAAATGAGTGCTGAACGGTTATATAATATCAGGCCTCCCCAAAACGGATATGCAATGTGATAGGCCCTGACCTGGTATCTCGACTATAGACACTTTCTCTCAGACGTGATGTGGCTTCCCTCTGTCTTTTCTACAAATATTTTCATGGCAACTGCTCTGACGAGCTACTTTCGCTGGTACTCCAACTGCGTGAATTTAAGCATGATACTCAATTGGCATCTCGGTCCCACGCTTTCACTGCCGAAATAGTTAAATGTAACCACCTCTTCTACTCTAACAGCTTCGTCTCTCGCACTTCTCAACAGTGGAATTCCCTTCCTCTTACTTGCTTCCCTGATAGCTATAATTTTGAAATATTCAAATGTAATGTCAATCGACTTGATCTTGATCCCCGTTGTTCTCTACATCCTTTCCTCAAACACCCCTCTTTACTCTTGCTCTCACCCTGTCTAACCCCTTGCTCTCACACTGTCCAATCCCTTGCTCTCACCCCGTCTAACCCCTTGTAGGGGCTGTTCGACAATTTCCACACAGATGAAGATGAGACTTGAGGTAATAGAAATGTGACTCTACAGAAAGAATGAGCAATGAGGAAGTTTATAGGAGAATGGAAACAAAAAGGACACTTTATTTTGTATCAGAAACAGACAGTTGCAAAATCTAGGGCAAGTAATGAGGACACTGGGCTTGGAGAATTTGACACTCACGGGGCATATTAAAAGCAAGAACGACACAGTAAAGCAGCGAGTACCATTCCTAACATGCTTGTGTAAATGGATGGCGGAACAGGGGTTATGAGGGATAGTTAAAAGAAAAATTTTATTAAGAGCTAAAAAAGATAGGAAGTTGTAGAGAGCCATAATCGGTTACGAAATGAAGCGAAACCGCGCTTAGAAGAAAATTAAAGCACTAAAACGAAACTTTTACTTACAATCAGAAAGAGTTAAAATCTCCGGGAAATATAATGAGGAAAGAAGGTCTGGAGAATTTAACATTCACAAAACATAATGAAAGTGACAGAAGCGAGGTGGAGAAACAATGAGTAATCTTTCTTGTATAAAAGGGGTGGAAGCAACTAAAGGCAGAAGTTGGGGAGAACTATGATCACCTAAAGATTGCTCGGTACAGCGCAACCTTTTTTTGTATGATCACTTAGGAAATATATATGTATAAAAAGATGGGATTGCTATGAGTTCACCCATAGCTCCAACATTATCAGAATTATATAACTCAAATTTAGAAAATGAAAGCTTTGAAAAATAGACGCTGTCTTTATATAATGGATACATAGTACTTTCTTCTGGCTTTCCTTTACCTCATTCTCTGGATGACTAGAAGTGATTTTAAGGAGTGAAGTATGCAAGTTCTTTTAAATTTGTAAAACATTGCCTTGGTGTATTTTGCGAAGCTTTTATTTTCACTGCCCGGCTGAGTGTCTAAACTGTCTAACCACATATATAGATTGAAAACCGGAAAGGTTTTTATGATCATTTTGAGGGGGCATGGGAGGGCAATTATATTTTTCCTCCAGTACAAGACCCAAAATTCTGTACCCAGTCATGTGTCACGTGTTGTCGGTAAGTAGACCTGGTGGAAACCATTCCTCTACAGGTCAAACCACACACCTCTAACTTGAAAGCTCGCCTCGGTCACAGAAACGTGACCGTTGATTCCATCGAGGAAACACTCCGGTCTCGCCGTTGACTTCAGTTTCGAAAGACGTCCGGCCAGCGATACCGTGTCATCACCACAGGGGCTGCATCTATGGGGCCATTTTTATTATGTTGAGCTAGGTAGTCATTGGCACTACAAAAAGATTCATTTGACTGGTCTTGTCTTAACTCTACTGGAGGTCTAATCACACTTCTCACCAGAAAAGCCTGGTCAGGGAACAGGTTTAGTTACCATTGAACCGACCGCTCGTAGAGTGACCCTACAATCACAAATATTCTTACAAAACCAATTAAATATAATTTGAAATGAAAAAAAAAACATTTTAAAAATATATTGACACATATTACTTACAATGGTTGGTTGCTTTTATTTAGAAGCGTATCAACATCTCTATGGTTTATTTAATGCCGAAATGTAAATATTTTGAATGCCTTTGTTGGTTGATTCTGTTTAGCAGCATATCAACCTCTATGGGTTTTTTAATGCCAAAATCGCAATAAATTGATTGATTTTGTTGGTTGATTTTGTTTAGCGGAATATCAACCTCAATGGATTGTTTAATGCCGAAATCTAAATATTTTGATTGGTTTGGTTGGTTGATTTTGTTTAGCGGAATATCAACCTCTATGGGTTGTTTTAATGCCGAAATCTAAATATTTTGATTGATTTGGTTGGTTGATTTTGTTTAGCGGCATATCAACCTCAATGGATTGTTTAATGCCGAAATCTAAATATTTTGAACACATTTGTATGCCTTTAATACAGACAAAATGTATTGTTGGTTGGTCATCTTGTTATTAAATGGATTGATGGTAATTCTCCTATAAAATGTATCGCTGTTCATTTTACTATGAATTGTTATTGCTAGTAATTTTACTATAAAAATGTTTTTTATACTTTCATATTCTGTTTTTGATTGTCTGTTAATTATTTGTCAGTAACTGAAGCCCTAACAATTGCTACCACTCTGAGTAAGTCTGGAAATGTGAACAACAGTAATTAAAAGGTGGTTCCAGGCTGCTCATACGTCCAATCTTCTGATAAGAGGCCTTGCTGCCGGATGTAGTTTATCATCATACCCAGGACTATATTTCTTACAAAAGCAAATTAAATACTGCTTATTTATTATGTCTTCATATCTCTACCTTGCTGGCTTGTTTACAAAACCATTCTCCTTCTATGTGCCACGTCATTTCAGGAAATATACGATCATGACACTCCAGAACTTTTTATCTCGTGTGATTCTTAGCCGATTTTCTTTCTTTGCTAAGTCCCTCAACCTCTTTTTCCACTATCCACATTCATTCACGCAAGCTCGTCAGGAAAATGGCTCTTGCCCTCATTATGACCTGCAACGGTTAAGTTTTTCTGGCCCTTCTTGCTCATTATGTATTCAAGGAAAAAGATGGGATTGCTATGAGTTCACCCATAGCTCCAAGATTATCAGAATTATATAACTCAAATTTAGAAAATGAAACTTTGAAAAATAGACGCTGCATAGTACTTTCTTCTGGCTTTTCTTTACTTCATTCTATGGATGTTCAGAAGTGATTTTAAGCAGTGAAGTATGTAAGATCTTCTTTTAAATTTGTAAATTATTGGCTTGGTGTAAGGAAAAAGATGGGATTGCTATGAGTTCACCCATAGTTCGAACATTATCAGAATTATATAACTCAGATTTAGAAAATGAAAGCTTTGAAAAATAGACGCTGTCTTTATACAATGGATGCATAGTACTTTCTTCTGGCTTTTCTTTACTTCATTCTCTGGATGTTCAGAAGTGATTTAAGGAGTGAAGTATTTAAGATCTTTTAAATTTGTAAATTATTGGCTTGGTGTAAGGAAAAAGATGGGATTGCTATGAGTTCACCCATAGTTCCAACATTATCAGAATTACATAACTCAAATTTATAAAATGAAAGCTTTGAAAAATAGACGCTGTCTTTATACAATGGATGCATAGTACTTTCTTCTAGCCCTTCTATTCTGCCATCAATTCCCTCAAGCCTGTCAGATAAGTAGCTCATTGTTTTCCTCTATCATTTTTGACCTCGATATGCCTTTTGAGAATTAGGTTTTCCTGGTCCTCTTTCCTCATTATGTATCTAAGGAACCTCCTCTGTCTTTTCCTCTGACTAGAACTTTTCTTTTTGTTACTTTTTTCTTTAAGACTTCCTTGGTGTTTACTCGCTCCATTCATGGAATTTCTAGTGTCTTTCTGCGGAACCACATTTCAGCTGCCTTTAATTTCTCCTCATCCGGTTGTGGAAGGGATATTTTTCAGCATCCATTGCCATATAAAAGGATAAATACATGCATCTATATATAAAATTCTGAGACCTCCGTTAGTCTGTCTATCCGTCACACACTCTAAAATAGCCATACAATAACCGATCGAAACAAAATTTTGGGAAGAAGCGCAAACAGGTAAAGTGTTACAAATTAGGCTTTTATTATAATACAATAAATTTTCTCCTATTTTTTTGGCAAAAATGAAAAGTTTCATTATTTAACATACAAAATACTCGAACTATTTTAAAAAATACAATTCATTGATTAAAATAGCACATACTTATTTAATAAAAATGCAATATTGTTTTGTGTATACGTTTTCTTTAAGCATTTATATATACAAGAATCCAGTTTCCAGTTTGTCTTGTCTTCGTGAGAACTGTAAACAAATCACAAGACCAAACACTTCAAAACGTTGGAATTTGGCTCCAGAAAGAAATATTTACACATGTCCAGTTTTATGTTGCATACTCGAGAGTAAGAAATCATAAGAATTTATTCTTCACTATTAAAACGAAAAAAAGTAAATTTTCTTATAAAATATTGTTTACCATGAAATTATATTAAATTAAATTAAAGAAATTATTAAATCGTGAAGTAGGATTTTTTTATTAAAGTATTTTCCCTAAAAAATCAGCTTATTCAAATTTCCTCGATTGGTTTGAGAAATTAAACGAAACGTAGAGTTTGTAAATTTCGACAAAAATGTTAGCTTCAAAAATTCTAAATACTTTGAGGATTTCAATTTCTAATATGTAATAACGTAGACATATTTTTATGGGTATAAGCATCATCAGAAAATAACTGAAATATATGTATGATATATTGTGTCAATCCATATAACTCTAAAATCTGAAATAATATCAATAAAAATGAACTTCAGTCGTTAAAATCAAAATAGAGGTCGTTCTCAGACTAAGAAACAAAAAGTTCATTTTAGCGTTTCAATAAATATAATCTAGATTCAAATACAAAACTAAAAGGTTGTTCAGCAATGAATAGATTCTAAAGAAAAATCTTTCGAAACAAACTTTCCATTGGATCTATATATATATATATATCTGATTTTACACAACATTACGCAGGAGTGGGTGGGGACTCTGGAAAGTTTGCAATCTGTAATCGAAATGTTTGAAACTCTGCTCCGATAGCAATCACAAACACGCCTGCGCAGTGACTCTCGACTTGACGATGATAGGTAATATAAAGTGCCTGGTAAAAAAAAAAAAAAAAAATGATTCACATTTATGCCGTACAGCAGGGGTCGGCAACCTTTTGTAGAGAGCGGGCCAGAAAGCTATGCATTGTCTTGGAGGAGGGCCATGATATGAAATGTATTATAACAATTTGTCTCGATCTTAGACTGTTTTTTTTTTCCAGAAAGCTGCCTTGCTCTGGAAGGTTGCCTTGCTCTGGAAGGTTGCCTTGCTCTAGAAGGCTGCCTTCGTCTGGAAGTTTAAAGAAAAAACAACGAAGTTAATGCTATATTATTTAAACAATGTTCCTTGTTTTACTACAGGAATAACATGATAACAACTAAGACAATAAATAATGACTTTCCTCATTACAAACGAAATACAGTTAGAAATGGCAAATTATTTAATGAAACATTCGTTTCTGTTTATTGTTTGATAACTTCTTCACATCAGGTGAAATATTTGTTGATGACAAGAGCAAAGCATCGTCCAGTTAGTTTTCTTTACACTTCTTTATCGTGGATTCAATCTCTGAGTCCACCATGTTCTTGTAGTGGACCTTCTTCTAGCAGGAATAAACACACGTGTTCCTAATTTAACAACACGTAAACCCACGGTCCGCTACAACATCATCCAGGTGATCATCACCCAATCTTGTTCTTAAACGACTTTTAGTAAATTTCATTTTCGAAAAAAAAAAAAGATGTTCACAAGCATGTGTATTTTCAAATAATGATGCCATCATTTTCGAATTATTCAATAGGATTTTCTATTTTCCATTTATCAAAACAGATTTCTTGTAGAAGTCAGAAGTGGATTCGGAATGAAATTTTGATTTAAAAATTCGTCGCATTGTAAATCAATTAACTCCAAATTACATTTTTTTCTGCAACTTCCTCCACAAATAATTAGTGTCCAGGTATTAAGCTGGCAGGCCGGACAAAAATCCTCGTGAGCCGGACAAAAATCCTTTCCGAGACGGACAAAAATCCTTCGCTGGCCGAATAAAAATCCTTCGCGAGCTAGACAAAAATCCTTCGCGGGCCGGACAAAAGTCCTTCGCGGGCCGGACAAAAGTCCTTCGCGGGCCGGACACAAATCCTTCGCGAGCCGGACAAAAATCCTCGTGAGACGGACAAATGCCTTCGCGAGCCGAACAAAAATCCTTTGCGGGCCGGACAAAAATCCTTTGCGGTCCGGACAAAAATCCTTCGTGAGCTAGACAAAAATCCTTTGCGGTCCGGACAAAAATCCTTCGTGAGCCAGACAAAAATCCTTCCCGGGCCGGACAAAAATCCTTCGCCATCCGGATGTGAACCCTGGGTTGCCGACCTCTGCTGTAGAGGACAACACCAGCAGACAATCTAATGTCTAACCCATAACGGGAAACATAGAATATATTCCGGTATCGTCGCAAAAGACTTTCGTAGAAATTAACGTGGTTTACAAGTCTGACTATGATCTTAAAAGCATACTGTTTGAGACTGTTTATAGGCACAAACACACATATACATTAAAATGTGTACAAATATACACAGAAAATACACGGGTACACGGTGATAGTTATAACTACAAGGGTAAGAAATAATTCTCTCTTTCACCATAACGTATCTCTAGATTTGTGCAAACTCCCTTCTGAACATGCGTGTTTACAGTTGGTACTATTGTGATCACGTGATTGAAGTTTCAACTTGAACGCGCCAGTTTTCTTGCTGATGTTACAGTTTAAACAGTGATCAGTGATTTTTATGCAAGTCAATACATTTTACATTCCGAAGAATTGCTTCAAAATTATTTAACTATTTTCTTGAATATTTTGACATCATAAGGGGGATTTCAATTGATTTCACCATAAAAAAAAAAAAAAAACTAAGACAGAAAAGCAGAATCCAGAAAAAACAGGAGTTAAAATTATGTTATCCCTGCATGTTTTAATGTGTTATTCTAAGCATGTTGTACTAAGAAGTTTGACAAAGTTGTTTTGAATGGAGACTAGAATTTTGATAAACATAAAAATTATACTACTTTTTTGAATACAAAAAAATAATTTGATCTTTAATTATCTTAAAAAGGCCAGGAATTCTTTTCTATAAAATGCACCTTAAAGCAAAGAAGCAAGACACCAAAATTGTTATACAGTCTTTTTGTATGTTTATATTTCTGATTCGTAACAAAGGAAAAAAAACCACGTTATGACAAAAAAAAAAAAAAAAGAGCAGAAAATCTTTTGATGAATATTTCAAGAAATTCACAAAGATTCAAGATTTTGATTAAAGAAAGATAATGCTACAATTATTAAATGCAAAAAAAATGCTAGTTATAAACAAACTTATTATTCTGTATTATTCAAATAAATAATGAAATTAACGTTTCATTTATAAACTAAAAAAATACATCATGTCACAGGTTCAACTATTAATATAAAATTTTAAAAATGTATTTTCTTTTTTAGAAAAAGATATATTTTAGTTGAAATGCTGTACTGGCAAATTTTTCAGTATCAGATAAAGTCTGATCCTGCTTCTCTAGCTGTGTGTACCCCAAGGAAGCACGGAAAGCAGTGATCCGAATCTGTTGAAAAAAATGCTATCTCTGCCGGTTCTTTATTATCATCTCTCGGGCTTCGTGAATCTTCTCGACAGTGGATGAGGTTGACGGGCGTCACAGTCGTCCAGCCACTTTTAAGCTTCTGGGTCCACTCATACACACTTCTACACGATAATGCACTGTCGCCGTATTATGTTAGAAGCCTCCGATGAATTCCAGCGCCTGACGCACATTCCGACGAGAGAAATTAGATCACTGCTCTTTTTTCCTCCTTGATGCACACTACTAGCAGAACGGCCATGTTTGCACTGTAAGAGTAGCTTGAAAACTGACGCTATCAAACTCAAACTTCGATCATGTGATCACAACAGTCCCAACTCTACGCCCGCGTGATCAAAAGGCAGTGTGATAATCTCAAAGATTTGTTATGGAAAAAGTGCGGGTAATTTTTGTCTTTCCCTCGTATATAAGTATATATGAGCACAATAAGAGAGACAGATACTTATATTAACGAACAAAACAATTTATTAAAATAATTTCACCCCAATTAAAGCGGTAAAAGGCAACGCAAGGGGTTACTGAGTGTGAAGGATTATGAGCAAAAGAAAAAATATATTAAGGAGAGAGTACAATAAAAGAATGGCTATTTAGAAGACAGAAGGTAATGATTGTCATTGCATTTAAATTTTGAAGATCAACGTTAACAGAAAGTAAGGAGACGGAAGAAAGTTCTACGAGGGAGAAGTGCGAGAGAAGAAACAGCTAGCATAGAACTCACGGTTGTAATTTGAACTGCAAGATTTTTTCTCTAATTTTGAATTGTATTGAGCCGAGCCCTATTTTAAATTAATGTTATGAACGTTTGAATTCATATTCCATTGTTTCTCATTTCATATATATATATATATATATATATATATATATATATATATACAATTTCATACAATTGGAATTAAGATACCATTAGTAAATGAACCTTTTCACCCGCGAATTTTAAATTTAAAATTCACAGGATTTTTTCAAACATTTTATAGTGTCAGAGGGTTTAATGAATCAGTTTTAACATTTAATATTTAATATTTTAAATTCTATATTGTGTTAATAGGAATCACTTGGATTATAGCAACGGATTACTACCTATCTCTCTCTCTCTCTCTCTTTATATATATATATATATATATATATATATATATATATGAAATGAGAACGAATGAAATATAAATTCAAACCTACATAAGATTTTTTAAAATAGGGCTCAATACAATCAAAACTAGAGCAAATTTTTTTATTATAGGATATTACATTCAGGCCTGATGATATATATATATATATATATATATATATATATATATATATATATATATATATATATATGAAGTCGTCATGTACAATCTCAGGTCCAAAGAAAAAAAAACACAGATTGATAAGTTAAAGCGAAGAGCGCTCAATATACTAAGTAGAGCAAAAGTAAAATAAATAAATCTTAATGAGCCAGGTACTAACTGCCTAGGTTTCACCACATGGTAGTATCAGGATTAACTTGCTTAGGAGGAATTAAGGGTTCATTATATATATATATATATATATATATATATATATATATATATATATATATATATAAATGTATTGTCATCCACAGACTGTTTCGCAGTATCACAGCTCATCATAGTGACTAGACGTCCGGTTAGAGTCGAAACCCGGCTGAATGTTGATTAGGTTGACTGAATTATTGAATATTGTCACGCCAAAGAATGTAATGTTCAGAATGTTGGAGGCCATTTGTATTTTTGTTTCAAGAAACATTTACTAAACATTCATACCTGTTTGTCATAATTTTGCTTTTTCTTTAATTTCTCAATTGAAAGCATTTCTTCACACGCATACCAAATGATAACAAGTCATTCCTTAAACGAAATGTGCCCTGCCTTACCGGCAGAAATCAATGTGCAACAGTTGAAACTAAAACTAAATATTTGATCAAAATTAATGTATTTTTGCATTAATTATGGGGATGATTTTTTTTCTTTTGTTCCGCCTGTTCAGACCTTTACATAAAGTTCCACAGAATCAAATCACCTTCGTTTCTCCCGTGTTCGAAATGTAAGAAGGAATTTCTACTCAGTTTTTTTTTCGTAAGCACATTAATTTCAATTTGTTGTTTTTATTCTCCTCCCTCCACAGACAAAAATTGTACATATGGGGACTATTTAGCTTTTTTTCATAGAGACAATGCGGTATTATGGTAACTGTAGTAAGAAAGGTGAGTAAGAGTGTGTTATTTTGGTGTTAGGAATATTGTTTGTATGTTTGGGTCAATGTTTGTAGCTAGTTGAATTTAAAGTTAAGAGAGATGAAGACCGCCCTTTTCTCCCATACCCTTTTTAGGCCTTGTGCCCCATTTTCTGTATTTTAACAGAAATAAATATTGTAAGCACTTCTGGAACAGACTCCTGCGTGAATGCTTTTCTCAACATTACAGTCTTCAAGTCAAAGGTTAATCATCGCCTTTCTTGATTCTCTTAATGTCAAATTCCTATATCGTTCTCTTACATTCGGATCAAACCATTATTATTTTCAATATAGCTGTCTAGCTTGAGTGGTCATAGAGCTTTTTATTGAGTAAAATTCAGTATGAAATTTATTTTCAGATGGAATTAAGGCATTACCAAAAATTCCTCAGTTAAAATCACAGTTCTGGGTACAATCGAGTGGATAATCATCGGATAGATGTAATCGTATAAAAAAAGAAAGCGACACGTATTAAATTTTGCATTGGCATACACCCGAGCGAAGGTTGGGTGAATTAATGCAAATTGAATTCAAGAAATAAATATTCCACGAGATCCATTGAGTAACAATAGCATGTGACATTCTAAAGTAATGACAAAAGAGACGAGACCAAAAAGGTAGGGAACAGAAAGTAGAGACAAGAACAGAAAAGGAATTATACAAAAAGAAAATGGAGTTTGGCGGGAAAGTGAAACTAAAGAGAGGATTGAATAAATCCGTAAAAAAAAAAAGTTTCTACAATATAACCAACAAAAGGGGAATAAAAGATTCGGAGTCCAGATGTGAATAAACAATTATTTTACGTATGGGAATAATTCACTCTCATTTTCTTAGCAGACGCTACAGACATATAGGAGAATGGAATTATTTAATAGAAAAAAAATAGTGAAAGGATATATATATATATATATATATATATATATATATGGTTAGAATATGTATAGCGGAAAAAAAACATATTTTAAATCAAGCGGAAAAAAACATATATATATATATATATATATATATATATATATATATATCCTTTTATTTATTAATTATTAAATCCACAGGAGAGGGGTACGACCAATCGTTTTGCAAAAGGATATATATATATATATATATATATATATATATATATATATATATATATATATATATATATTCTTTCATTTTAACTACATTTATGGATTTTTTGTTTGTTTTTCAAAATTTCTACATATATATATATATATATATATCCTTTTACAATATATTTACATATATATATCGTTTTGTAAAGGATATATATGCATACATATACATATATACATATATACTACCAATCGTTTTGTAAAAGGATATATATGCATACATATACATATATACATATATACTACCAATCGTTTTGTAAAGGATATATATATATATATATGTATATATATATATATATATATATATACCAATCGTTTTGTAAAGGATATATATATATCCTTTTACAAATATATTTACATATATATATCGTTTTCTAAAAGATACATATATATATATATATATATATATATATATATATATATATATATATATATATATATATATACAATATATATATATATATATATATATATATATATATATTTATATATCCTTTTACAAATCGATTGGTAGTATTTATATGTATATATGTATATCCTATATAAAAGTATATATATATATATATATATATATATATATATATCCTTTTACAAAACGGTTGGTAGTACCCTCTCCTGTGGATTTAATAATTAGTAAGTTTAATAATTTCTGTGGTTTAACTAACTCCTATTACATTAGAATTTTAATCAATTGATGCATTTCGTCCGACTTTTTAGAGGTGAGTACCTAAAATTTAAAATATGCCAACCCTACCATTAGGACTGAGAAGTAATTTTAATGAAACATTATGCAGTAATGGGTTAATAATAATAATAATAATAATAATAATAATAATAATAATAATAACATGACTGAGTAGGCCAATATCTGCACCGGGAAATCTGCAACTTCTATGGGAAGGAAACTGAAAGAAATTGGTATGAACACCACCCAGACCGTAAACGAAGATAGGATCTGTTACAATTTTATGAGACTACACAATACTCACAGGCAGAACAATCAAAGGTAACCGCGCAGACATTGTTATTAGAGACTGCAAACAAAAAAAAAGTGCCTCCTTATTGATATGGCAGTCCCTGCAGACTGCAGTGTATCTTTGAAGATCTCCAAAAAGCTATCAAAATACACGGACCTTGAAATCGAAATCTCAAAAATATGGCACATGGGAACATCAACATTCCCTGTTGTAGTTGAGCCCTCGGATTGGTTGGAAAAGATTCCACTGAATTAATTGGAGGGATTCCTGGAATCCCATGCCTTAAAGAAATACAAAAAATTGTTCTCACGAGTACATTCCACACCTTACGAAGGGCTTTATCTATGTAAAATATATAGATAGTTTTTTTTTCAGTGGAAAATGTCATGATGCCATTTCTAACCTTAGGTCTCTGGGCGGAACCCGGAAAGAAATGTGAAAGGAAATATAATAATAATAATAATAATAATAATAATAATAATATTTATTATTATTATTATTATTTCCTTTTATTTCTGGTGCATTCTTCTTTATTTCCGGGTCCCAACTAGACCTAATGTCAGAAATGGCATCATGACATTTTCCATTGAGTATTTTTACGAAAAGAAAAAAACAAAATTTTAAATCACACATTTTACATAGATAAAGTCTTTCGTAAGGTGGGAGTTGTACTTGTGAGTACAATTTTTTGTATTTCTTTAAGGCTTGGGCTACCAGGAATTCTTTCAATGAGTCTTTCGAAAGCTTTTCTAATCAATCCGAGGGCTCCAATTACAACTTGTACTGGGTATGACTACAACCGCTTCCTGGGTATGACGATAAACTACATCCGCGTCCAGGGTAAGACGATAAACTACGTCCAACAGCAAGGCCTCTGATCAGGAGATTTTGAGAAGCGTGGAACCACCTCTTAATTGCTGGTGTCCCCAGGTCCACTCTAACCCGGGGTGGTAGCACCTGTTAGGGTCCCAACTAAGGGAAAATAGTTAACCCCGAAACTGAGGTAAAAAGCATTATGATGGTGTAAAAATAGATTTTAATACCAGAAACACTTTGTAAAAAAATTATTACCAAAAATAAATTTTTGAAGAAAAAAACTATTACCAGCAATACGTTTTTGAAAAAAAAAAATACCAGCAATACATTTTTGAGGAAAAAAATATTACCAGAAATAGGTTTTTGACAAAGCAAGAATATTACCAGGAAAAAAAAGTTGTCGGCATTAAATGACCCATTGAGGTTGATATGCCGTAAACCAAACCAAACCAAACCATACCATTTACAACGGGAATTGTTGATATACTCATATGACACATTTTTCAGATTTCGATTTCAAGGTCCTTGTATTTTGATAGTTATTATTCTTATTTTTGAATTTATGATTAAAAAAAACTATCAGGAAGAGAAAGTCCTTCTGTCCAGAAGTGACATAGTAAACTAGTTTATGAAAAAGGTATGGAACCTTCAATTTTTAGGCTATTCTTAGGAATCTAGAAGCAGACTCCAAATTTTTCATCTACATTGTATTCATTCTTGACAATGCGCTTTGATATTATGCAAAACTGATAATTGCCCACCTTGCCAAATTCGTTACAACGACACCAAATTAATGGAGTGACCTCTTATGATAAAGAGATTTTTTTTTTTAAATATACTATTTATTAACAGTTTAATATATATTTCGGTCTACACTACACATTTTGACTTAATGTCTGCCTGTGTATGGAAAAATTGCGCTTTAAAGATGATAATTTGAAATTGTGGAAAGTACTTGGCATGTCAATTCCATCTGACAATTCAGATGTAAGGATCGTATTATTCAAGGAATTGATAGTAAGTTAATGTCTCATTAAGTCTTGTTAGCGAAGTGATTTCGACATTAACCACATTAACATTGCTAATTAATTCTTTGTATAAATTTCTTCTTTATGATATAATATACAAGCTGCACACTCTAATATATATATATATATATATATATATATATATATATATATATATATATATATATATGAATATATATATATATAATTGTGTATGTAGCAGTAATCCCTCTTTATAAAGGTTTCGATAATGATAATGACTGACAAAGCACTACGATTGAGCTTTTTATTATATTTTTTGGCATTCGTACAAGAGATTTCTTCTCTGGACATAGAATTTGTAAAGATAGTCCAAAGGATCTTTGGGTCAGAGCGCTTTCGGCTAATCTATTAGTCATCATCAAGGATGTTTTGTTCTTTGTTGTTTGTCTGAATATATATATATATATATATATATATATATATATATAGCAGTAGAATTATGCTGAATCTGTTCGGCAATTTCGACATTTCTGCCAGTATAAAAAAAAATTCACATATATTCATAAAAAAAAAAAAATCCTTGATATTGTTTAATAAATTAGTTGAAAGCTTTCGGATCCAAAGATCATCTGAACTGTTTTACACCCACTATGTGCAGAAAAGATCTCTCTCTCTCTCTCTCTCTCTCTCTCTATATATATATATATATATATATATATATATATATATATATATATATATATATATATATATATATATATATATCTCTCTTTATATATATATATAGAGATAGATAGATAGATAGATAGATAGATAGATAGATAGATAGATAGATTCTGAAAGTTTTACCAAAATCGTTTTTGAATATCAATTTTATTGTGAAAAGCAACGACGACCGAGACAGAAAGAAACAGTGATTAAGGGGAGAGAAAAAGGGGAGAGTAAGGATGAGAGGGAGAGAGAGAAAACTGAGAAGGAGAGCGAAAAGGAGAGAGAAATGTGGGAGGGAGGGATAGAGAGAAAGGGGTGAAGTCGAGAGAGAGAGAGAGAGAGAGAGAGAGAGAGTATAAGAGTGAAATATTAAGAGACTGGGCGTATAAAAGAAGAAGGAAAATACACAGATTAGAATAAAAACGGTAAATGGGGAATTTCCGAAGAAAAAAAAGAGACAAAATATATATATGGAGAGAGAGAGAGAAAGAGAAAGAGAGAAAGAGAGAGAGAAAGAAAGAGAGAGAGAAAAAGAGAGAAAGAAAGAGAGAGAAAAAGAGAGAGAGAGAGAAAGCAAAGCAATTACAATAAAATTAGATTAAAAAAAGGAAGTGAAATTATGCAAGAAATCTGTGAACTGGTGATAACCAGAGAGTGAGTGTGAGAGTGGGAAGGACAAAGAAAGAACGAAAGGAAGAGGCAGAGGAAGAGAGAGAGAGAGAGAGAGCATATACCTGGACATTAATCGAATAGCAGTGTTCTGCAGTCCCACTCTTAGACGGCCAAAGCTAGGAAAAAGACTGAAGAACAACGAGTTCCGACAGGGAACTTGCCCCCCCCCACAGTAAAAAGACGAGACAACAAAACGACGAAAAAAAAGCCCAGATAAGACAAAAGAAGGAATAAATTTTATAACTTAAAAAAGAAGAAAAAGAAGAAGAAGAAGAAGAAGAAGAGGAAGAAGAAGAGGAAGAAGAAGGAGGAGGAGAAAGAGGGAAAGAGAAAGGAGAAGGAGTGTAAGAAGACGAACGAACAAGGAAGCAAGCAAGCAACCAACAACTAACCAACAACCTCAACAAGTTGCTGGAAATGAAACGGAGAAGAGAATGCCAAGGGTACTACCTCCTAGATTTGTCTCAGAGGTAAGTCATTTTTACAGACTATTCGGCTGAGTGATTAGTACCATGGTTCATATTAGAAAAATATTTAAAAAAATCTATCGCATTTTTTTTTTTACATTTTTTTTAAAAACTTCATTTTATGTTTTTTTTTATTGTTATTCTTTATATAACACCCTTATTCGACAGGCAGCATGTATCTGTTTAAATTGTTAACGCACTTAATACCTAGTTACTTTCCATACAGAATTGCGTGAATATATAACGTCAAGAGTTCTCTTTTAAAACCATATATATATATATATATATATATATATATATATATATATATATATATATATATATATATATATATATGTATATGTAGTAAGAGAGGGATAAACTGTAGGGAGAGAGAGAAAGAAAAGAGAGAGAGAGAATACCATGCGGTATTGGTTCGCAGTGCCTACATTTATGTTACAATGCACATAAATAAATTTATGTGCATTCATCAAATCTACCCCGTGTTTGTGTATGTGTTGCAAATTTTCGTATCTGCATATTGGCATAAATCTAGCATGTATATCTATATAGATACTTACTGTTTCTCTCTCACTTATCCCCCTCTCTTTAAATCACATAAACACGCTCAGATAAGCACAGATATTTATATATAAATAGATAAATTGCCTGTTGAATGTTCAAACAGCAACAAAAGTTTAACCAGACTTTCATCGGTGCATAGTCAATGGTTGAATATTTACATGCATTGCACTTCTGTTGACATTAACCCACATACATCATCATACACTATATAAATATATATTTATATATATGTAGACATATATATATATATATATATATATATATATATATATATATATATGTACACACACACACACACACACACACACACATATATATATATATATATATATATATATATATATATATATAAATGTCTAAAGTGTATAAAGCATAATTAAAATTAAATATATTTTTTGTGTGTATGCGTACGTTTGTATATAAGTGTATTTACGCACACCAGACACATACAGACACATCTCCCCTCCTCTCTCTCTCTCTCTCTCTCTCTCTCTATATATATATATATATATATATATATATATATATATAAAGCATAATTAAAATTTTGTGCGTGTATGCGTGCGTAAAATCTGACCGAATTTATATATTAGTGAATTTATGCACACAAACACACAGACACATACACACACAGAAAGACATACACACACACATATATATATAGATATATATATATAAATACTACATAAATTTTCAATATTCAAAATAGGTGAGAGTTTTCAGGAAAACATTGAACTGAAATATATGCATACAAATAGTAATATATATGTAACTAAAGTGCAATAAAGTATGTTTAAAAGTAGATATGTTTTGTGTGTGTATGCGGAGATATGTATTACATATATTACCAATGTGTGAGGGTTGTCAATAAAAAAAATGACGATATGTGCGCATATAAATGTTCTATATATATATATATATATATATATATATATATATATATATATATATATATATATATATATGTATATAAATTTTGTATTATTGTATTTATACTTCTAATATATATAAGACATATTTTACAATTAAATTATAAAACTTAGAGTTTATGCTTTTCTTTATCTATAGAATTCATATTCATGTTTCTATATATAAAGTCACTCTTATATTTATATATATATATATATATATATATATATATATATATGTGTATATAAACATGTATATATATATATATATATATATATATATATATATATGTATGTATATAAATCGTGTATATATATATATATATACAAATATATATATATTATATGTAAAATTTGTCTCTATATATATATATATATATATATATATATATATATATATATATATATATATATATATATATATATAATGTATATATATATATATATATATTTATAAATGATATTTACATATTTGTATAACCACACATATCTATTATCTCTATCAATCTACCTAGACATTTAGACATGCATCTATACATATAACCACGCTTGCATCTACCATGTATGCATGTATATATATGTATATATATGTCTGTGTGTATGTATGCATACATATATACAAGCCTATTTCTATAGATAATCACGCACATACAAATACTCAAATATACTTATTTATATATATATATATATATATATATATATATATATATATATATGTGTGTGTGTGTGTGTGTGTGTGTGTGTGTCGTATGTGTAACAATTGCTATATACAGAAATTAAAATTCAGCACGTGTATCGAACTGAACCGACTAGCGTTTTTTTACATGGGAACAATATTCTAATTTTGTATATGAAATATCGAACACACACACACACACACATATATATATATATATATATATATATATATATATATATATATATATATATATATTTATATGTTTAACTTTTAGTAAATTTGAGACGTGTCATTTCCTTGTATATTCCATTCAATAAAATGATTTTATGAACTCCAACCGGCAGGAACGCTAATCGGTCGGCCAGTGAATGCCGAATATTTTCTCGATGCAGACGCTTTTGTAACCGTTATTCTTACTACATATTCACACATCCTCATCCTAATTTGTGTGGGTGTCAAATGTTTTTATTATTTATATAAGTTACTTTCTTTGTGCAATGATTGAAATGGATAGTACGCTAAAATACGTATAAATCTATAAAGCTCACAGGTAAATAAATATACTTGTGTTTATATGTATATTATATGCCTTACATATAAATACTTCCAGAGATACGTATATGTATGTTTGAATGATTATATAATCGCCTAGCTCTCTCTCTCTCTGTATATATATATATATATATATATATATATATATATATATGTGTGTGTGTGTGTGTGTGTGTGTGTGTGTGTGTGTGTGTGGATAGATGGAATCCGTCAGAATGATTAAAAAAGAAACAAGTAGAAAGGCCATTAAAAATTGAATTTGTTATTTAATTTAAGCTGCAACAGAAGAAAAATGTTCCCCCACCAACTCCCGATGAAGCTAAATTTTTAAAAATCTAATTAAAGTTAAATTGATTAATAAATAAAATTGAAGTTAAATGAAATATATAAAAAATGATACATAAAATTAAAGTTAAATTAAAAATATCATTAAAAAATAAATAAATGAACAACAAAACAAATAAACTAAAAATTAAATTTAATTAAAATATATTTAAGAAATTGTGATAAAATTAAACGCGATATTAAAATTATAAACATTTACCTACAGGCTACTTATCTAATATATATATATATATATATATATATATATATATATATATATATATATATATATATATATATATGTGTGTGTGTGTGTGTGTGTGTGTATAAAATATATAGATGTAAAGAATCTCTTACATATATGCGTAAAAATTCAGAATAAATACAATATATGTGAATGTTCGAATAAAGACAAAAGGAAAACATTTCTTTACCAACGCGTTTCGTCCTCTGACGGATATTATCAGTAAAATATTAATATATATATATATATATATATATATATATATATATATATATATATATATATATATATAAGAAATTGAGAATTCAACAACATTTGCTCAATTTCGTTTATTAGGCATTAATTACATTACTTAGCGTCTTCCATAATTTAGCACGATATACACAGTTAACTTTAACTTAAGAATATTTTAGTGCGTTTCTAAATTAAAAAAAAACTGACGAGTGAACGATATTATTTTTCCTTCTGTTTATAAATACGTATTGATAAATAAAATTCTCATATTTACCTTTATAAAGTTCCTCAGAAGACGAAACGCGTTGGTAAATAAAATTTTTGTTCTTATTCATATTTTATCTCGTTTCCTGTTATATTTTTCGTCTTTCACACACACACACACACACACACACACACACACACACACACACACACACACACACACACACACACACATATATATATATATATATATATATATATATATATATATATATATGAATGTATGATATTGTAGACAGTGTGCCGAGATAGATAAATGCAAGCTGACAGACATGTATATTTCGATTTGTGGGTGTTACTCTGTTACGGTTCGCAACAGTGATTAGAGACACTATTTGGGTTTCATAGGCCTAATGACCTTATCAAATATGCGGGCATTGACGAATACAGGTTCTTCCATATGCAGCGATGTTTGTATTGACATTTGATAAATAAGCCTTTTCAGGTTGAGGTGCTTGCATGTGATTATGTCTCTTTAAATACAATAACACTGGCTCACCGGAAGTTTGAGAGAAATTCTGTGAAATGGCTTCTTGGGATATTCTATTGGACGCGTATAGATATTAGGAGATATACTGAATCTATCTATCTATCTATCTATCTATCTATCTATCTATCTATCTATCTATCTATCTCAGGCTGTTCATATCTATCTATCTATCTATCTATCTATCTATCTATCTATCTATCTATCTATCTATCTATCTATCTATCTATCTATCTCAGGCTGTTCATATCTATCTATCTATCTATCTATCTATCTATCTATCTATCTCAGGCTGTTCATATCTATCTATCTATCTATCTATCTATCTATCTATCTATCTATCTATCTATCTATCTATCTATGTATGTATGTATGGGTTTTTTTGAGTAATGCGATTTTTATGAGTATATATACGTATGCAACTCTATCATAAACATAGTTTCCATCGCTAATATTCTAACAAACGCACACACGGACATATGCCCATGCATATATATATATATATATATGCCCATGCATACACACACACACACACACACACACACACACACACACACACACACACACACACATATATATATATATATATATATATATATATATATATGCGTTGCCTAATTACGCATTGTAAAAACCTAAATATAAAAACTGCTCATTATTCGAAATAAAAACCAATCTCAGAATATACCTTGGTCAGTCACACAACACCCCCCCCCACACACATATATATATATATATATATATATATATATATATATATCTATAAGACCTTTTCAGAAATCGCTCAGTAGATAACTCGAGCTAATATACACTTGGCCAGACGCATTGCTGTGTTCTATTATACCATGAATATTTAACTAATCCCCTTGCTAGGGATTTGCATTCTTCTTAGCGCCATTACACGATACTGTTATTTATTTTTTACCATTAAAATAATATTTATGAGTGTAACTTTGTCATTTTCATTCTTATTCGAATTTATTTTGCTCTGTATTTAACCAAACTGTTAAAATACAAAAGAAAATCTATTAACCTCCACATAACACTTGTTACTTCAAATTTTCATTTTTCTCTTTTTCATTTCTCATATTTTTTATTAGCAAATATGACATTTTTGTTATAAATCCAAATCATATTAAATGAACGTGATTGTTATCCCTTTTAGATTTTACACTTATCAAAAGTAATTAAATAAATATAAAAATAAATTATCTGTTGTTGGTCAAAACATGCAAGTAAATAAATTTACCTGGAAAAAAAAGTTTTATATTTTGAGAATTTTTTCTTTCTTTTTTTTTTGTTGTTGCTATCCGCTTGCAGCCGGAATGACGGAGAAAGCATTACCTTGCACCATCACCAGTCAGACACACTATTAATTATTTTAGTTATTATTTACGAATTTCTTATTAGAAGTTCATAAAATTGATTATTACTAATCAATAGTTTGATGTAGTTTGTTACAAGAGACTTTTGGTACAAGATAATTTTGGTAAATCCATCAATAGTTTAAAATATTAAATACTATTATTTAGTTATTTCTTATTCGAAGCTCATAAAACGTTTCCAAAAAAAACAAAAAAAAAACAACATTTTTTTGAACAGAATAAATTTTACTTCTCAGCTTGTATTAAATATGAAATTTTTGTCTGAATTTCTGGGATAAGGAGTTATTATTATTTACACAATTTATATTCAGACTATTGTCCTCATCTTTGTTGTTGCTGTCACAACGTTTCGGCCGTTGTGCCATTCGGCTCTCCTCAGGTGTATATCGATCAGAGAATTCCAAACTGAACCCTTTATTTAATCTATGAGGGTAGACTGTTCTCGTTCCACTGATAATGCCCAGGGATATCTCCTCTAGTTCTTATTTTTATTTAGTGCTGTTCACTTATTGCTTGCCCTGTTTCAACTGAGTGTAACTACACACTGTCAGACCCAGGGATTGAACTAACTACCACTATATCACCAAATTCCCAAACCAACACCAGGCCGTTGTCCACCAGGCCGTTGTCCTTTAGGACGAGCCGTATTTTCCCTAGATACGAACAGTGAAACAAGAGATACGAACAGTGAAACAAGAACAGTGTAACCCCGTAGATTAGATAAAGCGTTCAGTTCAGGTAGGTTACCCAGATCGATATACACCTGATGAAGACTGGACAGTACAATGGCCGAAACCTTGTGATAGCCGCAACAAATATAAGGACAATAGTCCGAATATAAATAGTGAACATTATTTACATTATTCGGACTATTGTCCTCATCTTTGTCGACATATTTATTACAACGTTTCAACCGTTGTACGCTCCGGCCTTCTTCAGGTGGTTGGAGTGTCGAACTGAACCCTTTATTTTGCTCACTGTTCTAGTTCCACGTACAATGTTTAATGGAAGTCAGTTATCAGTTATCTCCTGTTAAAGGCGTTGGTTAGATCCAGTGAGTGGACCCAAAGAGTGTGAGTTCAATACCCGGTTAAGGCAGTGGAGAACTTTCAGAGGGAAATTAACAGGAGATAACTGATAACTGACATCCATTAAACATGGCACGTGGAACTAGAACAGTCTACCCCAGTGAGCGAAATAAAGGGTTCAGTTCGATATTCCAACCACCTGAAGAAGGCCGGAGCGTACAAAGGCTGAAGCGTTGTGATAAATATGGCGACAAAGATGAGGACAATAGTCCGAATAATGTAAATAATGTACATAATACCTCATCTCAGAAATATAGGCATAAATAGTGAAGTTTATCGAAGTTTCTTACATTTAAATTAAGCACTGTTTAGTGGCGTTCTGAACCCAACGAAAGATGACACGTTCTTTTGAAACTTCAAAAATCTAACGGGTTTTAATATCAATCCCTACTTTTTATCTAAGGTTTATATTAGACTTGTGTAGTATGGTGCAAAAGAGGCAGAATAAGCTATTCTTTTAATAATTACATATTTCTCTTTTAAAACCAATTTAGAATGTAATGTAAGCATAACTACAGACAATAACTGAACAGTACTAAGAACTAGACGAAATATCCGTAGATACGGACAGTGGAATGAGAACAGTATATCCCTGTAAATTAAATAAAGGGTTCAGTTCAGAATTCCGTGTTGGTTACCGAGATTGATATACACCCGAGGAAGACCGGAAAAGCCGAAACGTCACGGAAACAAATGATAATAGTCCGAATATACATGGGTTTAAATAATATGATATTGTTTTAGCATCGTTATTCAATTCCTTATACGATGTTTATCGAGCGAAATGAAATTTCCAGGTTTATCTTTTCCTTTTACACTGAAATGTAATTTCGACTTTCTCATCGATTTCTTTAATTTACAGAAAAATATTCCTTGAAAATTGTTGTTAAACTTTGCCATTGAGGTCTCGATTTCATTTCTCTCTGTTTAATTTTCCAATATAATGATATAAATATCAACAAACAAATACACGAGAGAATTTTTTTTTTCATAATTTAATAAATTCTTTTCGTGAAAACGTGACCCAATAAAAAGAAAACAAACTGTTTAAATTTCATCTTCGTTTGTGTCCGTGTGTAGGGCTTGGAGATAAACAGACCCATTCGTTCTCAGAACGCTTGTATCTGTGTGTGCGGTTACACTTATGTATAACTGAACATGACCCTTTTTTCTAAACATATACATCTGTCTGTATCGTATTTCGAAGTATGAATACAGGTTATGGTGGATTATATATGTTATTGTTCTTTTGAGGCTTCTAACAAAAGTTTGGTTTCTCCTAGAGATCAAGTGACAACCATCTCAAGAAATGCTGAATGTCTTTTATCCTTCCTGAAATTTCTAATTCTACAAAATTCTTTGCGGTGTTTTCGAGATCATTCAAGCCGATTATGAGGTAGAAAAGTGCCAACCCTTTCATTCCAGATTCTTCAGTAGCATAGTCTGAATATTACTCATTATTTGAAACAGTTTTTTTCTTTTGTTATGATTATTATATAGGGTCTTCCATCCTGGTTTCGTCGTCTTCCTTTTCTTCTGGTCAGAATCCATCTGGCGCATTTACAAATCTATCATTCGTTCGTATATTGAATACTATTGCCATATCCGGTCTAGGGCTCCTGCTGTACATCTTGAGATCCTTGACAAAATCTAAATCTGCAATGTAATCGATCTTCAGTCACTTTCTCACCGACGTGATGTAGCTTCCTCTGTCTTTTCTATAAATATTTTCATGGCAACTGCTCTGTCGAGCCTTTCTTCCTGATGCCCAGACTACATGAATTTAAGCATGCTACTAGATTGGCATCTAGGTCCCACCCTTTTACTGTTGAAATAGCTAAATGCAAACGACACTTCTACTCCAACAATTGCTTTTTTCACACTTCCAGCCTGTGGAACTCCCTTCGGTTTACTTGCTTCCCTGATAACAACAATCTTCAAAAATTTAAATGCAACGTCAATTACCATCTTCTGTTTTCTTGAATCCCGTTTATCTTATGTCATTTTCCGCAATGCTTCCTATTCTCAGGTTTCTCTTTCACTTTTACTTTCACTTTCACTTTCACTCTCACTTTCTGTAACCCGCGTGAACTAGTGGCATTTCCACCTTGCTTTGGGTGAAATGATTAAAACCGACAAAATGGGTCGTGCCCCTTCAGAACGTAAGTGATCATGACTCCCCACAATTTCCTGTCCTTTGTAGAATTTAATCAAGTGCATCTTTGTGCTATATCACTTAATTCGCTGTTCTGCCAACATATTTTACACAAACTCCTTTGGTAGCTTAGTCGCTGCTTTATTCTGATTCGCTTGTCTTTAACATATCTTGTGAGGGACAAATTTTCCAAGCCTTCTTTTCTCATTATGTGCCCTAGGAATTTTAACTGTTTCTATCTGGGGCTATGTATAAGTGTCCCTGATGTTTCTCTAAAACTTCGTCGTTGCACACATGCTCGGTCCTTGGTATTCTCAGTATCCTTCTGTAGACCCACATTTCTATCGCCTCAAGTATTTTTTTTCATCTGTGATGAGATTGTTCATAGAGAAGTACTGATATTACATGACAGCTCAGTATTCTTTTCTTTGATAACAATTAAATATTTCCTGATTCTAAATACTTTTTTTTAACTTTTGGAAGACATTTTTCTCAGTCTCAATATTCCTTAGTCTCAAAGAACTGTAAGCTGATATGGAACAATTGTATACGGTATAGACTTCTTTGGAGTCTATGTTTTACGGGGAGGCTAGGTTCATTTACACAATCTAGTTATGAAGATCATGGCTCTCCACAACTTCCTATCCTTTGTAGTTCTTATCAATGTTTATCTCCTTGCTATCCCTCCCAGCCCCTGTTTTGCCAACCATTTACACAAGCTCGTTAAGTTGATCATGACTCTCCACAACTTCCTATCCTTTGTAGTTCTTATCAATGTTAATCTCCTTATTCTCCCTCCCAATCCCTGATTTGCCACCAATTTCCACAAGCTCGTCAAGTAGGCTGATCATGACTCTCCACAACTTCCTATCCTTTGTAGCTCTTAGCAATGTTCTGCTATCGTATTCATTACCATAGAGGAGGATTGAGATTACATTGCACTTCTAACATTTCATTGTTTCTAACAAAATTTTCCTATTTCTTAATAATTTCCTTAACTTTTGGAAGGCATCTTTCTCTATTAAAAGAGTCAACAGCCTTTTTTCTCAGGTAAATTATTAAAAATGTCTTCCTGAGAATGAAGCCTGTCAGTCTGGACGAGGACCATACTTCTTGAACTGGCGGAACCGTCATTTAGGATACATATAGGATACAGGTTCGAATCCTGTCGGAGGACGAATGTTTTCTATGAAAATTTCTCGGGCATTCAGGCCGGTAAATGTTGTTTAATATTGTTTATTATGAACAGAGCATTTACTTAAATATTTGTATCTATAAAAAATGTCTTAAATTAAATGTCCGACTTTGTCCATTTCATTATATATATATAATCGTTCTTTTATATATCCTTCTTTGTTTGTATTCAACTTTTACAATCAAAACATACGGGACGCTAAATTACATTGCTTGATCACGTTTTCTGCTAGTTTTAGAGATGTTTCTAAGAATTAAAGTATTTCAATATGACGTAGATTACTGTAGAAATTCCAAATCTCATTTGTGACAATCGATCCGAAGTGAAATTGCTCTATGGACCACTAAAATATTACGGTGAAACCCCAATCTTCTATGTTTATTGTGTGGGCACCCAGTAAATTTACATGGACCCCGCTTGAGAATCAATGTTTTAGGACATTAACGCATTCGAATATCCAATGGATCAGGTAGATATTTAGGTCATTTACAAAAGAAATTACCGTGAAAACTAAAAGGAACTAAAACGCAAGCGGCTACTGAGTGTTAGAGAATGTAATAAAGATATAATGTTAAAGAGAGACGACAATAAACGCATAAGACTTAAGAAGACAGAAGATAACGATTGACATTGTATTCAGATTTTTTTTTAAGTCAAAGTTAACTAGGGAGCAAGACGCCGGAAGAGAATTCCACAAGCGAGATGTGTGATAGAAGAAACTTTCCGCATAGAACTTACGGTTCACTGTGGCCATTTCAACTCTAAAATGACGAGACGTAGCAGCCAATCTAGTACTGCGCTTAAATACACATAAAGTCTATGTACCATAGTGAAAAGAAGAATTAGCATGAAATTATTTAAAGTAAAGGCAAAGGAAAGCTACATTATGGTGGTAGGAAAGTGACTGAAGCCGAGATGCCAATAAGTGAATCTTATGCGAGAGAAGAAACTGTTAGCATAGAACTTACGGTTACATCTAGCCATTTCAACTGTAAAATGATGAGACCTTGCCACCAATCTAGTACTGCACTTAAATTCATAAAGTCTATGTACCATAGGGAAAAGAAGAATTAGCAAGAAATTATTTAAAGTAAAGGCAAAGGAAAGCTACATTATGGTGGTAGGAAAGTGACTGAAGCCGAGATGCCAATAAGTGAATCTTATGTGAGAGAAGAAACTGTTAGCATAGAACTTACGGTTACATCTAGCCATTTCAACTGTAAAATGATGAGACCTTGCCACCAATCTAGTACTGCACTTAAATTCATAAAGTCTATGTACCATAGGGAAAAGAAGAATTAGCATGAAATTATTTAAAGTAAAGGCACAGGAAAGCTACATTATGGTGGTAGGAAAGGACTGAAGCCGAGACGCCAATAAGTGAATCTTATGCAAGAGAAGAAACTGTTAGCATAGAACTTACGGTTACATCTAGCCATTTCAAGTGTAAAATGATGAGACCTTGCCACCAATCTAGTACTGCACTTAAATTCATAAAGTCTATGTAGCATAGTGAAAAGAAGAATTAGCATGAAGTTATTTAAAGGAAAGGCAAAGGAAAGCTACATTATGGTGGTAGGAAAGTGATTGAAGCCGAGATGCCAATAAGTGAATCTTATGTGAGAGAAGAAACTGTTGGCATAGAACTTACGGTTACATCTAGCCATTTCAACTGTAAAAGGATGAGACCTAACTGCCTGAAGAAGGCCGCGGCGTACAAACGTTCTGAATATGGCAATGAAGATGAGGATAACAGTCCGGGCAATGTTAATAATGTAAGTAATCATAATACCTCATCTCAGAGATATAGACAGATATTGAAGAATCTCTAAATATGTAGCAGAAGCACTAGACCAGATGTAGCAGCAATATTCAAAGCATGGACGAATGGTAGACCTATATGTAAGATAGATTCTAGTGGGAAAACCTGTCTGTCTCGAAACAGCGAACCAGCTTTCTTATCTGCAGGCTTAGCAATTGATTCTATATGCTCTTCAAACTTCATATCAGCGGAAAACTTTAGTCCGAGAAGGCGCAGTTTTTCACTCGCCTGGACGTTATCATCGGCCATGTTGATGGAAGGTAATAAAGGCTCTCTCTTATGATTAAAACAGACAGTAGTTTAATTTTTGAGGGGTTAAAATTAACAAGCCATTCCTTGCCCTATTTAACAACAAACTGAGATCAGTTGCTAATTTAACATCATCAATCTGATTAGACTTACTATTAAAACAGGAGTAAACAGTTGTGTCAACAACATAGAAACTGAACCGAGAACTAATGTTCTACTGTTTTTTTTGGGGGGAGGGATTTTTTATAAAAAAAATACATTATTTGTTTTTCGATTTCATTTTTATAAAAATCCGTTCTTTTCCTCATGTAGAAATAACTTGTTTTCTAATGCTTCATGAATGAATTACAGATTTTTTTTTGAAAACCGGAGGCAAGCCTGGTTTCAATCTATCAAATAATAATCCTGTTGGCGTCTCCATCCGTTAGTTCACACGACCGTTACGCCCTGTCAATATCTCATGAATAATGGACTGTCCTGTTTTGATCGCGTGGAAAAACAAAAGATATATAAGAGACGCTACGTTGTTTCAATGAAAAAAAAAGAAAGAAAGAAAGAAGTTTGGTTGGTTGTGTGGTTGTTTTTTTTATGGCATATCAAAACCTCAGTGGGTCATTTAATGCCATCAAATTTTTTTTAAATATAGCGATAATTTGGTAAAAAAAGGTGTGTATGTATACATATATAGTTGAACCATTTTTCAATTACTTATATTTTTGAGTACATCACATGTATTGCTGGTAATTTTCTTTTTTTTTTTCAAAAACGTATTGCTGGTAAGAGTTTTTTTTTTCAAAAATTAATTTCTGGTAATAATTTTTTTCAAATATTTCTGATATTAAAATCCATTTTTACACTCCCCATAATGCTCTTTACCTCAGTTTCAGTGTTAACCATTTGCCCACAGCTGGGACCCTAACAGGTGTCACCACCCCGGGCCAGAGCGGACCTGGGAACACCAGCAACTAAGAGGCGGCTCCACGCTCCTCAAAATCTCCCTATCAGAGGCCCTGCTACCGGACGTAGTTCACTATCTTACCCCGGACGCGGATGAAGTTTATCGTCATGTTGGGACGCTCCACTGGGGGGGGGGTCTTACCCCACTGCAGAGGTGCAGTCAGTCGACAGGACGGAGAAAGAAGTTTTTTAACGTCTCCTGCTAATACTACATAAATAAGGGACTATTCCGTTTTGATCGTGTGGGAAGACAAAAGCATATCAAAGATGCTACTTGGTTTCAGTAAGAAAATGAATGGAAGAAAGGAAGATAGAAATGTTTAACGTCTGTTTTCAGTGAAAAGTTGATAATTTCAAATCGTTTCATGTGTACCCCCTTACTTCTTAAAATAACGACCGGCATTCATATTTATGGTTGTTATTAGAATATTTTGTTAAAGTTGTTAAGCTGAAATATTTAACGATGAGATAGGGTAATTTCTATGGATATTTTATTGTATAACTCGCCTTATTCAAAGATTTCAAATAGGAAAACCGTGACATTTTCACGGGTTCAAACTAGTTTTTAATAATATTCTTTTTGGTTTCTGGTGTTGGCAAAAACTGTTCGTATGTATAGATCTGAACATTTTCAGCCATCATAGTTATTTACAAGAATATGGTTTCCAATTTAAAAAAAAAAAACAACATTCAAGCGCTTGCTTTTTCATCATGGCGTTTTGGGTGTACAAGTTCAGTAATTGTCAATATTCTTGGCAGTGCTTGCTTGGGGCGCTGAAACTCTCAAAGGTTCTGCAGATGTTCCGAGACATAGTGTAGGAGTGCAATAATTTTAACAGCTCCATAATATTTCATGTTGGTAACGTAACGGTTATATGCGCCAAAATTGTAATCGACGAAATGGGTTCAAATTGTGGTCCAGTCAAAATGCGTTCCGAGCTGAAGTTGGTTGGTTAGCTGTTCCAACCTCTATGGGTTTAATGTTGAACTCTATATATTTTTTTTTTGAGATAATAATTCTTTTTTTTTTGAGATAATAATGTTTTTTTTTTCTTTTTTTTTTTCGATAATAATGTTTTTTTTCATTTTCTTTTTTTGAGAGATAATATTTAAAAAAAAATTCTTTTGGAGATAATAATTTTTTTTCTATTTATTTTTTTGAGATAATAATGTTTTTTTTTCTTTTTTTTGGAGATAATTTTTTTTAGATAATAATGGTTTTAGTGATACAGGTCTTACTAACTAACACATAGCTGGGGGAAGAAGAGTTGGAATAATACCTTTCTCAAAGGTATTTGTGTGTAAGCGACTAAAACGAACCCAACTGGTACTGAAACTCGTTTTTCCGATTTACAATTTCGACTCATTATCCATTACACCACTGTTAGATACAAGCTTACAGAACCTGGCATTCATGAGTGGTCACATATTAAGATACTAACCAGGTTCGACGTTGCTTAACTTCGGTGATCGTGAGGGAACTGGAGTTTCAAAGCGACGTGGCCGTAATCCCTGCGAGCCAAAGTCCGACGTGATAACCGCAGATTGCCCTTTTCCACCGCGGATTGGCCTTTTCCACCGCAGATTGCCCTTTACCACCGCGGATTGGCCTTTTCCACCGCAGATTGGCCTTTTCCACCGCGGATTGGCCTTTTCCACCGCAGATTGCCCTTTTCCACCGCGGATTGGCCTTTTCCACCGCAGATTGCCCTTTTCCACCGCAGATTGCTTCCGGTGATGAACACGTGGCATTAATTAACTTGAATTAAGCTGCTTCATTAACCATTTTAACACAGGCGATGTCAGCTAGCATAAATGTCCGAAAACAGGTCTTGGAAAAGAAGAGGTGAAGAACTATTAATTCAGGTGAAATCATTCACTTCTATACCAAGTCTTTATCTATATGCTTGTGTATTGCAAATGGCCTTCTTGTATGTGTCATTTTAAGACATAGTTAATTATGGATCACCACAAACTTCCAATGCTTTGTAACTCTTAGCAGTATTTGTCTCTTTACTATCCCTCCCAGTCCTTCATCCATTTACTCACGCTCGTTAAGTAGGTTGACCATAGCTCTCCACAACTTCCTATCTTTTGTAGCTCTTAACAATATTTGTGTCCTTACTATCTTTCCAAATCACCGCCGTCAGCCATTTACACAATCTCGTTAACTAGGCTTACCGCAAAATCCCATTCTTTATAGGTCTCAGCAATGTTTGTCTATTTAATATCACCCATATATATATATATATATATATATATATATATATATATATATACGATAATAATAATGGATAAGAACGAATCAAGGTAAACCGCCAGAAAACCCACACAAGTGATTTGATTAAAGTGGTGAAGGCTTGTGCAGAACCATCCACACTTTTCGGAACAATTGATACACTTAGTCGGTGCAAATAAATGCCACAGATGAAGCAGACAATATATCTCAGGCTTTTCGTGTAAGAGTTTTCCATCCCCTAGACCAATCGTGTTCTATAACACTAAAGAGCTTGTTCACCCCTGGTAGACACTATGTGTTCATAGTTGGGACCCTAACAGGTGCTACCACCCCGGGTCAGGGCGGACCTGGGAACAACAGCAAAGATGAAAATAACACTGACATTCTATTTTAACAGATATATTTACATAAAAATATTTTGAAATGGTAAAGAATAAATTTATTCAATAAAATCATCATTGGCTTCAACTACGGCCTCCTAAAACTCTTCTGGACGGTCTCCTTGTTGAAGTTGATGAATACGGCCATGATCCTGGCCTTCCTTTCATCTTTAGTGTTACAAGAAGTTTTGTTAGTGCTCAACTGCGGCTCACACATAATAATCAAAGGGATTGCAATCTGAGGAATTAGGTTGCCAAATGTCAGGGGTGATGGGGTCGAAGATATAAAAAAAAGGGGACGCTGTATTCTGCCCATTAGACAAAATCAAGAAGCTCTCTCGCTAAGGGAATGGCAAAGGGGAAACATATACGGACATGGGAAATAAAAAGCTGACCCAGTCGAGATAAAAAGGCGGGGCCAAAACAAACTGGGGAGGTTTGGAATCTCAACTTGGATCATAACCAAAGATGCAGCCGGGAACAGGCCAGGAACAACACTCATTAACTAAGTACACAAAGCTTGTCGAAACTAAACAAGGGGAGGGCTCCACCACCCCGATGTGACGTAGGTTGACCTAAAAGAGAAAATCAAGGCTAGCCTAGTTCAAACGAACCAAGCTCGCCTCAGTCACCCACCTTTCTCTGAAGACTGTCGATTGCAAGCGTTTTCTATCTGTTCTAATCTTCGTCTTGAGCTGATGCTCAAAGAATCGGATCAGATCCTGATGAGAAAGACGTTTGCCTCGCAAGATTTCCTCCTGTCGCGTCGTCCAAATCATCATTCGGGCCGTGGTTAGCAGCGTCAGAAACACTATTCGTTTCACCCCGGAATACGGGGGCAACGCATTTTCATACGCGTAATGCGCGATCAATGAGCACAAGCTGATTGAACGCTGATACGATAAGTATATTTTGCCTGGATGTATTCATCTAAACAAGTGTTGCTTAAAAAAAAAGCTCTGTCTGTTTGATTTTTATTATATTTTTCCAACTTTCAGATAAAATACAAGAGAAGTTCAAGCCGATGTGGAGTCTGTGTGGTAGTGTTTTAACTCCTTTGTCTTCAATTTGATATGCATAAGGACGCCGGACGATTGAGATAGTCAAACGTGACGTCATGTATAACGGCTATTGAAAACGAGGCTGCACAAAAATAATAATGACTGGAAAATCGAAAGTACTTGAAACAAAATAACAAATTATGATCTTGGGGCAGTTTATCCACATCTTCTAATGGTTCATTTTAATCAAACTTAATTGTATATATATATATATATATATATTAGATATTTTTAAGTAACAATTATGCATCCTATTTCCTTGGTTCTTGAAAATAACTGATATGGCCGAAAGTATTTGAAGGAAACAATAGCACAATATGAACTTCGAAGAGCATATAAACAAATATACCTTGTCAGTTCTTTTTAATCAAAACTCTTTGCATATATATATATATATATGTGTGTGTGTGTGTGTGTGTGTGTGTGTGTGTGTGTGTTTGTGAGTGAGTGTGTGTGTGTGTGTGTGTGTGTGTGAAAGTGGACACTGAAATTAACATCAAGTCGCGGCAGCTTGTTTCATGCTTAAACAGAATCTTCAGGCCATCAAGATTACGCTGAAGCATCAAACAGAGGTTGTTGACCTCAGTGTCCACTTTTATATTTACATATGCTCTATCTTTCATATTCAGCACTTGTAGGTATAAATATAGCATAAAACTATATATTTATCATATATATATTTATATATATATATATATAGCAATAAAATCAGCAGGTGGAAAATACACACGCACACACACACACACACACACACACATATATATATATATATATATATATATATATATATATATATATTGTGTGTATTTTAATTGTTAATTTAATAATTGTAATGGATTGTATTATAACTGATAAAAGAAGCCATTAGTTTATACCAACGGCTTGCCATACTTAACACTTCTCGTTTCACTCTCGCGTCGTCATGTTTGATTTCATGAGCCGCGGTGCGATTTTCGCTTCCACCGTCTCGTATGCACAAGTTTGTCGTTGCTTGGAAATCTTCCGTGCAAATAAAAACAGATTATCATTATTGTTATATCTGTGTATTTTTTAATGTATTGTAATGTAATTGTCATCTTTGGTAATGGCTTATGTAAGCCGAAAGATTAGATAGGATAAAAAATATGTATCAATATTGTGATTTTCTTTCTTCTTTCAATGATAACGTTATTAAACTTATCAGACAATATGAAGAGAATTTACATAAAATAAATAGACAAAACTTGTCTATATTATTTAATGAAACATGCATATATATATATATATATATATATATATATATATATATATATATAAACAAAATGTGTAAAAAAACTAAGTTGTCTATACGGTCTTATTTCAATGAGAATCTATCATGAACAGTGTTCGGTCATTGCAGTGATAATGACAGTGTGCTGTTGAAATGGTCACCATATTCACCTGACTTGACACCTTGTGATTTTTTCTATGGGGCTATGTGAAAAGACAGGTATATATACTCCCTCTTTCGACAAGCCTAAAGAAGCTTAAGCAGAGAATCATTGAGGTGCTGGAGAATGTTACGCAAGACATGTATATATATATATATATATATATATATATATATATATATATATATATATAAGTGAACATTGATGACAACACTCAGAGGCGACAGGCTGTTACATGCTAGACGCAATCGTCAGATCGCCAGTGTTGTTTTTTTTCTCGACTATTTATATATATGTGTCAGTGGTGCATTGTGGGTCGTCCATTCTCACGGTTATTTTGGCGGGAGTGGTTTGTTTATTTGTGTTAATCTATCTAACTTGTTTTTATTTTTATATATTTATTTATTCTTTTCGGCTTTCGATGTTTTATTGAAGTAGTAAAAAAGTTTTTGAGATTTGTTTAGGTCATTTATTTAATAGTTTGTTTTGTCCTGGGAAGATAATTAAAGCTGTTTTTTCGTCCAATTTTTGGATTGATTGCTGTAGTATAGTCTAACTGTTATTTTGGCGGTCGGGGGGAAGTTTTTAATTTGTTTATTATTTGAATTATTTATTTGGATTGACTACTTTTACTTGTTTTTGCTTATTTATTTTCTTTTCTTTTTGTTGTTCTAACTGTTATTTTAGGGACCGGTTTGTTAATTTGTTTAATATTTACTTTAATTATTTATTTCGATTGATTATTTTTACTTATTTTTTTAATTTATTTTCTATTTTTATTTATTCTATTTCGTCTATTTTAACAGGAGTGGTTTGTTAATTTGTTTATTATTTACTTGGGTTAATTTATTTTACTTGTTTTTTATTATTGTTTTTGTTTATTTTTATTTATTCTTTTCAGTTTTCGATTTTTAAGTAACGTAGTAAAAATTTGTTTTCATGTCTGTATTTTGAGATGAACTCAGATCATTTATTTAGTAATTTATTTGGTCCGGGAAGGTAATCATAGCAAAGTTTGCAGGTTTTGGATTGATTGTTGTAGGCTGATGATCTTTTCTTTATTTACCATGATATTTTTGGTGTGATTTGCGTTTTGCTTTTAATTTCCGAGATATATTTAGAAGGCATTAAGCTGTTCGCGTATTTACTATTTGTGAAAGATGTTTTGTGTGCATAGTTTCTTTGTTTCCAGGGTCCTTCAGTTACTCCTATGTATACTTTTTCTTCATTATCCAGTGATTTATCCGTGGCTTGTTATATTACGTGATATTCTGTGATGACTCGAAAATATGGATTAATTCGGACAAAATGGTTAAATAAGGAACAAGAAGGAAATCTTTTATAAATTTGACATGTTTAGGTATCTATTTTAGAAATAGTGAAACATGACAAATTCATAAATATTTTCTTTTTACTTGTTCTTTAGTTAATAATATTCTGGGATCTTAATTGTTGTCAATGCAATCAGTTCTAGAAATCTAAGAGGAGTGATTCTATTATTTCTCAAATAAGTCATAACAATTCACAGTTTTAAAGAAAAGAAACTATAGAGAGCAATGACTAATTAGAGACAAGCATTAAAACCTACACTAGGTTATTAATTATGCTTATCTCATTTATAACTATTCGTCTGCATCTTTAAAAAACATCTGTTGCTATGCCATCTTAATGTTTTAATTTTTTATCTTGGTTCACAAAACTTGTTTCATGACGTAGGGACAGCACTGGTACCTGCCGTAGTGATTGTTGGATGATTTCTTATTATTTTCTGAAGCATACTTGTTTACATTGTACCTTTTATCTATTCTTGGATTTTCGTCTCTTTGTTCGCCAACTTTCTCAGTCTTGCAAATAGCTCAATGAATTATTCAGTGGGTTTGTTGAGTGGCCAAATATATTTATTAGTGGCAAAAATATATGTCAAGTTATAATGTTGGTATACGTGTGCTTTTCCGGATTTGAAACTGTTGATTTCATTTAGATTAGCTCACCAAATAACAGCTTCTTGACTGCAAATGAAAACTGACGGCGATTAATTGAAAATAAAGCCATTTAACATCTGAATATGTTTATATGTGGGAATATACATACCGGTTTTTATTACCTGAGTATACAGATGCGTATGTGTGTGCGCGCGTGTGTGTGTGAAAAAATATCTACTGATGTATACCTCCCGAATATGTACATGGATCTATGTCTGTGAGTATGCGTGTATGTGCGCGGATATGTGGGTGAAAAAATCTATAGGTGTGTACCACTAGAATATGTAAATATCACACTCTCTCTCTCTCTCTCTCTCTCTCTCTCTGTGTCCCTTTCTGTCTGTCTGTCTTTCTCTCTCTCTCTCTCTGCGTGTGTGTGTGTGGCTGCATGAAGATTCGTATATATCTTCATTCAGTCACACAGTCATGTATGTGTAACTGTATGAGATATGTGTGTGATATGATGCGCTCGTGCCCAAATTTCATCACTGGGTAGACTGTAATTACAACGTTTTCAGAGTTATTTTAGATAAAACTCACACATCTATTCCCCATCGTCAATAAGTGTAGACTGTTCATTTATAAAAGAACGTCCGAGAAAAAATAAGAAAACTACCTTTCCCGATAAAGATAAAAACATTCCTGATTTTAAGAGAAGATGGAATATTACGCTATTAAAATAAGTTGCTCTTTATTTATGGTTTAAAATATATTCCTGATATCGTATTCTGAATTTAATATGATTAAACATTGGAGCCTTACTTATATGAATAGTACGTCGTTATTATTTATTTACTCGGTCGATCTATTCATGAGTCTATCACGCCAACGATTACGGCTCTGCATCAAGGTCGGAGGAAGTTGATTAGGATGGCATTCATTAGCCTAACATGGCTGGTCAATGTAGATGGTTGCTGGGCGACCAACTCGTTTTGTACTCTCGCTAGGTATCCAAAAAAATAGATCCCTCGCAAGGTCTTGTTTGATCACCAGCAGTGTCAAGCAAAGTTCTTTTACGCATTCGTGAGGTTACACTTGTAATATTTACTTTCGAATTAAAACTAAAAAAAGAAAAGAAAAAGAAAGCATCTAAATACTTACCTATTAACAATTTGAAATCTGAAAACAGGAAATTAACAATTAGCAGCAGTGTCCTACTAAGTGTGTAGGTTCCATCAAGCTTAGACTATTGGGTTATAGTTAATATCCAAGCTTATCTTTCATTTAGATTAGCTCACCAAATAACAGCTTCTTGACTGCAAATGAAAACTGACGGCGATTAATTGAAAATAAAGCCATTTAACATCTGAATATGTTTATATGTGGGAATATACATACTGTTTTTTTTTACCTGAGTATACAGATGCGTATGTGTGTGCGTGCGCGTGTGTGTGTGTGTGAAAAAATATCTACTGATGTATACCTTCCGAATATGTACATAGATCTATGTCTGTGAGTATGCGTGTATGTGTGCGGATATGTGGGTGAAGAAATCTATAGGTGTGTACCACTAGAATATGTAAATGTCACTCTCTCTCTCTGCCTCTTTCTGTCTGTCTGTCTTTCTCTCTCTCTCTCTCTGTCTGTGTGTGTGTGTGTGTGACTGCATAAAGATTTGTATATATCTTCATTCACTCACACAGTCATGTATGCGTGACTGTATGAAGATATGTGTGTGATATGATGTCTTGTCACTTTTACACGTTCGTGATGTTACGCTTATAATATTTACTTTCGAAATAAAACTTAAAAAAAACATCTAAATACTTACCTATTAACAATTTGAAACCTGAAAACAGGAAATTATCAATGAGCAGCAGTGTCCTGTAAATTGCATTCTGCTTCCACATAAGACTGTAGAAATATCAAGGATGGGTCCACAGAGCTCTTATTTAGTTGGATATTGTCTCCAAGAGATTGTAAATACAGCAATCAGTATCCGTGTGTAGGTTCCATCAAGCTTAGACTACCTTTATTTATAGTGATGGATTAGTTCATATAGTCACCGGTGTGGACTATTTACTCCACAACAGAATTGTAAATGTTTCCTTATAAGGAAAAGACTAATTTCACAATTATGATTATCATCTCTTGTCCTATTAGTTTTTCTTAATATTTGGAAGAGTGAGACGGAACCAGATCCATGGAAATATCGCATAATTCGGTTTACATTAGCTTTTATTCTTCAAGTTCTTCGCACTTATATTATATATTATATTATATTCTAAGACAAAGCATCTTTCCATCACTAAATAATTAGTCTCATCGAATTATAAATCAGAATTTTACTTATGCTTAATTAAAACTAATTTAGTCCAAAACTCTGCACTTTTACGCGTTCGTGAGGTTACGCTTGTAATATTTGCTTTCGAAATAAAACTAAAAAAAAAAGCAACATCTAAATACCTATTAACAATTTGAATCCTGAAAACAGGAAATTAACAAAAAAAAAGAAAGTTTGCTGTGCTAATGGAAACATGTTTCACTCATATTACCCAGCGGAGTCCTATGAAGTTAAAAAAAAATACAACCTGCTTAGCATTTGACTAAAACGGCATTTTATAGAGGAAACGTTGATGGTATGCAAATTGCATTCAAAATTTCAGCCATATTGAATCCTGTTGCAGTAGTCTTATTACCATAGGTTTTTTAAATTATTATTTATTCGGTTGAGCTAATTGGGACATTCATTAGTCTATCACGCCAACCATCACAGTCCTGCATCAAGGTCGGAAGTTGATTATGATGACATTCATTATCATAACATGGCTGATAAATGTAGATGGTTGCTAGACAAAAAATCCGTCTTGTACCATTGTTAGGGGGTCCAGAACAGAAGATCACACGCGAGTGTAGGTTCCACTAAGTTCCGATTCAAGGATTTTAGTTCATTTCCAATGAGTTGCATTATATACCACAGCTCTCCTAAATCATCTAGACGATGCTGTTAATGCAGTTAGACTCTACGTCAATTACCCCAAAACTGAATTCTTAAGCTTTAACAACTAAGGCTCAATACAAATTGTCTTAGGTGAATCAATAAAATATGTCGATATTTTTTTACATACCTAGGAAGAGAAATAAATTAAAAAAGGATATTAAAATTCACAAAGTTAAAGCCTGGGGAGCCTTGAATAAAATGGATGTAATCTGGAAATCTGATCTACCAAACAATCTCAAACGGAAATTATTTCAAGCCATTGTAGAGGCAGTGTTAATATATGGTGCCACTTCTTGGACATTAGCTTGAGTCTAAGCTTGATGGAACCTACACACAGATGCTGAGAGATATATTCAAAATCTCTGGGAGATAACATCCAAATCACAGCTCTATGAAATCATCCCTGATATTTCTACAATCTTATGTGAACGCAGAATGTGCTTTGCAGGGCATTGCTGGTCAGCAAAGCAAGAATTTGCGAGTGATCTACTTCTCTGGACACCTAGCCATGGCACAAGACGAGTTGGTCGCCTAGCAACCAGCAACTATGAAATGATACAGGATGTCACCCTAATCACCTTCTGACCTTGATGCAGGACCGTGACTAATGAATGTCCCAGCTAGTTCGACCGAATAAAATATAAATTATGGACAGATCAAAAAAAGTTTCAATCAGTAAGGCTAAAAACAAAATTGTCTCAGGTGAATCAATAAAATCTGTTGAATCTATTACATACCTCAGAAGTAAAATAAATTCTACTGAAAAGGATGTGAAAATTCACATACTAAAGTCTGAGCCCCCTTGAATAAAATGGATATAATCTAGAAATCTGATCTACCAGACAACCTCAAACGGAGATTCTTTCAAGCCATTGTAGAGGCAGTGTTAATATATGATGCCACTTCTTGGATTTTAGCTAAAACCCTTGAGTCTAAGCTTGAGGGAACCTACACACGGTTGCTGAGAGATATACTAAAAATCTCTTGAAGACAACATCCAATTAAATCACAGCTCTATGGAACTATCCCTCATATTTCTACAATCTTATGTGGAAGCAGAATGTGCTTTACGTGTCCCTTTAGAACGTTGGCAATCATGGTTCTCCAATATTTCCTGTTCTTTGTAGGTCTTAATAAATTTTGTCTTTTTTGTTATCTCTCCGAAACATTATCCCTCCATCCATTTACTCAAGCTCGCTGGGTAGGTTATGAGTTGTTTTCCTCTATCACTCTCTGCCTTCAGTTTGTCCTGTGAGTATTCAGTTTTCCAAACCCTCTTTCCTCATTATATGCTCTAGAAATTTAAACTGTCTCTTCCTGATGTTAAGCATACGTTTCTTTTTTGTTTCCATTTTCTCCAAAACCTCGCCGTTGCTCACCTGTTCGGTCCATTGTACTCTCAACGTCTTTCTGTAGAACCACGTTTGTTGGACTCTGTGTTAATAGCTCTAAAACTGAATTCATAAGCTGTATCCAGCAAGGCTCAAAACAAAGTTAAATATTTTATATACCTAAGAAACGAAATAAATTCTGCTGACAATGATGTGAAAATTCGTTAGCTAATGCCTGGGCCGCTTTGAATAAAATAGACGTAATCTGGAAATCTGATTTACCAGACAGCCCCAAGCGGAGATTCTTCCTTGCCACTGTACAGTGGGGTTTAATTGCATAGTAGTTTATCAATAATTTTTAAAACGGCAGAAGTATTTAAAAAAGTTTAGTCGATTGAAACGTGTACCACGGTTGGGTATTTGAGAATTTTTTAAAGAATTCTTATTAGATTTCACGTTTGTATACTATCTGAATGAAAGAACACTAATTCAAAACTTTCAGATTTCAAATTTGAAATGCTTAACTCTCTAGAGTTTTGATAGTGTTGTAGAGTCCGCCCTCTAATGAGGCTATTGTGGACTTTTCCACTTAGTAATAGGAAAAAGTAAGTAGGAAAGTAAGCCTCAGGTGGGGGGGGGGGACAGTGTCATAGCATAGAAACCCGGACGAGGCTTAGCCGCAGGGCAAAGTTTCGTCCGGGGAGGTAGACAGTCCCTGAACCCGTTTATGCGGGTTCTAAGGGAATACTTTTGGCTGAGCCTACGGCCTCGGAGAACTCACGCTAAACCGGCCTTGTGCCACATACGACACACGTGGGGGGTGCGTTAAATATAACAGTGCCATAGCC
>CAHIKZ030002501.1:960000-1047500 GCA_903632075.3 Acanthosepion pharaonis
GTCTTTAATAAATAAATTGTCGGACCTTGTCCATTTCTTAACATATGACGTCATTTGTTTACATTCGATACGCCAGAGCAGTTATGAATGTACGAGATTCATGGAAGATTGGAGTTTATAAGCAGTAAATTCGACCTTGTCTACCGATTGGTTCTTTGTAGCCTAGAGGTTAAGGCACGTCAGCGTATATGACGGTTCCGTATAGGATGCAGGTTCGAATCCTGTCAAAGAACGAATATTTTCTATGAAAATTTCTCGGACATTCAGGCCGTTAAATGTTATTTAATACTGTTTATCATAAACAGAGCATTTGCTTAAATACTTGTATCTATAAAATAACAACGTTAAACATAAAGAAATGTCTTTAATAAATAAATTGTCGGACCTTGTCCATTTCTTAACATATATATATATACATGTCACTTCTTTGCAGAAGAAATCCAGTGTGCAGGTATGCAGAAAATAGAAAAGAACACGTTGGGTGCATAATCCGGAGTTCCTTAGTGTTTTTATTTTTAGGAAGACAGTGCTCCATACAGAAGTAGAGCTCATATTATAATATTTTTTGTTTAAAAATATGATTCCTTCGCAACATAAGATAAGGTAAACCAGGAGATAGCTTATTCCTAAAATTTCGCTTGAAGATGAAACGGGACTAAACACATAAATTCAACTTAATTTTAATAATTATTTGGATGGTTTCGGCTCCCGTTTTTGAAAAATGAGAACTCTTATGTAGCGAAGGAATCATATTTTTAAACAAAAAATATTATAATATATATATATATATATATATATATATGTATATATATATATATATATAAAAGTGAACATAGAAGTCAATACTTAGAGGCGACAGTCTGTTAGATGCAATCATCAGGCCTGACGATTGCGTCTAGCATGAAACAGACTGTCGCCTGTAAGTGTTGACTTCTATGTTCTCTTTATATCGCTCTATCTCTGATATTGAGCACTTTATCCCATAAATATAGCACATCTCAAGACTATATTTCTTCATAATATATATAACTTCATACATTATTATAGTGGATACTTGTATTTAAAAGAGACGCCTCATTTGTGATTCTACATAGTGTGTATTACGCCTATCGACCATACACGAAATCTTAGAAAAGAAAAGATATTTTAGGGTTTAGCCGCCGTACGATCCAGTGTGTCTTACCGTTCGACCACGGGGAACGTCGTAGAATGCAAGGTTGTATTTTCCCTTTTCATGGAAAGCACATACTCTTCACTGAGATAATTATCTCGAAGCCAGCTTACCCTGAAGATCTGTTTTGGTGAAACTTAGATAGGTTGTTCCTGGCTCTTTAGGATTTATTTAATTTATCCCTGCTTCACTTAGCGTATTGGGCATTTTATATTTTAGCTTTATTACTCGACTGGGTTTTTTTTTCTTTGGACTAAAAACTTAAGGCACTGGACGAATTGTTTCGCCCTGTTTGGATGTTTCTAGTTCTTTCTTCCCCCCCCCCAATTTTTTCTTTCGTGTAACAATTTGTTTTGATAGATTTACAAGTTGTGTTATCCGAGGTTTTTTTTTCAAACCAAGCATTATTAGTAGTATAATTTATATATATATATATATATATATATATATATATATATATATATATATATATATATAATAACAATGACAGTGTTGCGCGAACCCCATCCCACGGAAAATATATAAATAATATAAAACAAAGAATCTGTTTATATTTCTGAGATGAAGTATTATGTACATTATTTACATTATTCGGACTATTGTCCTCCCATTTGTCGCCATATTTATTACAACGTTTCGATCGTTGTACGCTACAGCCTTCTTCAGGTGGTTGGAATGTCGAACTGAACCGTTTATTTCGCTCACTGGAGTAGACTCAAGGACACATGGCACACTGGGTAAAGGCGTTAGTTAGATCCCGTGGCAAAACCCAAAGAGTGTGAGTTCAATACCCGGTTAAGGCAGTGGAGAACTTGGAGAGGGAAATTAACAGGAGATAACTGATAACTAGCATCCATTAAACAAACACGTGGAACTAGAACAGTCTACCCCAGTGAGCGGAATAGAAGGTTCAGTTATACATTACAACCACCTGATGAAGGCCGGAGCGTACAATGGCCGAAACGTTGTAATAAATATGTCGACAAAGATGAGGGCAATAGTCCGAATAATGTAAATAATGTGCATAAAAGAATGTGTCCCACAAGAGTGGGTGGATCAATAATTCCATTTTTGTACGCTTAATTATGGCCCTCCCATCTGAATAACGTAGCAGAAATGGCGACTCGTCAAATCAGGCAATTTCTTTCTATTTTACTGCTGTTCAGTTGTTTTCTGATCCATAGCGAATTATAGCTTCTTTTTCTTGTTCTTCGCCGTCACAAGAGGGCGTGGTCATTTACTCCTGCCGTCGATCTGTTTCAAAGTTCAAAAGAGCGTGTATTCTGAGATATTCTATTTTTATTCCCCCCCCCCAACCCCGCTCTGTAAACAGTGATTATTTCACTTACTATTGCTTTTCTTTCAGCTTGAGCATTCCCGCCATTTTACACCAAACTCTTTTACGAACAAGGAATTTACGCCCCCAGGTTTGCCGCTGACTCGTTTTTTTTTTTGTTTTTTTTTTAAGTCTTTTTTTATCATTCTCTATAAACCCATGACATGGTTTGTCGTGAAAATGCTAATCGATCAACAGTATTTGTAATACGCAGGGGGTCCAGGCGGCTTTCACAGTCACTTATTTTTTTTTTATTTCAATAATAATACATGAAATGAAATTCAGCATGTGGAAATGGCCATATTTCAGTGACTGTTTTCATCAGCTTGTTAAAACATCATTGGCTGATTAGAATTAGCATTTGCGTGGTTGGAATGTCGAACTGAACCCTTTATTTCGCTCACTAGGGTAGACTGTTCTAGTTCCACGTGCCATGTCTAATCTAGTTCCACGTGCCATGTCTAATGGGTGTCAGTTATCTCCTGTTAATTCCCCTCTCCAAGTTCTCCACTGCCTTAACCCGGTATTGAACTCATACTCTTTTGGTTCTATCACTGGATCTAACCAATGCCTCTATCCACTGTGCCATGTGTCCTTAGGGACATCTGCGTATGAATTTCTGTGTATTACAAGCCTAATGTCTCAGCAACCATTTTTTTTTACCAGTGCTCATATTGCAATTTTTTGCTGTTATCATTGCATGCTTTACCTGTCCAATTGAAAGTTATCCGTTGATTATTCATAGGACAAATTAGATATGATGAGAAACAAGTGACCGACAATTATTACGCAAACTGCTAAAAAAACAACAAAATGTTGACAGAAATCATTCAAATACATCTACATTGGAAGAATTATTATTGTATCCAGTTCACGCCTGTTAGTTTCTGCTTCCGAAAACTACTCATGCTTAACATAACTGTAGTTAGTTGGTATGGGGGAGTTATTCGTGTGAGGATGTTTCTATCCTTTGTTTGCAAGGCAAGGGCGGCGATCGTTTTAATTGGTCTTAGCTAAGTTTATTTTACTCAAAAGTATAGTGGTAAAAATGTATAAGAGAGGTCAAGATTTTATAAGTACACGACTGTAACGTTGGCGGACATGTTACACAAATAAAAACCTCTATTTCATATGGATAGTAGGTATAATAATATTTTGAAATTTTAATTCTATTTTGTTAATATCATTCACGTAGCAAAATACAACAGGACGTTCAGTGCAGGGTAATTAGGCAAATCTCATTGGTTTGGGGTCAAACTGATTGGTCAGTTTGAGGACAGGAGGAAAAACAGCTTCTATAATGGTAAATAAGATTAAACAGTTGTCTTTTTGAGCAAAAAATGGGGTTAGATTTAAAAAAAATTCACTCGCCTCTATTCACTTTTGCCCGTATTTCACGGAGTAGCTACGGTTCATAAACTGGTAAGATGTAAAGGACTTATTTAAGTTTAACACATACCTAAGATTTAATAATGTCATTACCCTCCACCTCTGACAAAACTGCGGAAAAAATATTTATATTAAAGCATAGATATCCCCAAATAAAAACTATTTACAATTGTTTTCCAACAAACAGCTCGTATTTTATTTTATTGTGTGCGACCAGAAAGGACCATTGGGAGGGGTTTTTTGACTAAGAACTTCGACACACCGTTGAAGCGACAGCGTAGAACTGGCTGGGGATGACAGAAGGACAGAATAAGAAAAAAGACGAACAAAAAACACCTCAACAACAATATATTGTCATGTTTTGTTGACGTTAAAGGCCAGGATCGATAACGTTGCTACACATCTCTAAGAGAAGAAAATCAGTTCTATGAATGAACAGTAGACAACATCCCCAAAAACAACCTTCCGTCTCCCACCTTGCTTCGCCATAAAGGAGACGAGAATTAATCCAGATATTGGAAGCGATTGGCGTCGTTTTCCTAAAGAAGTCTGCACTGAAGACTTAATTAACTGAAATATAAAACGGTTACCAGGCATTTTGATATAACGCAATTTTCAGAATGATTTTGTTAATTTTTTTTTTAACGGACTCATGTTCTGTTATTTGTTGTAGGTTTTTTAGTAATTTTACTAGCTGGTAGCGGACCGTATTGCATCTCCAGACAAGGGGCACGGCCTACATTATTTATTATGCTAATTTAGGGATGTGGAAGTAAGATTGAAATGGCGATGTTTTCAGTTAAGCCAAGTAAAAAAAGGGGGGTAAGGACGAACTGTATTTTTTATTTCAATATTTTATCAATTGTAAGAAGACATAATATATGGTTGTTAGCAAGAGTAGCAGTCCAAAATCATTCGTTCGTTAGTTGATAGAAGTCGTTGCCGAGTATTAGAGGTGACATGTCCTTCTGTGGGAAATGCGACCTATGTTGGATCTGAAGTCACCGCATGGTAGGGTAGGGTTGTTCAGAGGATGGAAAGCTCTGGCTTTTCTTTGTGTTCTTTTCTATTTATCATCTCGTGTTTTCGAAGGAACTTTTTTCGTAGACTGCTATGGTTCTTTAGACGTCAGAGGAACAAAATTCCTTGATCAGATTTCATTATACGAGCCAATTTTCTCACAATTAGTCCAAAAAACAAATGTTGGTGAACATTCTGTGCTGTTTGTTCCAGGCTAAGCCGTCGTCTTCGTTGGCGAAACTCGTTGCTTAGTATTGGGCTGCTCATTGACATTTCCTTCTGTGTGAAATGAGTCCTATGTTGGATCTGAAGAGACGTCCACGGCCACCGCATGGTAGCGTAGCAGGGTTCAGGGGATGGAGAGATCTGGCTTTTCTTTGGGTTCTCTTCGTCTTTTCTATTTGTCTTCTCGTGTTTTCGAAGGATGTTGTTTTTTTTTCGTAGACTGCTATGGTTCTTTAGACGTCAGAAGAACAAAATTCTTTGATCAGATTTCATTATACGAGCCAATTTTCTCACATTAATCCCCCAAAACAATTTTATTTCAGTATTTTATCATCCATTCACTGGTTTGAAAAATCATAGTAATTTTCTTTTTCTATTTACAAGATAAAAATGATCATTAAGCTAATGCAATCTTAATTCCTATTGTATAAAAAATATGTTGCTCTGTTTGATTAAAACTCTGAACCCTCTATGTGAATCGGTTTTAATATTCAATATTTAATACTTTATATTGTATTAATAGGATTCACTTTGATTATATGCCAACGGACTATTACCTATATATATATATATATATATATATATATATATATATATATATGCCTGACGATTGCATATAGCATGAAACAGACTGTCGCCTGTAAGTGTTGACTTCTATGTTCACTTTTATATTTACACACGCTCTATCTCTGATAATGAGCACTTTATTCCATAAATATAGCACACCTTAAGGCTATATTTCTTTTATATATATATATATATATATATATATATATATATATATATATATATATATACATATGTATGTGTTGAAACTTGATTAATGCATGGAATAATAATACAACACAAAATGTACTTAGAACAAAATGTATTGAAACAAGAAAGTGTACACAATATTTACATATAGTCTTTTGTATATTCTTGGGAAGACCGTTCCTGGAGAATGGGTTGACTTAGTCGCAGTCGGGCAGAGTCTCTGGATTGAATCTCTTGATTCCTCCCCTCGTCTTCCCGGTACCAACCATATTTATATGGTCGGTACTCCACTATGCAAATTAGGTGGATCCTACCACAACAGTATGTATCCAAATGAGAGAAAGAACAGATGAAGTAAAATTACGCTGTTCGTAGCATTTACTTTTTAAAAAGTGCTCAATACTAAGTAGAGGAATATATTATTATTATTATTATTATTATTATTATTTCGTTATAAGATATTATAACAAATAAATGTTGAAATCGCTACACAATAACTACACTGTTTTGGCATTGTGTTGTGCCTCTTCAGCTGATGGCAAGTGACTGGTAATTAAAATTTTTTTCTTCTTCTTTTTCACAAAAAACTATTTAATCTCCAATCACTTACCATCGCCTGAAAAAGCACAACGAAGTGCCGAAACCCGAAAGTTTTGTACTAATATCTTATAATGAAATAACAATATATATATATATATATATATATATATATATATATTTCAATAAGTACATAGGAATACATTATTAAAAAAAAAACAAAAAAAAAAACGAGGAAGAGAAATTCAAAGGTAGAAAAGAAAGATATATTTTGCAAAATATTTTGCTTGCGCAAAATGATTTTTCCCTTTCAGTGGAGCATTGCCCTGTCGGCCGAAATGTTACATTGTAATGCTAGATTTTATTCTCTTGCTCAGAGAATCATCCAGCGAAGCTGTTCGAACCAGATCTTTCGCGGATTTAATTTGATTTGCATGATATTTAATGTCGGGAGTTTGTCGAAGCAGACATAGGATTTCCTATTCCTTGAAAAGAATAGAAAGTGCTTTTATGGATGAATATATTTCCAGGTAGGTATGTCGTGTAGTTTGCTTACGTGTTAGGTAAGCATTTTAGTTGATATTGAAGGATAACTGCATTATGCTTCCGAGGTTAGTGACAGGTGAACCTTGAGAAGTCAGCGGTCGGAAGTGGCTGTCAAAATATTTCATTAATCCGTCTTACAAAGATGTTGCAGAGAAATCTTTACAATCGAAGAAACGCTCATCGGATAAAATGAAAGAGAAATACACACATACAGTCTGGAAGATAGATATAAACAGAAAAATTAATAAATAAAAAATCATTGGAAAATAAAATGATCGACAGTATGACTAACAGAAAATTCTTTCTCTCTGAATATATATATATATATATATATATATATATATATATATATATATATATTTTAAAACATTTCACCCCTAGCAAGGCGGGAAGCCACTAGGACGCAAGGGGTGACAGAAAATTTAGAGCAAGATCAGATAGGAGTGATAGAAGAAAGGATGAGGGTAATGGATAGATCAAGGCAACTGGAGATGTCGATTGACATTACACTTGAATAGCTGGAGATTATAGCTCACAGGGAAACAGGAATAGGGAATGGAGTTCCACAGGCGAGAGGTGCGAGACATGAAGCTATTGGAGTAGAAGAGACGGCTACATTTAGGAGTTTCGACAGTGAAGGGGTGAGAGCGGGATGCCAGCCTCGTAAGGCGCTTGAATTCATGACGTCTGGGAACCAGCGAATGCAGCTCGGAGCAATTTCCATGAAAGTATTTGTAGAACTGACAGAGGGAGGCGACGGCGCGTCTGTGAGAAAGTGACTGTAGACGAGACGCCAGAGCAGGGCCAACTACATTGAATATCCGCCTCTGGAGCCTATCAAGAACCCCGAGGCAAACAGAAGGGGCACGAGACCATATATGGCAGCAATACTCCATGCAAGGGCGAATTGTTAATTTGTAGATCTGGAGGATCGACTCCGGGCAGAAAAACTTCCTAGCGCGGCTCAGGGAGCCAACTTTCCTTGCAGTGGACGAAGCAATTGACTCAATGTATTTGTTCCATCTCAGGTCAGCAGTCAACGTGAGACCGAGCAGCTGCAGAGAGTTGCTCTCGAGAAGTTGAGCGTCAGACATTCTAATGGAGGGAAGGGAAGGCTCTCTGTGGTGATTAATAGAGAGCAGTTTTGTCTTAGAAGCGTTGAAGTTGACCAGCCAAGTCTTGCCTCAGTTCACAATCAATTGGAGGTCCTTTTCGAGACGCACGGCCAGGTGAATTTTGTCGGTGAGACTAGATTTGTTTTTGAGGCAGGAATAAATTGTGGTGTCATCCGCGTAGATGCCAACTTGGGAAGTTATGGCGTCAGGAAGGTCATTTATGTAGATAAGGAATAGACGCATAGAAGCCTGTTTCGCTGTATCATAGTTCATCAGTGTGCCTAGATATCCGATTGCTTCAAGCCGCGAACGAAACTCAACAGATCCGGTGTCAGTCAGAGACTTTACCCCTAAGCTATCGGCCACGGCAAAAAAAGAATTTAACCTATTATATACGTGATGTATATAAACGCCAAATCAGCAGCCAGAGCGCTCAGACGACGAGTGATGCGTTATAAGCAGTAAGCAGCCACTGTTAAATTTCCCTTTCTCCATAGTGCTCAATCGGCGAACAAAATTAAATAGGACAAATATTATTTACGAATTTAAACGCCCATTAAGGAATTGTATTCCTGATCAATCAAATTTCGTAAATAATTATATAGGCCACACTACAATATGTTTGACACGCAGACTCACTTTACACATTTCTGACCATAGCTCAATTAGATCTCATTTAAATATTCATGGAGACCTACCGGACACTATTCGTAACATACTTGTTGACAACACAAATATAATAGCATCATCTACATGCAAAAAATAATAATATCAACTATGAACATGGATATAATATCTTGACCGTTTTTTGAAAAATGAAAACATTATACAAATACATACATGCAACAAACTATTTCTAATTTAACAGTTAAAATATTTCATCCTTAAAAATGGCTAAATGGATAGCCAAAAGCGCTCGGATAAAAATAACATTCGGACAGTTTTTATATAAAAAAAAAAAATATTAGATCGCATGAGAAATTGTTTAAAAATCTAAATCAAAGCACATTTTCTATCGCATTCAATGAAATGTGCATAAAAGAAGGACTGCTGCCTAATTACACAAATATATATTTGGGAGAGTGTATCTCCAACGAATTAAATAATATTTATGTTGATCAAACCACAAACTCGCTTTCACGACGCTTGACACTACATTTGAATGAAAACTCTAACATTTTTAGGCATTTAAAACAACATGCCTGCCCGCACACACAATTCCGTAAAATACTTGTCGAAAACACAATTATACTTCGACATGAAAACAATAGACAAAAACTAAAAATTCTTGAAGCATTATACATCAAACAGTTGAAACCCAACCTAAACTAAATCAATTATGGCATCTCTACAAATATTCTTAAATGTCTATAATTGGTAACAGAAGCCATTGGTTTATACCAACGGTTCCCATACTTCATACTTCTCCAATTCACTCTCGTGTGGTCATGTGTGACGTCATGAGATGCGGTGCGATTTTCACTTCTAGCGTCTTATATGCACCAGTTTATCGTTGCTGATAAATCATCTATGTAAACAGTGACAGACTATCATCACTGTCTTGTTCGTATATTGCTTAATATATTGTAATTGACATCTTTGATAATGGCTTAAGTAAGCCAAAAGCTTAGATTGTATTAAAAAAATATGGATCAATATGGTGAAATTTTTCTTCGTTCAACGATAATGTTATTAAACTTATCAGACGTTACGAAAAATTACATAAAATAAATAGACAACACTAGTCTATATTATTTAATGAAACGTGTATGATAAAAAAAAAATATATATATATAAATATATATATATATATATATATATATATATATATATATATATATATATATATATATATATATATATATATATATATATATATATATATATATATATATATATATATATATATATATATATATATATATGCATGCAGTATACCCAAGTGGTTAGAACGTTCGGTTTATGACCATGAGAACCAGGTTCGAATCTCACCACGGTTGATTTGTCAGAAAGGGGACTTCCTGACGTTATCGGTCTGGAGGGTGACGATCCCAGTGTGCTGTACATTTGGAAAGTGCCCGAAAACCTTAGCACGGGTTCACACAAGCCTTATAAATATCTATCAATCAATATATATATATATATATATATACTCTAATACATCAAAAATGAGTGCATTTATGTAGCGGTTTTACATATGTTCTAATGTAATATCAATAAAGAATACTGCTCTAGTATTGTGTTGAACCCTATTTTTAAATTAATGATATGATCGTTTGAATGTATATTTGATCATTTCACTTGCATGTATATATATGTATGTGTGTGTGTATGTGTGTGTGTGTGTGTGTAACAATAGGTAAGTAAAAAGAAAATTTTACGTCTAAAACAGAAAACGCCCCCCCCCACAAAAAAGACACAGTGCTCAATGCAATTTAAAATCAAGCTAAAATCAGTTTTACCAACTCGTCGACTGTCTGTAAGGCTGTTGACAAAATGTGACATCTTATTGAAATAAATAAATCTAAGATCGAACGAAACTGAATTTGAGCAACAATTTCAGGATAATTTTATTAGCACTGACAGTCGGACAAGCTGAACAGTAGAGATATTTAAACTTTTATCTTGCACCAAAGAAATTTTTAAAAGTTTTATCAGCCTGCTTTTTGGGAATAGAATTCGGATCGCAATATCGAATGACCTTTCTTTCTCTTGTGTTACGTGTTCCATGACCCATTAAGGTGTTAAGGTTCCCGCATGTACTGCAATCGTAGCAGCAGTTGTGTAGCTATATATATATATATATATATATATATATATAAAGGGTAATACGATTTTGCAGTTCACGGAAAACATTTGCCAACTGATTTACAGTAATGCCTGAAATCACATTAGTTATTTTAGCTATACTTAAAACTAGGTACATTAAACATTTTTTTACAGATTATTTCTATTGCAAATACAAATAAAGTTATAAATTTTTTGAAGTGTACTCGAATTTTATGGATACCATATATATATATATATATATATATATATATATATATATATATATATATATATATATATATATATATATATATATATATATATATATATATATATATATATATATATCGTGAATGAGGTTTGCAGGTTCGAATCCTGTCGGTGGGGGATGTATATTTTTCTTTAATAGTATTTCTCAGGCCGCTTGACGAATATAATTATACTGTTTAAAATAAACGGGGCGTCTACTCAAATTTGGGTATCCAGTAAAATTAATGTTTAAAGTGATAACAAATATGTCTGTATTGACATATAGTCAGTAATAACTAACAAGACTGAGCGGTCATCGACAGAATCATATGTTGAAGAAACGGTTTTTGAAGAAACGATCAATAACGGATCACGTGGGACACGACATAAATGGCGGACGCTTCAAGCATGAAAGCGTTATACTTGAAAAATCTTTTATCATCGACTTTAACAGAGTTTACAAATATTGATTAGCATCAGGTGTTCGACAAAATGTCCTCATTCTTCACATGCAACTGTATGAAGAGGTAATAACTATTTGCATCTGAGATCTTCATCTCTTTCCAAGAAGCAATTGCTTGTGAATAGAGTTCTTCTCCTCAACCATTTCTGTAGGCAGCTAAAAAAAAACAACCATTTTACTGAAATACTTTTTAATGCCTCTAAAACAACTTCTTCCTGATATAGACTGAATTGTTTTGTTTTTTTCTTGGATAAGTATTAACATAGTCCTATATATAATGCAAATATTTTCAGGTAAAAAAAAAAAAAATAAATAAAAATAAGGAAAAAGTGCTCTATGCAGTTTAAATTCCAGCTAAAATAAACTGTAGCAACTAAAAAAAAAAACCCTCGAAGCCCTTTATATAAGAGAGTTAAATCCCCAAATAAATAAAATCAACTATGCGTAGAGCAACAAAAACCTTAAATGCTTATAAAAATAAATAAATAAATAAATAAAACTATTTATGTATGAGCAAAAATGGAAAAGTTACTTCCCTTATACTGGGGAAAAAAAACAACATACACCGTTTTAGATTTCAAAGTTGAACTTTGAACTTTGAAATCTAAAAGGTGTATAAGTAAAAAGGAACAGTTGAATTGTTTTTAATTTACTAAAGCACATATACATGTTCACGGAAAACGTAACTCTCTGATGATGGTCTCAGATGAAATTGAAAGTACATAGGTAATTAAAAACTATTTGAAAGAAAATTTAGGCATTTTTCTTAATCAATTTTCTACGGCTACCAAGAAATTAATCCATGAACTTGAAAAGATCACAACGAAAACCAATCGACATGACATGTCTTAATTATTTACCTAAACCTGTTTGAATGAAAATATGCTGCCTAAATATACACTATATATATATATATATATATATATATATACAGTGTAACCCGGATATAAGAGACCCAGATATAAGAGAAACCCGGATATAAGAGAGATTTTCTCTGGTCCCAAATTAGAGCCTGTGTTAATGTATATAAAATAGACCAAACCCGGATATAAGAGAAACCCGGATATAAGAAACTTCTTCTCCGGTCCCGACAACACTCTTATATCCGGGTTACACTGTATATATATATATATATATATATATATATAATTTATATAAGTAAAAGGTTTGACACTTAGCTGATTGATGTTACCTTCAGTATCCTGAGTACAGAGTTACATAGATGAACCCATCCTTACACAAGCCAAGAAGTATCGGCAATATATATATATATAATTCTATTACAATTCTGCTTGTTGGTTCGTCCCTTTGTTAGTTAGAGCGTACGTTACACCCTGCCAATTCCTCATGAATAATGGACTATGCCGTTTTGATCGCGAGGAAAGACGGAAAAGACAAATCAGAGATGCTGATACTTAATATGCAATGGTTTTTTTTACGTACGATTTTAACTTTTTCCTGCTATAATCTTCTGTACCAAATTCAAAATGCTCATAACGAGGGAATATTTGTATCTGGGAAACTCAGCTTGTGATGTGTCTTCTCTGAGAAAGGGGTGACAGTGTGGAAAATATTTCATCGCCTACAAGGACGAGGAGAAGCTTTTGGACTCTGTCGAGTGTGGAAATTGAAGCTTATGCTCCTCTTACCCATATATGACAGCAGTAACCATTTTCGGCCTGATCTGGCTCTTGATAAAGGTAAAGGATAGCTCGAGGAGTGAGGTACTTGCTGGAGTGATACATGGAATAGTGATGGATCAAAGTACAAGGCCTCCTCGAGGGAACACGATTGGTGAAAGTACTGGGTTCCATTGGCGATGGTGGAAGGCCACTAGTTTGGTTTTTGATGCATTTAATGTGACCAGCCATTGTTTTCCTCCCACTGAGCTGAGAGAAGCAACCAACTACCCAAATCTATTTATTGAGGATTTTGGTATATGTTCGGAAGATTACGGTTAAGCTTAGATTTGAACAGGTTAAGACTGTAGTGATCATGGAAACAGCAGCCTCTTGGGAGTCTGTTCCACAAAGCAATGGCCCATGGGAAGAAGCCCGTGAGAGTGGAACTTATATCTCCTCAGGGTGATATTAAGGGAAGAAAAGTGATTTACTACAATGGGTGGGTCCTAGCCATGACGGAGGGGAATTGTAGAACTAAGGAGTGTCGTTCAGATGTAGTTCTCCATGGAAATAGTAATAGACCAGTGAAAAGCTTGCAATATCATATCTGCGACAAAAGAGGGCTGTAGGGGGGGATAATTCATCACCCACAAGGACACAGAGACATTATTTTAATATTAATATTAGAGAGTGAAAACTTGAGGGAACACGATTGGTGAAAGTACTGGGTTCGATTGGCGATAGTGGAGGGCCACTAGTTTGTTCAGTGATGAAAAGAAAGAAATAATAAGATACAGGAGGCGTTGAATGGAAAACCTTATCAATGTTGAATCATTTTATTTGTAGCTTTATTGCGGGTACTTCTTCCAGTTAGACTAAAATCCGTGACAACAATATGTAAATGGCGGGTGGTGGAAGAAAATGGAAAGCAATTTAATCAAGGCGATATTTTTTATTTTGGTTTTTATATAGCTTTTTTTTTTTAAGGAATTTTACCCGCATCGAGTGAAAGTGAGAGAAAAGACTGAATGTAGGAAGGTTTGAGGAAAAGACAAAAGATGAACGGGATTCAAGAAGATAGAAGATGGCAATTGACGTTGCATTTAATTTTTTGTAGATTTTAGTTATCAGATAAACAAGAAATCGGAAAGTAGTTCCACCGGCGGCAAATGCGAGAAAACAAACTGTTGGAGTAGAAGTGGCGGTTGCATTTCGCTGCTTCAACAGTAAAAAGGTGGGCCCTAGATGCCAATGTATTCGGGACACCAGACAAAACAACTCGACAAAGCATTTGCCACGAAAATAGTAAAAAGAGAGAGAAAATATACTTGTATAAAGGCAAAAGATTGAAGATTATACAAATTATGAAATATCTGCGTATGTGTATGTGTGTGGGAAAATTTGCTCACTAAGTGTTATGGGAACTTACCCATAATAATAATAATGTACTATTCCTGACATTATAAATACTGCGCCTCTCAAGAGGTATGAGGAGAGATTGTAAGACGAGGAGAGATAATTGAGAGCATATTGTAAGGACATTGGAATAGTGATACTTGTCGAGACAACATAGTTCACTCTAACCAAATCTGATAGTCATTACTAATACTTCTACTTCTTTTGTATTATATTTCTGTTGTAATATATCTTTGTATTCCATACCTGTGTTCGTGTTATTCTTTCATTGGTTCTAACCTTGGACCATCACCGTGGTACAAGGAACTGGGACCATAACACTAGGAGAAAAGAGATACCAATGTTCGAAAGCAAAGTCCCGTGCATGTCGCTACAGCTTGCTGGGAAGTAAGGAGAGAGAAGATGAAGACAGGCCGCGTCCCGTTTTTATAGTTATTACACAGCGCCATCTAACGACACCTTGGCGAGATTGGTAAAGTTTGAATAACCCAAACCTTCTTACTTCTTTAAATAATGAGTCGCTTTCATTCTTATGATTGCTATTGCATTATTTTGTGAAAGTTCCAAACTTCAAATATTCAACAATGCAATCGAAGAATTTTCACTGAGATTTAGAAGTTTCTTCAATAATTAAATTAAATTCAGTCATTAAATTAAGATTGATGATTCATCGTTAAATCAAGAATTATGATTTATCACGAAATTAAGAATCATGATTCATTATTAAATTAAGAATTAGGATTCATCATTAAATTAATAATTAGGATTCATCATTAAATTCAGAATTATGATTCATCATTAAATTAAGAATTATGATTCATCATTAAATTAAAAAATAGGATTCATCATTAAATTAAAAATTAGGATTCATCGTTAACTTAATTATGATTCATCATTAAATTAAGAATTAGGATTTAACATTAAATTAAAAATTATGATACATCATAAATTAAGAATTACGATTCATCATTTAATTAAGAATTATGATTCATCATTTAATTAGGAATTAGGATTCATAATTAAATTAAGAATTAGGATTTATCATTAAATTAAGAATTTTGATTCATCATTAAATTAAGTATTATGATTTACATTAAATGAAGAATTATAATTTATAATTAAATTAAAAATTAAGATTCATCATTAAATTAAGATGATTCATTAAATTAAGAATTATGATTCATCATTAATTTAAGAATTAGGACTCATAATTTAATTAAGAATTAGGATTTATCATTAAATTAAGAATTTTGATTCATCATTAAATTAAAAATTAGGATCCATCATTAAATTAAGAATTAGTATTCATCATTAAATTAAAAATTAGGATTCATCGGAATAATTCAAATAGCAAAAGTGTTCTCGTTAAATACGCAATCATCAAAAGTTAGTACCATTTCTGTCTGACGCAGCTTCGGTGTGAATTAATGGTAAGACATTTTAAAATTACGATTGAGTTATATCCTCACTGGCTTCGCCTTAATTTGGCCCTATGTCAAAAAATAACATTCAGGCCTGTATCTACAAAAAATGTCTTTTTGTCACTTTCTACACTACTGGACAGAGCTCTGACGAAGGTGGAATGAAATCCGGTTAAGTCATTTTTGGTTCTTTTTTTTGTTTTATTTTTTGATTCACTTCTACACGAACTATTAGATTGGTGCAAAAATAATGACGCAATAATGTCGTTTTTTGACGTATTTTTAAACGTCAAAAAACGACATTCTTACATCATTATTTTTGCACCAACCTAATATAAACTGTTTTTTTTTATTAATCATTCCTCTTTGATTAAAACATGTCAGACTATCTCAATTAACAAATAATTTCATAATTACTCAGAATACGTCACAGGTAAGTATATTATGCTTATACTGGAAACGCTAACAAATATTTGCAGGAATCTTTCTATAGATTCATCGACTCGACCGTGGAATTATCGATTGGGCCACGAAGTGAATGATCCAATGTGTATAATGCAGATATATCCCTGTGAGTATTTCATGTGAGGTGTGATAGGTTTGTATGTGTTTGTCTAAAAAGCACGATGATTAGCGCGAAAAATAAGGAATGACATTCAGAAGCTAACAATGGGTAAGCCCTGAAGAGGAATAGAGAAAACAAACGAAATCTACGTTCTATGTACAGTGTAACCCGGATATAAGAGAAACGCGGATATAAGAGAAACCTGGATATGACAGATTTTCTCTGGTCCCAAATTAGAGCCTGTGTTACCTAAACAAAATAGACCAAACCCGGATATAAGAGAAACCCGCATATAAGAGACTTCTTCTCCGGTCCTGATAACTCCCTTATATCCGGGTTACACTGTATAAAGAAAGCGTGAACGAAAGCGATGTACATCGACTAGTGGAGAGTAAAGAAAAGTGCGCAAAACTTTTTTGATGAAAAAAGCGAGGTGGTGTGACACCGAAAGTCGAATGAGTACTTGCGAATTAGCGGAAGCGAAGTAATAAAACTAAAAAAATAAAAAAAATTGCTAAAAAAAAAAAAAAAAAAAAATTTAACGGAAGTGGTTGCAACAATTGACAACTGAGTCAATTTTTAGTATTTATTCCCTGCTTTGAAAGCTGCCATTCAAAGTGGACTCTTTAAATCGTACCGATTAAATTATCTTTAACTGTTTTTTTTCCTTCTTCTTCTTTTAATCGACAAAAATCTACTTGTTGTCTTTTGTCGCGTCCTGTCTTGTTTAGTGTATTGATTTCAACGATTTTCGTCAATCTATACAAATTAAAAATCGATAAAGTATTGAAAACAAAAAGCAACAACTACAAGCGAAGATACTGAAAAAAAAACCGATTGAGTTGTCTTCTGAAAATAAAAGAAAACAAGTAAATCTTTAACTAGGTCGGAAAAAGGGACGTTACGACATAAATAAAAGCATGTAGAGTGAAATAGGAATGTGATTGTAAATTTACGAGTTCACCGATTGTTTCATGGGTCATAGTGTTCCATTTATTCTCAATCAATGCATCGACATAAAATAGAGAAATTCTTAATATGCAATGATTATTTTACGTATGATTTTTAATTTTTCCTGCTATAATCTTCTGTACCAAATCCCAAATGCTCATGACGAGGGAATATTTGTATCTGGGAAGCTCAGCTTGTGATGTGTCGTCTCTGAGAAAGGGGTGACTGGGTGGAAAATGTTTCGTCGCCTCCAAGGACGAGGAGAAGCATTTGGACTCTGTCGAGTGTGGAAATTGAAGCTTATGCTCCTCTTACCCATATATGACAGCAGTAACCATTTTCGGCCTGATTTGGCTCTTGTAAAGGTAAAGGATAGCTGGAGGAGTCAGGTACTTGCTGGAGTGGTACATCGAATAGTGACGGATCGTATCTACGAGGTCTACTTGAGGTCTGGGTTGAGTTTAAGACCCAATAGGGGCTCAAAGTACAAGGCCTCCTCGAGGGAACACGATTGGTGAAAGTACTGGGCTGGATTGGCGATGGTGAAAGGTCACTAGTTTGGTTATTGAGGCATTTAATGTGACCAGCCATTGTTTTTTTCCCACTGAGCTGAGAGAAGCGACCAGCTGCCCAAATCTGGTCATTAAGGATTTTGATATATGTTCGGAAGATTACGGTTAAGGTTAGATTTGAACAGGTTAAGACCGTAATGTTAGAGGAAGCAGCAGCCTCTTGGGGGTCTTTTCCACAAGGCAATGGTTCGTGGGAAGAAGCCCGCTAGAGTGAATTTATATCTCCCCAGGGTGATACGAGGGGAATATAAGTGATTTACTACAATGGGTGTGGCATGGTGGGTCCTAGCCATGACGGAGGGGACTTGTGAAACTAAGGACTGTCGTCCAGATGTTGTTCTCCATGGAAATAGTGATAGACCAGTGAAAAGCTTGCAATATCATGTCTGTGACAAAGGAGGGCTGTAGGGGGAAATAATTCATCACCTACAAAGATACAGAAACATTTTTGGAATATTAATATTGGAAAGAGAAGACTGTGCAGCTCCTGTCCATATATAGCTGCAATGCTACATTTTTGGTCTGATCTGGCTCTTGTAAAAGTAAAGGACAAGCAAGGGTCAGGTACTTACTAGAACGGTACATAGAACCGGCCATCTTCCCGGCATCCTTAGCGATTAATCATATGTACGAATTCTACTTGAGGTCAGGGGTGAATTTAAGTCTGAATAGGCTTATATACACATTATATATTGATAAGTATACGTGTATATTATTACATACACACATACATAGATACTTGAAAATCTATATCTCGTGTGTATGTGCGTTTTACTTTCTATTCATTCTTTCAAGTAATTTACTATTTTCCTTGTTTTTCTATTAATAATTCATGGCTTTTACACTTCTCTCTTGGCTGTCTCCATAGCTCATTTGATGAGCTGTGTGGTTGTATTTAGCACTGTCCGATTCGAACAATGCCTGGTCAACCACGCCAGAGTTTGATGGCCCGAGACAGAAATGAAGAAGAAACGGACCGATCGATTGAATTCCAAATCTCTTTCAATTGGTCAGTCGCAAGGTTTCGAGAATTAACTGCCATAGATATAGAATCATGATCTCTGGCAGTTTCAAAACGTAAGTGCTCATCAGACTAAGGTCACTAGGCAATGTTGATTTCTATGTTCACATTTTATATCGACAAACTTTATCCCCAACTTTATCACCCTTCTATAAATATAACAATGGATATATATATATATATATATATATATATATATATATATTATGAAATGGACAAAGTCCGACAATTATTTTAAGACATTTTATGTTTATACATTGTTTTTATAGATACAAATATTTCAGTAAATGCTCTGTTTATAATAAACAGTATTAAACAACATTTACCGGCCTGAATGTCCGACCCGGTAATATACATACTTCTATTTGATATTAAAAATTAATTTTATATAATGTAAGTAATTCTATTACATATACTTGTTTTAAAAAGAAATATACTCTATTAAAGTTAACAGTGAAAATATTTTAAAATTGTAGTAAAATAAAATGTATTCTAACCTAAACATCTTTTATATATAAAATATAAAAAAATAAAAAGATTACTGAATCAGAGAAATGAAATAGCTATTTTTGTCGTCATTGTCAAAAAAATTTCCTTAAATGATATTTTGAAAAAAAAAATGAAAAAAAAAATGTGACCAGGTAATATACATACTTATATTTGACATGGAAAAATAATTTTATATACTGGAAGTAATTCTATTACATTTACTTGTTTTAAAATGTAATATAGTCTATTAAAAATTAAAAGGAAAAATATTTTAAAATAGTTGTTAAATAAAACGTATTCTAACCTAAACATCTCCCAAAAATCTTTAAGTATACAAATAGAAAAAATGCTGTAAGAATTTTTGCCGTTAACAATAAATTTTAAAAAAAAAGCCCAGACGACATGAATTTAACGGATGTCAGAACTCGTTGAAAAAACATCCCCAACCGTACCTAAACTTAACCCCTTTTTCGAACGTAACAAATAACAGATATAACAAAAGTTAATAAAAATGAACACCCCTTGTCTAGATGATTGGATTTCTCTGTATCCTTGGAAAACGTAAATTATGAATTTCCCTTGTAGTTAAAACTCAGTAAATTTAAAAAATAAGTTACTCCAAAATTCGCTTGAGGATGAAATGGAACCAATGTATTTTATTTAATTACAAAATTAAATTTAAAGTTTTTAGCTTCCATTTTTGAAACATGGTTATTATTGTGTAGCGGAAAAACCATATTTTAAATCAGTTAATTTATAATATTAATGCTCTGTAAATTTACATTGAGCACTATTTTGTAAAAAAATTAAAAATATCAATAAGAATACCGGATTACATATCTTACTGTTCTTTCTTTTTATTTAAATACACACACACACACGCACACACACACACACACACACACACACACACAGATACATATATATATATATATATATATATATATATATATATATATATATATATATATATATATATATATATAGCTGTGATCGAGCACTTTTGTGTGTACAGCATTATTTATACTTCCTCGTAATCTTACTATATTTCTTGAATACTGGACGATATACACTCTCATTATTTCACTGTTGTCGCCTGCCACCATGCAAGAATTTAACATCAGGCATTCTTTGAAAAATACTCCAATACCCAGCAGGCATAATTACAAGTTAGCTTTATTAAATAAGGTTGAATCCTTTCTCGTTAGAATGAAAGGGAAGGTCCTATTTTTTTTAAAAACAAATATATTAATGCGCGGGACGATGATGGCGTATAACACCTTGAACCAGAAGACACCCAGCAACCGTAGAGGAGTCGTACAGTTTCGAAAAAAAATCATTGAAATATCATGGACGACCTGCCATTTAAACGGACGAAAAGCGGCTTTGTAATAAACATATCAGCGAAAGTGGAGGAGATTAAAATGATTATGAAAATGCTAGCCATGGGCGATAAAACCAAAAATATATATTGAATGAGCCCTAATGCCTACAAAAGGAAACTTGAAAACGAAGTCACCAAGTTCTTTAAGAAACATCAAGTTCTTATGTTAATTCAATTGACAATAAAGCCAAGTAATCATTTAATAAAATATGTGTTGGTAACAAAAGTCGTACTCTTTGCGAAAAAGAAGCATTCCTCGCGGTGAAAGATCATAAGGAAAACTTCCGTAGTTGTCCTTCATTTTAACTCATTAACTCTTCTAAGACGGAGCTAGGGGTTATCAGCCGGGTCATTATTCAGAATATTCGCTATGGGTAGCCACGCAGGTCAATCACTGGCAAGGCAGTAATGAGGACGTCACCTGGTTTAATAATATTAAAAATAAAAACAGAACTTGGTCTTCATTAAGTATGACATTTGCGATTTCTATCCTTTCATTTCTGAGAAATGCCTGATAGAAGCATTTGTGAACCATGCATAAAAAAATCGCAATTATGGTTTTAACATCCCCCAGGGTTCACTAGATGAAGCAGAGGTTTCCGAACTCATTGGAATTTACATATTGCGTAAATTAAATAAATTGGTCCATATTGACAACCATGGACTATACAGGGATGACGGACTGATGACCGTATCCGTTAATAAAAGAACCAATGGCAGCATTCGGAAAGAGCTCTTTAAAACTTTTAAAGATTTGGTCTTCAAAATTACCGTTGAGGTGAACATGAAAATTGTCTAATTTTTGGTTGCTGTACTAAATCTCACCATTGGCACTGTTTCGCCTTACTTGAAACCTGATAATACCCTCAAATATGTGAATACTAAGTCATATCACCCAATAAGTGTTATTAAGCACATACCCATAGGAGCTGAATGCAGGATCTCTCGAAATTCGTCAACTAAGGAGATTTTTCACTGTAAAAAAAATTGTATACGAAAGGGCTTTGAGAAAGGAGGGCCATAATATCAACTTAGCTTTCTCACCACTCGTCCGGTCTAAACGTAATACCAGGACCAGGGATGTAATCTGGTTAACCGTCTCTTTAATCCGCAGTTAAAAACTAAAATTGGGAGAGTATCTTTTAAGCTTTTGGATAAACATTTTCCAAAGAACTCTCCACTGGCTAAGGTGTTCAACAGAAACACCGTGAAACTGGGTTACAGTTGCACTGGTAACATGTTGAATATAGTAAAGAACGATAATGTGAAAATTATAGAGACGGAAATAAGCGGGAGGGAAAAAGCAAAGCCATGCAACTGCAGGGATAAAAGTAACTGCCTATTAAGCGGTGAGTATCTTGCGGAGGTAATCGTTTATTCTGTGTGTTACAATAACGGTTTCAAGAGGATATACATTAGTTGTACTGAAGTTCCTTTTAAAAGGAGGCTTTATAACCATGCTACCCACTTTAGGCTGAAAAGTCACAGAAATGACACCAAACATGTGGATTGTATTTTGGAGGGGGGTTAGAGAGATATGTTGCAGAAATTCATGGGTAAATTGAAGTATAATAGGAAAGGTTAATCCAGACAGAGTCCGTAGCAACTGCTGCCGACTGTGTCAAGAGGAGTAATTGGCTATTGCTACATATCCTAATAGAGATGTGCTGCTGAATGAGAGAACTGGGATGTTGTCAGAGTGCAGGCATTTAAGTAAATATTTTTTGGGTATGTATGAACCCGAATGAGTGCAATGAACCTTATATAAATCCAAAATTAAAAAAAAATAATCAGTTTGTTTGACGATCGCAAATAGCGTGAAACCCAGGGTCACAAACTAACATGAATCCAACTAAATATGTTAGCTCTGTCACTGATATTGAGCGCTTTCCAATAAGTACCGCGCATATATAATATATAAATAATATATATAATAAATTGCATATATATATATATATATATATATATATATATATATATATATATTGTGTGTATTTAGGCAGCATATTTTCATTTATACACGTTTCATTAAATAATATAGACAAGTGTTGTCTATTTATTTTATGTAAATTTTGTTCGTAACATCTTTTTACGTTTAATGATAATGTTATCAAACTTATCAGATGTTACGAACAATTTATATAAAATAAATAGACAACATTGTCTATATTATTTAATGAAACGTGTATAAATATATATATATATATATATATATATATATATATATATATATATATATATATATTCTGAAACGGACAAAGTCCGACAATTATTTTAAGACATTTTTTATGTTTATACATTCTTTTTATAGATATAAATATCTAAGTAAACGCTCTGTTTATAATAAACAATATTAAACAACATTTACCGAAGGACGAATATTTTATATGAAAATTTCTCGGACATTCAGGCCGGTAAATGTTGTTTTATACTGTTTATTATAAACAGAGCATTTACTTAAATATTTGTATTTATAAAAAGAATGTATAAGAATAAAAATGTCTTAATATATATATATATATATATATATATATATATATATATATATATATTTATATACATACACATTTCGCACACATATATATGTATGACGCAATCTTCAGTTCATGAACATTGAGTTCAAGCACGAAACACACTGTCACTGCTCGATTGTGGAGGGTGACGAAAACAAAGGCGGGCGATGAGTATACGCTCATTGGTTAAATTAATTTTGAAGGAAGAAATCCAAGAAAAACAACCATATTTTATTCTATTTCGGACTGGGTTGCCAGTGTTCGGTCCAGAAGACCAAACTTCTGATGCCTAACCGACGTCCAATGCCACTTCAAGCCGGCTCCTTTTAATCGAAACTCACCCACCGTTCGTCAAATTCTGATGAAGAGTTCTCGAATAGCTGCTGTTATAGCTGCTTCAAGCTGAATAATTGAGAATTGATTGCTCATCCTAATAACGAGATATTTTGTCTGACGCAGGCACATCTCTTCAAATCAATGCCTGCGGATATTTCCAAAGTCGTTACTTAATTGGCCTTCATCATTTAAACCTATCGTACCATATCCCTAATGAATCTACAAGCAAAAAAACTGTTTCTTTTTTCCCTCCAGAAGAGGGAGACTATGCTGATGACATCGGTATTCATAGTTTTGTTAAAAATAATTTTGAACAAAAACAAAACAAAAAAACCATATGTGTCTATATTTCTGAGATGAGGTACTATGTACACTATTATCCTCATCTTTGTCACCGTATATATTACAACATTTTGGCCCTTCGATATCTGTCTATATTTCTGAGATGATGTATTATGTACACTATTTACATTATTCGGACTATTGTCCTCATCTTTGTCGCCATATTTATTACAACGTTTCGGCCGTTGTATTGCCATAATCTTCACTGACTTCTGCCGCCTCGTACATTCACATCACACGCCTTGAACTTTAGTATACGTCTATATTTCTTAGATGAGGTATTATGTACACTATTTACATTATTCAGACTATTGTCGTCTTCTTTGTCGGCATATATATTACAACATTTTGGCCCTTCGGTATCTGTCTATATTTCTGAGATGAGGTATTATGTACACTATTTACATTATTCGGACTATTGTCCTCAACTTTGTCGCCATATGTATTACAACGTTTCGGCCATTGTAAGCTTCGGCCTTCTTCAGTATTTGTTTATATTTTTGAGATGACGTATTATTTACACTGTTTACATTATTCGTACTATTGTCCTCATCTTTGTCGCCATATTTATTACACAGTTTCGGCCGCTGTACGCTCCGGCCTTCTTCAGCATCTGTCTATATTTCTGAGATGAGGTCTTATGTACACTATTTGCATTATTCGGACTATTGTCCTCATCTTTGTCGCCATATTTATTACAACGTTTTGGCCGTTGTACGCTCCGGTCTTCTTCAGGTAGTTGGAATGTCGAACTGAAGCCTCTATTTCGCTCACTGGCACGTGAAACTAGAACAATCTACCCCAGTGTGCGAAATAAAGGGTTCAGTTCGACATTCAATTAACCAGCGTACAACGGCCGAAACGTTGTAATAAATATGGCGACAAAATGAGGACAATAGTCTGTATAATGTAAATAGTGTAAAAAAAAAAACATAAGTCGTATAAAGATGCATGGGTTTAAATAGCCTTATGTGGAAACTATTCTAAGAGGCGAAAACTTCTAAACTGTGGAAAAGTCAACAGGGGAATATTTCACTATCTTTGCTAAAGGATACATGGCAATTCACATATAATAAAGAAAAAGGAATCTGTGGAGAGCCATGATCGCCTATGTCCGGTAGGAACATGGCATTTAAAAAATGAATTATCTAATATGTGGCTTATACTAGATTTAAGTTTGTATGCAGTGTATTGCAGTTGAGCCAGAGGTGGATATCTGCAATTCATCAGATGTCAGTTCCTCTGAGATTTGCACGCGTGGCTAAGAACCGTAGATATGTGAACACGCACGCCAAGGAAAGAGACTCAGACATCCTGATGAAAGAGTACATGTTTGGGGGATGCGTCGGGTGAACACACTGCAGTCTGGAGTTGAATAAAATGTTATTTCATGCCTAGCAAGGCCGGAATGTCACTAGTGCGCAAAAGGGTCGTTAAAGAGAGTGGAAGTGAAAGACTGAGTATAGGGAGGATGGAGGAAAGAACAGAAGATGAACGGGAGTTAAGAAGATAGAAGATGGCGACGCTGCATTTAATTTTTTTGAAGATTGCAGTTATCAGAGAAGCAAGTAGGCGGAAGGGAGTTTCGCAGGCGGGAAGTACGAGAAAATAAATTTTTGGAGTATAAATAGCAGTTACATTTAGCTATTTCAACACTAAAAATAGATATCAATCTAGTAGCACGTTTAAATTCACGTAGTTGGGGCATCAGGGAAAAAAGCTCCTCAGAGAAAATAGATTTTCTAAAATATTTGTAGAAAAGACAGAGGGAAATCGAGTCACATTGGTGAGGAGGTGACTGAAGTCGAGGTGCCAAATCAAGATCGATTACATTGCAGATCCGTCTTTGGAATTTGTCAAGAATCTCAAGGTGTACAGCAGCTGTATTCAATATCCGGACTAATGGTAGATATCAGACGATAAATAACATTCAAGCAAGACACAGTGATCCAAATTGAATCCTAACGTTAGATATTTTACTTCTTTAGATCAAGCGTTTTTGTTTTCTTTTTCTCTTCATTTGTGAGTGAAATAAATTAATAAATATGAAACCACTGACCTGAATATCTTTGAAAACACAGAAGATCATGATCTATGCAGTTTTTTGGTGGAGTGCTGAATCCATTTTCAGCACTGAATATTTTCTTTAAAACAAATCACTCCAAGCCAGGCAGGAGTGCCACTAGCACGCAAGGGGTTACAGAGGATTGGGAGAAAGAATAAAGAGGAGTGTTTGGGAAAATTATAAAGAAAAGGACAAGAATCAAGATCAAGTCACCAGAAGATGTCGATTGACATTACATTTGAATATTTTAAGATCATAGCTATCAGAGAAGCAAGTGGTAGGAAGGGACTTCCACTGACGAGAGGTGCGAGATAAGAAGCTGTTGGAGTAGAAGAGACGGCTATATTTAGCCGTTTCGACAGTGAAAGGGTGGGACCGAGATGCCAACCTAGTAGCACGTTTAAATTCATGCAGTTTGGGAACCAGCGAAAGTAGCACGACGGAGCAGTTGCCATGAAAATACTTGTAGAAAAGACAGAGGGAAGCCACAGCAAGTCTGTGAGATAGTGACTGTAGATGAGATGCCAGATCAAGACCTGTCATATTGCATATTCATCTCTAGATTTTGTCGAGGACCCCGAGATGAACAGCGGGAGCACTAGACTATATATGGCAGCAGTATTCCATGCAAGGATGAATGGTCGATTGGTAGATTTGAAGGACCGGCCCACCTCCAAAGAAATGTCTCAATGTATTAAATACAAAATTTAATCTCTTCTCGGTAATTTAGATACCTCACTACAGAGCAGAATTTATAGGCGTAAATCCCTTTTTTGAATTGGGTACGTGAACATCATGTTTTAATGATCCCCTTAAGTCTTCTTCTTTCTACCTTGTCTCTTCATGACGTAGGCGAACATGGCTCTCTATAATTTTCTATCACTTGTAGCTCTCAACCTTACTATTAATTTACTCAAGCACTCTAGGAAGGTTATGCGTTGTTTTCCTCTGTTCCTCTTGCCTTCATTCTGTCTTGTGAATATCAAATTTTCCAAACCTTCTTTCCTCATTATGTGTCCTAGAAATTTCAACTTTGTCTGCTTGATTTTAAGTATAAGTGTCAGTTCTGTTTTCATTTTCTCTAAAACTTCGTCGATGCTCATTTGTTCGCTCTAAGACATTCTCAGCATCCTTCTGTAGATCCACATTTTTGTTGCTTAAAATCTCTTCTTCATCTGTGAGGAGATTGTCCACTATTCACTGCTATATAGCAGGGTTGATATTATAGTTCAGTACTCTTTTCCTTGTTTTTGACGAAAACAAATAAGATTAATACAGTTTATGTAATGAGCAAAATACGACAATTATTGTAAGACAATTTTATTGTTTATACATTCTTTTTCTTATAGATACAAATATTTAAGTAAATGCTCTGTTTATAATAAACAGTATTAACAATATTTACCGGCCTGAATGTCCGAGAAATTGTCATAGAAAATATGCGTTCTCCGACAGGGATCGAACCTGTATCCTACACGGAGCCGTCATATAGCCTGACGTACTTTTAGCGATTTCAGAGAGGAGCATTTCAGTTAGCAAGGTCGATTTTACTGTTTTTAAACTACAATTTTCCATGATTTTCTCACGTACATTCATGTCTGCTCGATGCGTATCCAAATGTAAACAAATGACGTCACACATTATGAAAGTCCGACAATTATTTGAAGACATTTTTATGTTTATCTATAAAAAATAATGTATGAACATAAAATGTCTTAAATCAATACAGTTCCATAATTGGTCTGAAAATCATCCAGGGAACTGGAAAACCGAAAATGTCGGCCTGTCTTAATTGTGCGAGTCCCACTGTGAAATATTGTCATTGAAAACAATATGGCTATTGATAGAAGTAGGAAAATAAATGATTCGTCTGCAGACATTAACATTTAATTCGAAAAAAAAAAACCACATTTAAGGGTGGCCAGATCGATTTTAACTTAGACTGTATGCTTTTGTTTAAGAAATTTATAACAGTGAACAATCATTGAACAGAAATTGTTTTGGACGGTAATGGCTTCTCTAAGACGCGGATTCAAAACGAGGCAGATGGGAATGGCCCACGGTTGTTCTTCGAAATCAGAGGGTGAAAAAGATAGATAGAGAGAGAGAGAGAGAGAGAGAGAGAGAGAGAGAGAGAGAGTAATGTCATAGTGTACCTGAACATAATATAGGTTAGGATGGTTTGAAAAGCTCATTACTTTGCAAATTATAAAGAAAATCGTGGAACGCTTTCTCTGCCTACACAAAATTATAATTAACAATTTGTGGGAGATGAAATTCCTCCGATTCCAAGCCTATCCCCAACCTCGTCAAGAGACACATTGGTAAGAATGTTGAGTCGTAATGTGCACACATACAGGCAGACGCACGCATATACGTACAAGCACCCAGACGCACCAACACGCAAACGTACATGCATACACATACGAACACACAGAAATAGACAGGCAAACACACACGTACACATACACACACGCAAAATTACACGTACATGGACGCGCGAACACAGGCGCAGGCCAGTACACACGCAGGCCAGTACACACACACGGACTTGCGTAGAGACAGGAGCAGGGCGTTGCGTACGACTCCTGAACCCCACGACCGAGGTGTGGAGCAAGCCTGATTGCGGGCCCCGAGCATTGCTTTGGGACTCTCAATATCTCAACATTGGCTTTTTTTCTACCTGCATTTATAGATGTTACAAATTAAATTAAGTACAATCGACTTTAAAAGATGAAATATTTTCGCGTATTTTGTCTTCATACTGAAATCTTTTTATTTTATACCTGAATTTTATTTTGCTTAAATAATAAAATTCATTATTTTTTTATTCATAATATTGCGTGTGACAAAACTATTTACCTTTTAATAAGAAAAATTACACCTATCTATATTTCTGAGATGAGGTATTATGTAAATTATTTACATTATTCGGACTATTGTCCACATCTTTGTCGTCATACATAGATGTTCTCAAGGACACGTGGCACAGTAGATAAAGGCGTCAGTTAGATCCAGTGACAGGACCCAAAGAGTGTGAGTTCAATACCCGGCTAAGGCAGTGGAGAACTTTTAGAGGGAAATCAACAGGAGATAACTGATAACTGACGTCCATTAAAACATCACACGTGGAACTAGAACAGTCTACCTCAGTGAGGGAAATAAAGGGTTCAGTTTGACAATCCAACCACCTGAAGAAGCCCGGAACGTACAACGGCTGAAACGTTGTAATAAATATGGCGACAATGATGAGGACAATAGTTTGAATAATGTAAATAATGAAAAATCACAAGTTAATGTTAAAAGTTTCGACAAAACATTGTTGAATTATTTAAGATGCAACGATCTATTATGACATGTCTCTAATTTGAATTTAGACATAATGTATTTATTTTCAATTTTTCTAGTTGAATTTTCACCTATATTGCATATAATCGATTATTGGACATAATTAGGTTACAATATAATTTGTATTTTTGACATCATTCTGGGGCCTTTTTGTCGTCCACATCCGTGAATTTGTTTTGCTCAGGAAATGTATATATATATATATATATATATATATATATATATATATATATATATATGTGTGTGTGTGTGTGTGTGTGCGTGTGTGTGTGTGTGTGTGTGTAAGTAAAAATATATAGAAAATAGGAAAGGACTCGTTAGGTAAATAATCAAAAGTTCTTTAGTACTTTTTTTATTATTTTAAAAATAGTACTCGATACAAAAAGTAGAGCATAAATATAATTATTTATTTAAAAATATGATTCAACGCTACATAAGAGTTCTCATGTTTTCAAAATAAAGCCGAAAACTCCAATATAATTATTTGAATTAAATTGAATTCAAAAGTAATAATACTTTAATTCAATTTAATTCTTGTTTGAAAACATGAGAACTCTTTTGTAGCGTTGAAATCTATTTTATAAATAATTATATATATATATATATATATATATATATATATATATATATAAACACTGTATAAAATTACAATTTAAAATTATTCAAACTTGTTTGCAAGAAAAATCTCAAGCTGATGTTAACAATTGCGCAAAACATTTGTGATTTATTTAAGATGGAATGATCTATTATGACATGTCTCTAATTTGTATTTAGTTGCCATTTTTGTAGTTGAATTGTTCATCTGATTTGCATAGGATTCATTATTGTACATGACTAACTTACAATAAAATTTATATTTTATATGAATACAACCTTATAATTGAAATGTAGAAGAGTCGTGGGCTGCTCTATCAGAGATTCGAGGGTGGGAGCCGTAGATTCAGACCAGGCCTAAGAGGCACGACACCCTTGCACTGGCCAAATTCACACACACGTATATTAATCTGCAAATCGAATAGCAAATTCGCAATTTTATATTTAATTCCAACTATTAAGCCGTTAGTAGAACTTGCCAATAACATCTGCAATAATATATAAAATATACATATTTATTTTATATATATATATATATATATATATATATATATATATATATATATATATATATATATATATATATATTTGTTTGAATAAAAACAGGCCACTTTAAGGTGCCATGTAATAAGTTATTTCACCACAACCCTTTTAAAGGGCTCTGGATCATCAGACTTTACTTTCAAAAGTTGAAATGAAAATGAAAAAACTTACATTTTGACGGACCGCACCAAGCATATGTAAAATTAACGAAGTGAGGAAGTGAAGTGGGAGAAGATAAGATATGAGTGGGTTAGATGTACCATTTCAATTCCCCATATCCTTAACCCCACTCTGTGTAGGCTAGACTGCTTAACTTAACGAATGTTATCAATATATATCTTCTTATATATATATTATATATATATATATGTATATATATATATATATATATATATATATATATATATATATATATTATATATTCGAATGAAATATTTTGGAAAAATGTTTTTCTTTTTTTAAATATGTCATTGTTTTTGAACTGAAAGATTAACTGTCTTTATATTGTAGATTAGGAATATCACGCCGATCATATGTTTGAATACTGTTGTAACGTATCAACTTTTTATCGCCCATAAAAATTTATTTCCAAAGCAGATAACGTCTATGTTTTATTAGCGAATCTCTCACAGAAATACAAGCGAACTGCAAGTGAGGGATACACACCAAAATGCCAAAGAAAAAAAATGTCTTGGCTGACTATTTTTAAGTTTAACCCAGTCTGATAAAACGCAGCATATGCGAGAGACTTAGTGAATATCGCACATATTAAACCAAAAATGAAGTATTACCGATATATCTGACTGGATCTGCCAAAACTTCACGTTGCAGGCTTCATAGACTTAAAAGAGGTTTACGTGGCCTTGTGGGGGAGGAGAAATATTCACTATGTTGCTCTTTTCCTACAGACTAAATAACATTAGCGTATAAGAACATTACCACTATTTCCATGGCAAATGTTCTGACGAGCTACATTCCTAGGTTCCCCCAGTTCAAACCTTTACAGCTACAATACATACATATATATATATATATATATATATATATATATATATATGAGAAAGTAAGTTTTATATTTATATGTTTATTCTCTCATAATTACGGAATTATGAGAGGGTCCTATTGAAAATTAGGAGACAAAACTTGTCTAAATTATTTAATTAAATATTTCTTAATGAAAACATTCTGCCAAAATATATATAATATATATATATATATATATATATATATATATCTATATATATATATGGGGGGTTATGTATATATACATCCCTTATGAGTAACATATAGAGAAAATAAATTAATAATGTAACTAGTCTTTTTATTTCGAGTAAATGTAGTTTCACAGTTGTATGGTTTTCAAAAAGCAAAATGAAATCTGAAACATATCACGGCATAGCCACACATCTCCATTTAACTTTTGAAAATCATATAACTGTGAAACTGGCAAAGTTACTCTAAATAAATAAAGACTCTGGTTGCATTTTCAACCTCTTCGTATCTATTTATTTCTCTCTCTCTCTCTCTCTCTCTCAATATATATATATATATATATATATATATATATATATATATATAAAATTTAAAATTTGTGTATTCAGACAGCAGATTGTCTTTTATGCATGTCTGACTGATAAATTACAGACATTATGTCTGCTAATTTTTATCAAAATCCGTTCATACTCACGAATAACCTTCCGTGTATTGATCTTAACTGTTGAGAGAAATGTGTTATAGCTGTTTAAATTTCTTTTATTTTTATTTCCCAAGTACTTTCGGTCTTCTTCCACGATCATCTTCAGGGGTGCGGGTAGCACAAAACTAGATGTTGTTCACTAGTACAAGTATTTATACAAATTTACACACACACACACACACACACACACACACACACACACACACACACACATATATATATATATATATATATATATATATATACGTTGGGGTAAGGAATAAAGTGTTTATAAATCTAACATATTTTGTTTTTATTTAAGATCGTTGGGGAAATAATTATGAATGAGAAAGTTTAAGTCCTTTTAGTTTTGTATTGTTTGTTTTTCATTGGTCAGGCAGACCTTACGTGTCTTTGTCTTGTGGTATTAATGTGTGTACGTGTATGCGCCTGTGTACGTTTGAATTTTTAGTGTGAGTTTTCTGTCAGTCTGGCTGTGTCCGTGTGTATAATTCTTGACGATGGTAATGAGATGTTAGTGTATCTGTGTGTCTATGGATTATATTTATTGTTGGTCTTGCGGGATTTGTGGGTGTGTGCGTCTGTTTCTTTTTGGTAGTGTCCGTATGTTCATTGTCGGATGTTTGGTGTGGGTGTAAAAGACTTAAGTCTCATCGGCCGCAGATTTGCGGATCTTAGATTCCTTAATTCTGGGTCTTATGAAAGTTGGTTATATGAAAAAGTGTTTTTGGCGAACGTTTATCAATGAGAAAGTGTTTATTAGTAGCCCTTCTAAATATCTTCTTCGTAGTAAAACTGGCTCTTTTCTTATTATTAGGATGGCGATTTTAAATCGAATATATTTTATTTCTATGTATTACGAAAGAGTCCAGTGGGTTATCTCAACGTAGATCTTTTATATATTCATAGATTCGGGCTTATAGGTTTCTGGAGGTTTCGCTTTCGGGTTTGTAGGCATTTAATTTTATAAATCCCGCCATCTCATGTGGTGTTGGTTGTATGTTTCTTGCTAACTAGATCTTTGATAGTCTTGGAGGTGGTGGTTATGATCCTAGTGTCGAAGATGGCTTGACCACATGATGCCAAGAAGATGCTACAAAAGCTCCATGGAATAAGAGACTTTTCCACATTCGCCATATAGACATGATCTCTCGAATAATAATTACCAAATTTTCATTCATTTGGAAAATTTCTTTTAAGACATTCCATTTCAAAGAACATGTCGAAACTGCATTCAAAGATTTCTTGGACTCTGAACCTTTAGAGATTTATCGTGAAGGCAAAAGAATAAAAAAAATCGATGACAAAAATGAACAGAATTTAAAAAAAATCATTTGACCGCAAGCAAGGTAATAAAGCCACTAAGATGCAACGGGTTACTGAGTGTGAGAGAATACGAGAAAAACACTATTAACAAGAGAGAACAATAAAAGAACATGAATTAAGACGACAAAAGAGAATTGAAATTGCATATACATTTTTAAACATCAAAGTTGACTGGAAAGCAATAAACCTGAAGAGATTTCCACAAGCGAGAAGTGCGAGCAAAGAAACTGTTCGCATAGAACTTGCGGTTACATCTATATATTTCAACTGTAAAATTATGAGACCTTGTCGCCAATCTAGCACTGCGCTTACATTTTTAAAGTCTATGTTCTGAGTTCCTATTTTGATTGATTCAGCCATTAATTCAAGTAGAAAAGTTCATTCTAAAATAGGCCATTATTTTAAGAACACCCTAATATTTAATACTCATTATCAATGGAAACAGGATGGCGCTTGTAGCGTATCTGTTATCGACGTGGAAATTTGTATTAGCGTACCAAATTCAAATTTCAGCTGAGGTTCGCTTTCGTATAAATATCATTGAAAAAGTATGAAGTCAGCTCTTCTTTGTCAGCAGTTAGGAGCTTATATTAGTTCAAACTCGGCTCTCTAGCCATGACTGGGAACAAGTCTAGGAGAATGCCAAGTTCAACTGATTGGCCGAAAGGGTTAATCACTCCCTCATCCACGTAAAAGCCTACTTGCTACCACAATCTCTGCGGAAACGGCAAACGTAGCGAAGCTATGGCCTTATACTGTATTTGGGCATCTATAGGGTTAACTCACAAACAAACACACACATTATTTGATTGTTCATTTACACCATATATTATATTGTTTACTGTCATGGTTGTTAAAACATCGGCTACTTGCTAATTGATTCGAACTTTATAAAATGATAAATAATAAGGATTTCCTTATAGATGGTGTAATGACAAAAGTACACAGCTGTAGACTTTAAGAAAGTGTTATTCAAATATAAGGTTCACGTATGTCCTTTTATAGTCCCAGTAAACAGAAATAACTCTCTCTAAGAGGAGAGTAACAAAACAAGGGGAGACCACTCTTGATTATTCATAATAGTTGGTTCACATATTTTAATAATTTAGTAAATGTTTATAAAGTTATGAATATAATATTATTTTCCTAATTATTTCTTTATGAATCGGTAAATGATAAAAATTGCATTGTTTTAGTTTTAATTGTATTAGTTTTAGAATGCTATAAATGTACAATTATTATTCTAAATAAACAATCTAATAAATAAGGTTCATTATTTTTTGTCAATTCTCAAGACCTATAAATGTGTAAATTCACTTCATCATTTTAGATTTTATTCCAATTCTAATCATCGATTTTTATAAGGGGAAAATGTACTTTTGTCACTCTTTTTTGCTTTTTTCGGACATGAAGTTTGTCACCAATTCTATAAAATTTACTGCGATTTTGTATTTAATTGAGAAATGAATGATCTTTTGGTCTTTCTCTCTTCCTTATTTCAAACTTTCCGTCATCAAATTATTCATCCTTATTTTTGTTTTTATTTTTGATTGGTGTTTGCCCATCAAAATGGTGTCTGTTATGCGGCCATAACGTTAGTGATGTCCTCGCAAAACCCTTCAGTCTTTTTCATTTGAACGTTGGAAAAGCCAAATTGGGAAAATAAAAAATGAATTTGATTTCATGCTCGCTGACAAGGCCAGTTACGTTAAACATAGTAAACGCCATAAACAAACATAACAGCAATTTACAAAAATTTCGAGTAATAAAATGTTTCTCAGAAAGGAAAAAAAAATCAGAGTGAACATATCAGAATTCCAGAGAGAAATCAAGATTCCAAACTTCATTGAAACAGGAAAATCATCGAGGAAATAGAAAGAGCAATTTCATAACCTGGATTAAGCAAGCAGAAATAGTAATGCCAAAGGGAGATAACTCAAAGTAAAAGAATTAAAAAAAGGAGGAGGAATGTAGTCAGAAAAAAACTCAAAAGAAATAAAATGCAGAATTAAATAAACTGATCAGCAAAAGAAAAAAAATAAGACAAAGAAAGATGAAAAATAATAAATTCAATCTGTATTTGTTCGTATCTTTCGTGTCTGTATCGTTTGTTGACGTTAATTTTTATCCTTGCTTTTTTATTTTTAGTTATAAGTAATGAAACGTTAAAATATACTTAAAATGAATAAAGACAATTAGAAATTGTGTGAAAACGTTCAGTTGGTAGAAAATGGACGATAATGATGAGGAATCTGATTATAAAGACTTCAATAAAAATATATCTGATATTTCTAAAAGTTTGAAGTTTTTATTCTTTCAAGTACCTTTGATCAAAGTTGAATTCAAGTGTTTTTTTTTTGTACTTAATATTTGAATCATGCTAAATATTTGTACTGGTTTTAAATTTAAAAAAAAATCTTTTCAGTCCAAACAAGGCAATAAAGCCACTATGATAAAAGGTGTTACTGAGTGAGAGACGATATGAGAAAAAGAAAACATTATTAAGGAAAGAAAACACTAAATAAACATGAATTAAGAAGACAGAAGATAATAAATGTTATTGCATTTAACTTCTTGAAGATCAAATTTGACTGGAAAGCAGAATTCTAAAAGAGAGAAAGTTTGATAGAAGAAACTGTTAGCATAGAACTTCCGGTTACATCTAGCAATTTCAAACTGTAAAATGATGAGACTTTCCCTCTAATCTTTAAATTCATAAAGTCTAAAAGCCAAAGAAGAAAACTCGTCATAACAATTACCATGAAAATATTTATTGAAAAGGCACAGGAAAGCTACGGTATCCAAGTGGGAAAGTGACTGAAGCTGAGATGCCATGTGAGGACCAATAACATTACAGATTCTTTTTTGTATTTTATTAAGAATCTCTAAATATATAGTAGAACCACCAAACCAGATGTGAAAGCAATGTTCGATGCACGGTCGAATGGTAGACTTAGAAATATGGAAGATAGATTCTGATGGAAAATTGTCTAGAACAACGCAAAGGACCAGCTCTTCTAGCAGTGGAACTAACAATTGATTTGATATAATCATTCCACTTTATGCCAGTGGAAAACGTGTACTCAAGAGGGCGCAACGGATGACTCTCCGGGATGGAATCAATCTTTTGAATGGATTACTGATAATTTACAGATCAGATCTCCAGATTCTTTGCCAGAATCATGTGCCAAACATTTGAATGGTACCAACTGTGTTTTACGATCGAAAAGATATTATGATTGAAATTTCAATTCGATAAAATAGTAGACACTGCAATATTGATATATTCAGAGTCATTTAAGTCTATAAAATATACATTGATCATATTACCAAATCCCAACTGGTATCAATTAGTATCTATTTATATTTCTGAGATGAGGTATTATGTACACTATTTACATTATTCGGACTATTATCCTCATCTTTGTCGCCATATTTATTACAACGTTTCGGCCGTTGTATTACCATAATCTTCACTGACTTCTACCGCCTCGTATATTCACATCACACACCTTGAACTTTAGTATCTGTCTATATTTCTGAGATGAGGTATTATGTACACTATTTGCATTATTCGGACTATTGTCTAATTCGTGCCATGTCTAATGTATGTCAGTTATCGGTTATCTCCTGTTAATTCACCTTTGCAAATTCTCCACTGCCCAAACCAGGTATTGAACTCACAACTCGTTGTGTCCTTTCACTGGACCTAACCAACGCCGTTATGCACTGTGTCATGTGTATCAATTAGTATCTAAAACGTCTATTAATACACGTTTTGCATATATTAGACATGGCACGTGGAACTAGAACAGTCTACACCAGCCAGCGAAATAAAGAGATCAGTTCGTTATTCCAACCACCTGAAGAAGGCCGGAGCGTACAACGGCCGAAACGTTGTGATAAATATGGTAACAAAGATGAAGTCCAAACAATGTAAATATTGTCTATTTGCACATCATCTAAGGTGATCCCAGTATATACTAAAAGAGTAGAACTGGCACTAATGTCGTTTTCCTTCCATTCCCTTCCATATTTATTTATATGGCAACGAAGATGAGGGCAATAGACCGAATAATGTAAATAGGGTATCAATTAGTATGTAAAACATCTATTAATACACGTTTTGTATATATTAGTAAGGTTCGAGTTCATAGTTGCTTGGATATTTTGAACGTTTAAAAAATTATGCGCCACCTCCTTTTATCTAAATAAAGGTTAAGACACCTAAACTTAGTTTCGAAATTAGAACTTAGATTATTCGGGTCTATTGAGGTGGTGGATATAATGCAATTTTTATTCGATGCATCATTCTAAATCTTAAGAGACAAATACTTTTGCAAATACAGTTGGACGTGACCTTCTAACAACAGATGGAATAACCAATATGTTACAATTAAGAGTCTTGCAAATAATTTAGAAGTCGCTGCAGAGAAATATTCCCAGCGACCTGTAGAATGCACACCAGAAAACATACCAAACTCGTAAATATCAACTATTTCAAGAGATATCATAAGCGGCTTCCTGGGCGCCTCGACTTGGCGTTATGGTTAACAAGCCTTTCTCACTAGAATAGTTACGAGCGAGTCGTGAGTTCGATCCTCACTGAATGCATCATACTTTCGGCCGTGTGCCACATATAAGCGGCGCCTGGAAACGCTCTATAAGAGTTTTTTTTTTTAAGTTGCCGATTGTACAACCTGGAAAATTTTATTTTAAGGCGGGTAAGTTATTAAGCACCAAGTGAACATAACATTTTTTCTCAAAAAGATGGAAGGATTTTGGTATGTTAATCTATATAAAATGAGCGTTTCTGGAATACCAAGTATGATAAAATCAGAATTTATTCTAAGTTCACCTATCTTAGGGAATCTTACGCTCACACGAAGAGGTAATAAACATTTTAAAATCATAATTACATGAAGGCGTCGGAGTTAACTCCCCCTTAATTTCCAATTTGTCCAAATTGTTCACTAGAGGACGCTCCCCATAAACTATAAATACTTGAATACTTCGTTCTCTTGTCCTCTTTTTTCCCTTCGATATTTTAGCGGACACTACAACAATGTAGGCTCTCTCAGAAAATACGCGTTCCCCACTTGTAGAAAAACGCCATTAGACACACGTGTACGTACGAACATTCATTGACACACAAAATTTCTACACACACACGAGAATGTATTTGTCCCTTTGTAAATTCTGTTGTTGTTTAATACATATACTTGTTTGGATATATATATCGGTTTTGTTTGTTTTCTTTACATTTCTTTGGTTGGACTCAACTTGAGTCCGTCTTTATCTTGTAGTGGGCTTTATTTTCTATCAGGAATCATACACGTGTTTTATTTAACAACACGTATAAACCCACGGTCCGCTACAAAGGCAAGGCGATAAAAGTCACAAAAATACAAAGGTTTAGCTCGAATAAAATAAACAGAGAGGACAATAACTGCATTTAAATTTTTGAAGATCTTAGTTGACAGGAAAGAATGGAGCCGGAACGACTTCTACAAGCGTGACATGCGAAAAAAAAAAATACGAACAAAAAAAAAAACAAAAAAACTATTACCATAGAATTAAGGTTACAACTAATCAAAAGTGAAATTATGAGACCTATCAGCCAATCTAGTACAGCGCTCAAATTTCGGGAAGTCGATCATCAGAACAATTACCATGAAAATATAGAAAATGCAAGGAGAAGCTATGTTACGACAATGGAAAACTGACAGATGCGTAGATGCCAAGTCATAACCGATGACGTTGCAGATTCTTCTTTGGAATCCGTCAAGGTTCTCTAGAATCACACATCTTGAAATTATCTTCTTGAAAATGAACTGGGAAGGTACTGGAGTAAACAGAAGCCAAGAATATATAAAAGGCGGTTTCACTTTATGAACCACTTCATGATTTGTCGACATATAAAACAAATACTTATTGGATTGTAAATATTTATTTGCCGAACGAGATCAAAATCTACTTGCGCGTTGAGAATGAAAGCCGCCTCGTTCTGCGCAAGCGTAAACAAACTTTAACTATTTATATGAAATGTCCAGAATTTCAAAATCTAAAATGGCGTCGTTACGAAATTTAAAGCGTTAAAATGTACGTTTGATTTGAGTGAAATACTTAATAACTTGAATATGCATCTCTCTACTCTTGCAGAATCTCTCTCTCTCTCTCTCTCTCTGTCTCTGTCTGTCTCTCTCTCTCTCTCTCTCTCTCTCTCTCTCTCTCTCTATATATATATATATATATATATATATATATATATACCAAAAGCGACTGACTCTGCGTTAGTCACCACGGATTTCCAGACATGGATAGTCTTACGGCGTTTGCCTCCGACGACAACTGAGATACAACTGCACCACGCTACATGCTACAGACGATAACTGAGTCAAGAAAGTAGTGAGAGTAAGCAAAAGAAAGGACACATGGCACAGTGGATACAGGCGTTAGTTAGATCCAGTGATAGGACCCAAAGAGTGTGAGTTCAATACCTGGTTAAGGCGGTGGAGAACTTGGAGAGGGGAATTAACAGGAGATAACTCATAACTGACATCCATTAAACATGCCACGTGGAACTAGAACAGTCTACTCCAGTGAGCGAAATAAAGGGTTCAGTTCGACATTCCAACCACCTGAAGAAGGCCGGAGCGTACAACGGCCGAAACGTTGTGATACATATGGGAACAAAGATGGAGACGATAGTCCGAACAATGTAAATGGTGTACATAATACTACAACTCAGAAATATAGGCAGTCTAATTATTTTTATTTTCATCATTTTTAATTCACAGATCAGTTTCGAATTGTTGCCATGAAATTATATATATATATATATATATATATATATATATATATATGAAGAAAGAACAGTAAGATATACAGGATGTGGCAGAGCAACTTGCTTATTTGGAATATCAATTAAAACACAAGTGATGCAGGTATACATGTAATGCTTTCAACTGCAACTAGTTCAACATTTAAATTTTATTTTTTACCAGTTTTAAAGATGATATCAGTAAGATGGCGTCCGTTTTTCTCTATACACTGAGTCAATGTTTTGGGTGAACTTGCTGTTCGTGGGAGACCAGGTTTCTTTTCTTTACATCACCCGTTTCCTGAAGTGGTTTACCCATGAAACAATCGACTGCCGGCCAGGAACACGACCCGGGGGCAATATTGAAATGTCTACGGAATGCACGTCGCGTTGCGACGATTGAGCGACCGCTTGAAAAAAAATGCCTCAACAGCAAAAAGCGCGTTCCAACTTCGTCCACTCCATGATGCTCACTGGGGTTCCTGAAAATAAACAAAAATAAATAACGCACGTTAAGAACCAAACTTTAAGCCCCACTCTCTCAAATAAGTCCATCCCTACCATCCTTGGAGCAACCATCGCTTTAGGGCGCCAAATTTAAATAAGCAAGTTGCTCTGCCCAACCCTGTATAATCCAGTGTTCTTATTGATATTTTTATTTTTAATTTACAGAGCATTAATATTATAAATTAACTAGTTTAAAATATGTTCTTTTCGCTACACAGTAATAACCATGTTTCAAAAATGGAAGCTAAAAGCTTCAAATTTAATTTTGTAATTAAATTAAAAACATTAGTTCCATTTCATCCTCAAGCGACACATACGCACACATTCGTATTTGATTTAATTATTTGAAAATTAATTTAATATTAATTCTCGATATAGCTAAAAAATGTAAGATTTTCCTGTGCATATATAAATACGTAAATATATAGCAATCCACATACAAGCCGGTTTCGCTCGATCACAGATAGACGTCCGATTGCTTCAAGCTGGGATCGAAACTCGACCGATTTGGCATCAGTAATAGATTTTACTGCAAGGATATGAAGATACGGACAGCTGAGTTCGAATTCCAGTCGAGTTCGTTACATTCACTTACTTACTCTTGGGAAGGTATGAATAAATCACTCATTCTAACAGCTATTGGCAAATAGCAGGACAGACTCGGTATACATTCTTAGTGGAATATATATATATATATATATATATATATATATATATATATATATATATATATATATATATATATATGTATGTATATACTGGGTGTAACATAAAAAATTGCCCCAAATCGTGTGACAGAACGTATTTTCCATGTGTTAGATTCAGCTCTGAACCGTTGTATCCTAGAAATGATTAAAGTTATCTTACTGGAATTCTCCTAACTTTTTGAAACTATTGAGCTCTACTCTGAGCAATAAGACTGTATAATTATTCTCCAAGTTTAACAGAAGAATAATGATGAAATCGATCATAAATGAAAATGACATATTCATCATTAATTAATCATCAATAAGGATTGGAAGATCATGAATTGAATTAAAGTTCATATATATATATATATAAATATATATATATATATATTATTCCAGGATCATTTTCCAACTTATTCATGATGATCTTCCCCCTATATAAGCTAAGTTGCCACACAGGTTTCACGTACGATTTCATTTTCAAGTCATTTTCACTGCTCTTTGAACTGTCATAGCTGAAACTTCTCTCTAACGTACCAAACGTCTTATGAATTGAGTTGGATCTTTTCTAATTGAACGCTTTAGCTCTAAGTTGTAATGCTGGTCACTCTTCCTGCTGTAACCTCCTGATCCAGTTTTTCTCTATACTGTTCTCTCTTTTTTAAACTTGAAGATGGTAACCAGAGTATGAATGGTGGTACAATTACTGAAGGCCTTATTCCTCTCACATTACTTAATTGGTAAAAATGGGTCGGACAAAAAACGATTTTAACCTGTTCTATTTTTAGCTGAATAACTATTTTTTTTCAGTGATTTTTTTACAACAAATGGTGTCAAGATGGCTAAAGGTCTCATCAGAAAACCAGGACAAAGGAAATTAGCTTCATGTTTTTTTGTTTTTTTTTAGATATTAAACATTTTAAGGGATACATAATTATACTGTTACACGATTTGGACATTTATTCTTTCACACCCTATATAATGTATATAGTATTCGAGGATAACTCTACTAGGGCAGATAGCCAGTCCCTATTGCAAACGCTTGCTCAGGCGCATTTGTGTTAATTCAACACCCACAGAGCCCACCTGTGGTTTATACTGCAGCTATGCTGAGCAGACTTTAGTTACAGTTTCTGGGAGAGAGTGTGCTATCTAGTGTGATCATCAATTTGAACAAGGCCAGCACACTCAAGTCCCTCGGCCACGATGACTTGTGACTTTGTACTAACACAGCTATCGACGGCCCCCAAGGTTTCCGTCTACCCAATTTTAATGACAAGGCTTGGGTCAATCCGTGGAATGGTTTTCAGGCACTTTCCAAAGGTGCCGCACACTGCAATCGACGCCATTCAGTCTGATAAAATCAGGAAGTCTCCTTCCTGGCAAATCGACCATGGTGAGATTCGAACCCAGGTCAGAATATGAACGTTCTTACCACTGCTAATATTGCTTCATATCTATCTATCTATCTATCTATCTATCTATCTATCTATCTACTTTGATTGGTGAGTTTGTGACCCGGGGTTTTCATGCTTTTGAGGTCGTCAGACAAACCCGTGAAACCCAGGGTCCAAGCGCTTTCAAAATACCGCTCATATAATATATATATATATATATATCTCTATATATATATATATATATATATATATACACACACACATATATATATATATATATATATATATATATATATATATATATATATATATATATATATGAATATGCTTCATATCTACAATGAAAAATGTCTTTTTATATATATATATATATATATATATATATATATGAATACTGCTTTATATCTACAATGAAAAATATCTTTTATATGTATATACAGTGTAATCCGGATATAAGAGAGTTGTCGGGACCGGAGAAGAAGTCTCTTATATCCGGGTTTCTCATATATCCGGGTTTGGTCTATTTTATATACATTAACACAGGCTCTAATTTGGGACCAGAGAAAATCTCTCTTATATCCGGGTTTCTCTTATATCCGGGTCTCTTATATCCGGGTCTCTTATATCCGGGTTACACTGTATATATATATATATATATATATATATATATATATATATATATATATATATAAATACTGCTTCGTATCTACAATGAAAATTCTCTTTAGTAAGTGTGTGGTTTCACAATGAGTGTCATCTTTACGGTTTTCTTTTGTTTCAGATTATCAAGAATATTGTCTGTTTGATTCCAACGACACCAATTTTATTCGTATTAGAATTGGAAGCACTAAATGTGAAGCCAAATGAGCAGCTGGAATCTGAAATAATCTTCTCTTGGAGACTTTGTCTCTTTGATGTTCGCTCTCCATTTTCTCTTGCTTCGATTGTTTTCGTTTGAATGTCTACTTTTATTTTTTGTTTAATGTCCGATGACACCATCACTACTTTTCATCGTTACTTATTTCTTCTCTGCTTTCGTGAGTCTTGTTTTATTCGTTGCCCATTATTGTGATATTAATTGCTTGTCTTATTCTTAATTTAATATTTTGTATTCTTTTCAGGACTTCGGATGTAATCTCTGGCTTTTTAATTATATTTTCTCTTTTTTTTCCGTTTTGTCTTTTCCCTTTTTGTTCTTTCATTTCGACTGTCTACGTTTCTATCTTTTATTATTTTTTTTCTTTGATTCATCATTGCCAGATAATGCTGAAAAGTACTCAGTCCGACCAGTAATCTTTTTCTATATGTCGTGTCACTTGTGGATGTGGGCGAACATAGCTCTCCACAACTTTCTATCCCTTACAGTTCTTAATAAGGTTTTGTTTTATTGTCATCACTTTTACCTCCTACCATTTTCGCTATCCATTCAAGCTGTCACCCTTTTTCCTTCAATGTCATGTAAGTGTCTAACTCTCCATGTTCTCCTTCCTTATTATGTGCTCGAAATATGTCTGCTGTCTCTTTCTTCTTCTGTGTATAAGTCCCAAAAACAAAAGAGTCAAAAACAGACGAAAGAGCGGAAAATAGGTAACTGCCTAAATAAAAGTCCGCGTAAAATCATTTGAGGTCTGTCTAGGCATTTAGTCGTTATTACGATTGTCGAAAAGTTCGCAGTCTGACCAAAAGTCTTCTGCTTATGGTTGCCGTGCCCATTCAGTGCGTGAGCAATCATGGCTCTCCACAATTTCCTATTTCTTACAGTTAATGTTTTTCTTTTTGACGTCGCTCCCACTCACCGTTCTCTCTAAGCATTCAAGCAGATTTGTCAGGCAGTTGACCCGTTGCCTAAGATTTGCCTTTAATGTCATTTGAGTTTCAAATTCTTCAAGTCATCCTCTATTATTTTGCGTCCAGTAAATTTGTGCTTCGGATTTCGGTGTCACAATTTCCATCCTCTATTAAAACATTTCCAAGATATTTACACTTTTGTATTCTCTTTTCTCTTTCTATCTCCAATTCATAGTCCCAATTTTCGACTTTTTCAATACATGGAAAATAAAACAATCCGCTTAATTTACCGTATTTATATCTAACTCATAAAAACGTGTCTATTTTATCTTTAGAACTGTGCAAATTGCTGATTTTGTACGGCATAAAATTTACAAAATCAAATAATAAATAAATATATATATATATTATGAAATGGACAAAATCCGACAATTATTTTATGATATTTTTATGTTTATATATTCTTTTTATAGATACAAATATTTAAGTAAATGCTCTGTTTATGATAAACAGTATTAAACAACATTTACCGGCCTGAATGTCCGAGAAATTTTCACAAAAAATATTCGTCATCCAACAGAATTCGAACCTGTATCTTATACGGAACCGTCATTTAGCTTGACGTGCCTTTAGCGATTTGGTCACAGAGGAGCGTTCGATTAGCAAGGACGAATTTACTGTATTTAAACTTCAATCTTCTATGAATCTCTCACGTACATTCATAGCTGCTCATGGCGTATCAAAAGTAAACAAATGACGTTACACATTATGAAATGGACAATGTCCGACAATTATTTTATGAGATTTTTATGTTTATACATTCTTTTTATAGATACAAATATTTGATTAAATGCTCTGTTTATAATAAACAGTATTAAACAATATTTACCGGCCTGAATGTCCGAGAAATTGTCATAGAAAATATGCGTCCTCCGACAGGAATCGAACCTGTTTCCTATATAATAATTTGCATCCTATGATAATAAAAAAAGAATGTATAAACATAAAAATGTCTTAAAATCAAATGAATAACATTAAAGTTTGACCCTTCTCATGCAAACGCTATAATATCACCACCAATAATGGGGGTAATTATAAAAGGTGAGGTTTAGAATTTCCGAACGATCGTGCTTCGAAAATCGCTGTCGGTGGCTGGTTAATTCAATTTGACTTGCTGAATCTCTAACCTCATCGTCCAGGTCAATACAGTTCTGTCCAATCTTAAAGCGTTGTTATTGATCCCTTCGGCTGCACGAAATGTGTTCGGACCAATGCCAGCTTGTCCTTGGGTAATTGTAGTTTTCTCTAATCTGATCGAATCTGGCATTTAATTTTAAAATCCGTGTCTAGTCACGTGATTAGCTACATCTGTTAAAATGGCTACCAGGAAATTGATATAGATTAATCCCTGACACAAGGCCGCTTTCGGCCAAGATCTGACACACGAGCAGAAACCGACTTATAGACGAAGTCCCTCATCTGTTTGTGTGTGCATTTGTTTACGCAATCGTCATATTTCGCACTAAATGTATACGTATTTGTACAAAAGTAGGCTTTATCATGGAAATAAATAAAAAAAGGTTATATCAATTTTATCCTTCATAATTAAAAAAAACGACCGATTACGTCCTCACTTAACAGAACTGAAATCAAAAGAATAAATATCAAAATATAAAAGAAATTTAATTTAAGGTGTTTATTTATCAAATATATCTGATACATGATTGTCCGGAGTAACTGAATATCAGAATTTAAAAAATATCCATTCTTATTGGAACCCCACGGGACATCTTACGACGTGAGCTTTTTTTTATATCTAGAAAACCTGTAAATACAATGATTTTCTTAGTTGCTGGACAAAATCTGCGATATTTAAATTTCAAGCTTAGTTTTATGATTGATGAAAACTTAAACGTCTGTCTGGATGTTTTGGATGTGGAGTTATCACTACTTACATTATTTACATGCAAACTATTTTCTTCATCTTTATTACTAGTATCGTAACGTTTCGGCCGTTGTGCTTAGCTTCATCAGGTACTACTTTATGCAGTTAATTCAGGTAACGAAGCCTTGTATATACCTGAGTGGAGCCTTAAACCCACCTGTCTCTTCTTGACACGCTTGACTGCACTCATCGATTATTTTCTTTTCTACAATGGCTGCTGCTTTTGTGGTCTTGCTTTCAGTTCTCTTCCTTTCTTTCGAAATAAACACTATATGTGAGGCGTTAATAATTTCCATTCAGGACTGTCCCACGAGACAGTATCCTTGTGGATTAAAGTGTTAATTTGGCTACTTATTAATTGTGGGTTCAATTCCTGGGTCGGTCTGTGTGTACTTAGATTCATTGGGAACAAGCAGTGCATTAACTGAGTAGCACTAAAATAAGAATTAGACGAAATATCTCGAGACACGGGCAATGGAAGGAGAACAATCTGCTCCTGTAGATTAAATAAAGGGTTCAGTTTGAAATTTCCTGGGTGTTTACCTGGATTGACAGACACCTGACGAATGTCGGAGAGCATTCTTGCGCTCTTGATGAGGAGCAAGTTTATTCCTCTCATTTGTAAAATAAACCTATATATATATATATATATATATATATATATATATATATATATATATATATTTATTTTACAAGTCAAGCAATCGATGGTTGCCATATCTTGATGCTCCTTCTATGTATTTAGGGATCCTTGATAAAATCCAAAAGTGCCTTTAGTATAAATACTTTTACGGAAATTGATCTTTCCTTTATGGTATGTAGACTTTATGAACTTAAGCGCAGTACTCGGTTGGCGGCTAGGTCTCATAATTTTCAGTTGAAATGGCTAGATGTAACCGTATGTTCTATGTTAACGGTTTCTTCTATCGCACTTCTTGCTTGTGGAACTCTCTTCCGGCTTCCCAGTCAAATTTGATCTTTAAAAATTTTAATGCAATTTTAAATCGTGACCGACTGTTTTCTTAATTTCTGTTCTGTTATTGTTCTGTTTTTCTTAAAAAGAAAACTTTTTTTTTTATTTTTCTTATATTCTCTCACACCCGGTAACCCCTTGCGTCTTAGTGGATTTATTGCCTTGTTTGGTGTGAAAACACGCAAACCATTGCATCACTTCGCGTTCGTTTTAAGATTACACAACTAAAGGAGGATCAATTTCCAATCAATTCCTTCTGTCGATTGTTTTTATTTAGACATAATTTTCTTTTTCCTGTAGCATTTTAAATCCTTGAATGTAGTTGTTAATGGTCAGCGCTCCGTCGCCCATCAGATCAATGCCGGCCTCCCGAAAGATTCGCTTCCAATTCTCTTCCTGTTTCAGATTAATGACCTGCCTAAGTGCATAATCCAATATCTTGTGCATATTTATGCAGATGATACCAACTGTATATGGGTGCACCTCTAAAATGTACATGAACAGAGCCTGAAAGATGGTCATTCCTCTCACCTTGCGCAATAATGGTAAAATTAGCTGGTCACTTTAGATTCCTCAAAGACCAAATACTTAACGTTCCATCATTACCGAGCAGTCCCTGAATTTCCGTCTATCGCAATGAACGCTTGTTCTCCCGTGAAAGACCTCTGCTTTGAATGCCTATTGGGAAATACGCTTACCCCAGACCTAAAGTGGAACTTATATATATATATATATATATATATATATATATATATATATACGATCCTTTGCTAAAGATGCTGGAATATGGCCGGTTCCCTGTACCGCTCCTGTAAGGACGTAAATCCTCTTGCTATCCTCTATCTGCCCGAGAGCAAGATCAAACAGAAAATGGAGCACTGCTGGCATATTTCATTTTCCAGTCTTAACAGACTTCAAACGCCTCTACACGGCCTTGTGGGTGATGAATTGTTTTCCGCCTTACATCCGCTTTCCCACAGACAAAACGCTGTAAGCCTCTCGCTGCTCGGCCGCTATTTCAATGGACAATATTCTGACGGGTTACATTCCTTCGTTCCACCAAGTGTAATCCCCCCCCGGCTACGAGCCGCCACGCCCCGTGCAGTGAGATGAATCACGCTCGTTCCTTTCGGATTTCATTAGTAAGGAATAAGTTCCCTTCACATAAATTCTGATCAAGAACTGTTGCTTTGTAGAACAGAATAGCAGGAGGATGTTTCCTGGACACCTCCCCCAAAAAAAAACACCTTCAGTAACCCTCTTCCATGAATGGCCTTCAGGCCTTGTCTCGGACAAACATTAAAAAAAAAAGATTTACTTCACCTGATCATTGAAAGCCTATTATTACGGCTAAAATATTATTAAGATACTTGTTTTTGTCGGCCATATTCATATTCTGACTCGAAAAATACAGCATTTTATTTTTTATGTATTGTGGCTCTTCAGAACATGGCCGGTCATGGCTCTCCACAACTTCTTATTCTTTGTAACTCAATGATTATCTCCTTACTATCCTTCCAAGTTTTCCTGTATATCCCCATAATCTGAATTTTTTAACAACTGTTACGTTCATATAACAACTTTATTCAGTAACCCTCTACCTTGAGTGGCACTTTGGCCTTATACTGGGCTAAAAATTATTTTCAAAAATCTTTTTAGCCAATTCACCCCAAGTCTGGCGATAATTTCACTAAAATGAAAGAGGCTACTGGAAGTGACAAGGACTGAGAAAACTATAAGAGGAAATAAAAATTCAATCCTAAACAGGAAAGATGGGATAAACATCTACTCCTGTTCAAAAGACCGGGAAGAAGTGTGAACCGGGCGATAGGCGAACCTATCTACTCCTTCTATTCTATTACTCGTTAGGAAGGTTACTCGCTGTTTCTCTCTGTCCAGTATGACTTGTGGTTGTCATATTCTCTAAGCCATCTATCCTCATCATGTGCCATAGAATTTTCAGTTGTTTAAAAAATTACGTTCTTTTATGCTGGCTTTTCAGGACAAGGTTACTCTTACGATTGGAAAGTAATTGGCGAATTTTCAGTTTACATGAGTCATTAAGTCATCGGAACGGAGTAATTAATTTTTATTTTAATCCGATGACAGTTGCTTGTTCTTATAAATCTACACATGACAGAAAAACTGCAATGATATGGGCAGACTGAAATAAATTGTGGCATTAGTAATACCAGATTAAAAAGCTGATACGGGGGCGAACATTTGCTAATGGTAGTAATAGAAAAAAATACATTGATTCAATTAAAAAAACATCGAAGAAAAAAATAGGGGAATCCCCTACTAATCTTAATCGTTGATTAATATACTTTACTACACATATTAATACTGCCTTTGCTACTAGTTATTTACCAGTGGGCGTTTGTTTATGCGATCTTTATATTTCGCATTAAATGTATAGGTAATTATATCCTAAATGGATAGGTATATATATCCCCACTAAATATGGACACCCTGTATATAAAAATATCCATTTCTTTTCTTTACAGATTATTAGGAAGTGTTATGAGAAAAATGGCGGACAATGTGACACACTAATTCGAATAGCGAATGATGACTTCCAAAAGTTAAACAAAACCGTTTTCTTCTTCATCATCTTCCTCTATCACCATCTCTTCTTCCTCTTCCTCCTCATCCACTTCTTCTTCTTCTTCTTCTTCTTCTTCTTCTTCTTCTTCTTCTTCTTCTTCTTCTACCCCCTCATCTTCCTCCTCCGCCTCTTCTTCGTCCACTTCTTCTTCTTCTTTTTCTTCCACCACCACCTCTTCTTCCTCCTCCTCGTCCTCCTCTACTTTTTCTTCTTAATGCTCCTCCTCCTCCCTCTCACTTCTTCTTTTTCTTCCTCCTCCTTCTCCTCCTCTTACACTATCATCTCTTCTTCCTCGTCCACCTCGTCCATCTCGTCCACCTCATCCACCTTTTTCTTCTTCTGCTTCCTCCTTCTCCCTCACCTCTTCCTCCTCCTCCTCCTCGTCCACCTCTTCTTCTTTTTCTTCTTCTTTCTCTTCTTCCCTCACCTCTTCTTCCTTTTCTTCTTCTTCTTTTTCTACTTAATCCGACTCCTCCACTGTCATCTTCTTCCTCCTCCTCGTCGTCGTCCACCTCTTCTTCATTTTCTTCCTCCTCCTCCTCCCTCATCTCTTCTTCTTTCTTCTCTTCCATCATCATCTCTTCTTCTTCCCCCCTCCTTGTCCACTTCTTCTTCTTTTCTAAACACTGATATATCCGTTTTTCTTGTATTTTTCATGAAGCATATCTTCTCACATATCATCCAATTGTGGCTATAGTCACATACGGAATACAAACTGGTTATTTCGAATTAATTATTGCCATTCTATTTGCAACCAAGAGTACCCTTATCCTCACAAGATTTATTTACTAAATATACATGGTAGGAAGACATAATATATTATTGTTAGTAAGCGTAAAAGGCCAAAACGCGGACTACAAAATTGAGATATCAAGTTCAAGCGAGTTTAAATATCTGGAAGATTTTTTTTAACAGATGAAGGAAAATATGACAACGAAATCTCATTGTAATCGTAAAAGATTCCCTCCAAAAACTAAAGAAAAATACATAGAAACTCTAGAATTTCGCTTGAAACAAAGAAACATGTGCTGAACTGCTATAGAATATAAATCTTCCTATGTGGCAGTGAATGCTGATCAACTTCCTCACTTCCTGAAGAAGAGACTTGAGACAATAGAAATGCATTTCTGCTGAAGTTGAGTAGACAGAACCTCTGAATAATTAGGAAAGTTAAAATGAAAAGGACACTTCAAATTAGTAAGAGAAAGCGATAATTAACACACATCGATGAAAGAGGGATTGAAATATTTAACACACAAAGAGCATATAGAACTCAAGTGTGATAGAAGCTGAGAGCGAGTAACATAGCTAACGAGCATACATAAATGGATGAAAGAAATGGATGGCAGGATATGGACTGGGGGAGATATTAAGGAAACAAACATTGCTTAGAGCTACAAAAGATAGGAAGTTGTAGAGAGCCATGATCAACCTACTTAACGAGCATGCGTAAATGTATGGCAGAACAGGGACTGAGAGAGATATTAAGGAGACTAACATTGCCAAGAGCTACAAAGGATAGGAAGTTGTGGAGAGCCATGATCAACCTACCTAACGAGAGTGTGTAAATGAATGGAGAGAAATGATCCCCTGTATAATAAAGAGACACGGTACAGGGAAGAAGAAGCAGAAGAAAATGAAGATGATGATGAAGAAGAAGAAAATAACGAAGAAGAAGAAGAAGAAGAAGAAGATAAAGAAGAAGAAGTAAATGAAGAAGATGATAATGTAATGAAGAAGAAGAAAATAAAGAAGAAGATAAAGAAGAAGAAGAAGAAAATAAAGAAGAAGAAGATGAAGAAGAAGAAAATAAAGAAGAAGAAGAAGATGACGAAGAAGAAGAAGATAAAGAAGAAGAAGAAGAAAATAAAGAAGAAGAAGATGACGAAGAAGAAGAAGATAAAGAAGAAGAAGAAGAAAATAAAGAAGAAGATGAAGAAGAAGATGATAAAGAAGAAGAAGAAGAAGAAGAAAATAAAGAAGAAGAAGAAAATGAAGAAGAAGAAGATAAAGAAGAAGAAAAAGAAGAAAATGGAGAAGATGATGAAGAAGGAGAAAATAAAGAAGAAGAAGTAGAAGAAGAAGAAGAAGTAAATGAAGAAGATGATAATGATGATGAAGTGGAAGAAAATAAAGAAGATAAAGAAAAAGAAGAAGAAAATAAACAAGAAGAATAAGAAGAAGAAAATAAAGAAGAAAAAAAGAAAATAAAGAAGAAGAAAATAAACAAGAAAAAAAAGAAAATAAAGAAGAAGAAGAAGAAAATAAAAAAGAATAAGAAGATGAAGAAGAAGATGAAGAAGAAGAAGAAGAAGAAAAAGGAAATAAAGAAGAAGAAGATGAAGAAGAAGATGAAGATAAAGAAGAAGAAGAAGAAAATGAAGAAGATTATGAAGAAGAAGATAATGATGAGGATGAAGAAGAAAGAAAAAGAAGAAGACGAAGAAGAAGAAGATTAAGAAGAAGACGAAGAAGAAGAAGAAAATGAAGAAGATGATGATGAAGAAGAAGATAAAGAAGAAGATGAAGAAGAAAATAAAGAAGCATAATAAGATAAAGAAGAAGATGAAGAAGAAGATAAAGAAGGTGAAGAAGATAAAGAAGAAGATGAAGAAAATGAAGACGATGATGATGAAGAAGATATAGAAGAAGAAGAAGAAGAAGAAGAAGAAGAAGATAAAGAAAAAGAAATAAAAAAGAAGAAATAAAAAAGAAGAAGAAGAAGAAGAAGAAGAAGAAGAAGAAGAAGAAGAAGAAGTTGATAAATCATTTTCTGAAGAAACTTTGGTCTTTGACTAGAGACTATATTATATATTTAATATATTTAATTGTGCATCTATGTTCTGGGGGTGTGGTTCATTTCCCGAATGCGTCTACTTCTGTGTGTTTAGAAATGCTTTAGTCAGAAAAACATGTTCACCCAAGGAATAGGAAAATAAATAGTTTTTCTTTCGGTTTCCTATTTTGGGCAAATGGATGCTGGCTCACTTTCACATTCCTTATTTATCGACCTAAGAATCGATCGTCTGACCATGTTTTACTTTCTACCTTTACGATCAAACAATAGAAATGTGCTTAATTTTTGTCTGAATTTTTGGAGATGAGCAATCATCATCACTGTACATCAGTTCATTCGGACTCATATCCTTATACTGGCTGTTTGACATTCACAGCGTTTCGAACGATCATCAAGGTGAAAATGGCTGGATTTATACACTTTTTAAAATTTATTAATTAATATTGATTAAATATATATATATATATATATATATATATATATATATATATATATATATATATCGCTTTAGTTATAATTCTTTCTATCTCAGTCTGTTCATATCTATCTATCTATCTATCTATCTATCTATCTATCTATCTATCTATCTATCTATCTATATCTCAGTCTTTTCATATCTATCTATCGATCAATCTAAATCATTCGGTTCATATCTATCTATCTAAATCTGCTTATATCTATCTATCTATCTATCTATCTATCTATCTATCTATCTGTCAGTATGTATGCATGCATATATCTATCTATCTAAATCTGCTCATATCTATCTATCTATCTATCTATCTATCTATCTATCTATCTATCTATCTATCTATCTGTCAGTATATATGCATGCATGTATCTATCTACGTTTCTTTATCAGTCTGTTCGGATGTATGTATGTAAGTATGTATCTAAGTTTCTTCATATCTATCTATCTATCTATCTATCTATCTATCTATCTATCTATCTATCTATCAGTCTCTTTGTATGTATGTATGTAAGTATGTATCTTTCTTCACATCTATCTATCTATCTATCTATCTATCTATCTATCTATCTATCTATCTATCTGTTCACATCTATCTATCTATCTATTTATCTATCTATCTATCTGTCAGTATGTATGCATGCATGTATCTATCTACGTTTCTTCATAACTATTTATCAGTCTGTTCGTATGTATGTATGTAAGTATGTATCTAAGTTTCTTCATATCTATCTATCTATCTATCATCTATCTATCTATCTATCTATCTATCTATCTATCAGTCTCTTTGTATGTATGTTCTAGTATGTATATTTTTCTTCATCTATCTATCTATCTATCTATCTATCTATCTATCTATCTATCTAGTCCATTTTATCCTTGTCTATCTGTCTAATAGTTTATCATGTTTTCTTTAGTTTTTATCGCTTTTTCCCTTATCGCTCTCCTTCTTCTGAGTACAGTAACATATTAGACAAAATATCTGATAATATAGTAATGGCTCTCTTTCTTCCTCTCTCTCTCCACCCTCTCTCGCTACATAAATTTTCAAACATTTTTGGTGCTTGGTTAAATTAAAACTTTCTACTAGGAAAGTTAGTACCCTATTCTACAGAATTATTTCTTTTCAGAATCTATCTGGCATATTTATATCTCTACTATTCGTCCATACATTGGCTATTATTACCACATATATTTTGGTATTTCTGCAAGGTATTTAGAGATTCTTGATAAGATAAAAAGTGCAATTGGCAATGTCATTGCTCCTAGTATCACAGCTTCAATCACTTTCCCACTGCCGTAATATAAATTCCCTGTGTCTTTTCTATAAATATTTACATGCTAATTGTTCAGATGAGCTTCTATATTTTATGAATTTAAGCTCAGTACTAGATTGGCGGCAAGGTCTCATCATTTTACAGTTGAAATCGCTAGAAGTATCATTAAGTTCTATGTTGATCTTCAACAATTTAAATGCAATGTCAATCATTGTCTTCTGTCTTCTTAATTCTTGTTTTTTGTCCTCTCTTCTTAATTGTAGACTTTATGAATTTAAAGCGTAGTAGTAAATTGGCTGAAAGGTTTCACCATTTTAAAGTTGAAATGGCTAGAGGTATCCGTAATTTCTATGGTGAGCTTCCAAAATTGAAAAGCAGTGTCAATCGTTGTCTTCTCGTTCTTAATTTCTTTTTGTTATTATTTTCTCTCATTAATATGTTTTTCTACTTTTCTCATATTCTCTAACACTCAGTAATTCCTTGCGTTGTAGTGGCTTTATTTCCTTGCTTGGTGTGAAATAATTAAAAAAAAACATTTTTCGTTCTTAGAATCTGTTATGAAATCCGTTTTCTCTTTATTTTTCACCTCATTGTTTTCTTTCCCAATGTTAACTTTTCCCATTCTTGTTTTTCGGAACAACCCTATTCATGCTCTTCTTTTCTCCATACATGTATTTATTCAATTGCATTTAACGTTATGAATTTTAATTTCTCTTTTCGTTTCCACCGTTTCTAATTTTGCTATTTTTTTTCATGGGTTCCAATTTACTATTGCTTCCTATTTCAAGTTTTGCTCGTATTTCTTTTTCTTTTCTTTTCATATATTTGTATTATTGTTTGTGCCTACAAAAGAACTATTTCTTATTTTCATTTTCTTCTCGCATCTTTTATTTTTATTTACATCTTTTAAAATCATTTTCTACTTTATTTCCAACATTTTCTATGGTTTATTTTGCATCCTTTTTTATTGTTAAATTTTCTGTTGGTTCTTTTTTCAACTGTTTCCTTTTTCCATTTATACTTAAGACTTTGTTGAAGTTTTCCATTTTCTTTTCCCACGGTTTCCTTTTTCTATTATTGTCCTATTCCATCGTTTTATTTTTCGGTTTGTTTCCTTTTCACATCCTTTACTTTTTTTTATATAGTTTCATTCTTTATTGTTTCCTTTTTCTATTATTGTTCTATTCCATCGTTTTATTTTTTCGGTTTGTTTCCTTTTCATCCTTTTTTTTTTTTTATATAGTTTCATTCTTTATTGTTTCCTTTTTCTATTATTGTTCTATTCCATCGTTTTATTTTTCGGTTTGTTTCCTTTTCACATCCTTTACTTTTTTTTATATAGTTTCATTCTTTATTGTTTCCTTTTTCTATTATTGTTCTATTCCATCGTTTTATTTTTCGGTTTGTTTCCTTTTCACATCCTTTACTTTTTTTATATAGTTTCATTCTTTATTGTTTCCTTTTTCTATTATTGTTCTATTCCATCGTTTTATTTTTCGGTTTGTTTCCTTTTCATCCTTTTTTTTTTTTTTTTTTTTATATAGTTTCATTATTTATTGTTTCCTTTTTCTATTATTGTTCTATTCCATCGTTTTATTTTTCGGTTTGTTTCCTTTTCACATCCTTTACTTTTTTTATATAGTTTCATTCTTTATTGTTTCCTTTTTCTATTATTGTTCTATTCCATCGTTTTATTTTTCGGTTTGTTTCCTTTTCACATCCTTTACTTTTTTTTATATAGTTTCATTCTTTATTGTTTCCTTTTTCTATTATTGTCCTATTCCATCGTTTTATTTTTTCGGTTTGTTTCCTTTTCACATCCTTTTACTTTTTTTTTTATATAGTTTCATTCTTTATTGTTTCTTTTTTTCTATTATTGTCCTATTCCATCGTTTTATTTTTCGGTTTGTTTCCTTTTCACATCCTTTACTTTTTTTTATATAGTTTCATTCTTTATTGTTTCCTTTTTCTATTATTGTTCTATTCCATCGTTTTATTTTTCGGTTTGTTTCCTTTTCACATCCTTTACTTTTTTTTATATAGTTTCATTCTTTATTGTTTCCTTTTTCTATTATTGTTCTATTCCATCGTTTTTTTATTTTTCGGTTTGTTTTCTTTTCACATCCTTTTATTTTTTTTTTATATAGTTTTATTCTTTATTGTTTCCTTTTTCTATTATTGTTCTATTCCATCGTTTTATTTTTCGGTTTGTTTCCTTTTTACATCCTTTACTTTTTTTTGTATAGTTTCATTCTTTATTGTTTCCTTTTTCTACTATTTTCATTTTCCCTCGTTTTCCTTTTCGGTTGTTTTCGTTTTACATCGTTTACTTTTTTATTTAGTTTCATTCTTTAATGTTTCCTTTTTTCTATTAATTTTTTACCACTATTTCCTTTTCTATTGTTACCTTTTTCGACTGTTTCCTTCTTCCTTTTGTTTACGTTTTACATTGTTTCATTTTTCGATCGTTTACTTTTTTGGGATTGTTTTCTTTTTACGTTGTTCCTTTTTCCCTTGTTTCCTTTTTTCGATGGTTTTCTTTTTTGCATTGTTTCTTTTTTCGATTATTTTCTTTTCCGAATGTTTCCTTTTTACTCCTTTTGTGTCTGTTTCCATTGTTTACTTTTTAATATTGTTTCCCTTTTTCCATGTCATAAGGAATCATTACATTTTTCCCCCATTTCTATTTATCCTTTCAATTTGCCACATTTTCTCCTACGTAAAAAACAGTCATTTTTTTTTTTAATTTCCTTTCTTTTCTCGTTATATTTATTTTTTCGATTACAAGTTTCTTATAGAAATTTATTTTCTTATTTCGTTTCTACCCTTTTTTCTGCTCTTTACATTCTCCACTGTTCACTTTTCATGTTGTGTCCTTTTTATTTGGCCCCCCAAAAATGTTGACTTTTTCCTGAATTCTGTTGCACTTGTATTTATTTATTCAATATCATGCCATTTCTTTCGCGATTCATTTCTGTTATATAGGAATAAGATGTCGCTGCCGACACTTGAGTTTGAACCTAGATCGCCAGTGAATTGAATTAAGTGGACGTGAACATAGAAGAAATGCATATATAGGAAGTCGCATGGCGTCTAGATTGATCATTCTTTCTAGTCTATCCTCTATTACTATTCGGATCTCTATTTCTACTCCATCCTCTATTACTATATGGACCGCTATTCTCTACTTTATTCACTATACTATTTCCCTATTCGGATCACTATACAGATTACTATTCGAGCGAGTATTATCGAGCAAGTACTAATAGTGCGAGTGATATTCGAAGGTGTCTGACACCACTATTGTTCAACGGCGCACTATAAGTTGTATCTGCGATTACAAAGTCTCTACTACAACGAGCATTACGAAAGCGACAACGAGTATTCGTTGGCATTACAAAAGTGGCTACAATTGTTCGTTGAGATCACAAAAGTTTCCACAATTCTTTTTTTCGAAAATATATTCCAAGCATGATCTATCGCTAAAATTGAAAAAAAAAAAAAAATAGAAATCATTATTAAATCATTAATATTTTTCAAGTGTCACATTTACACTTAACCGAGCAAAATCTATTCTATTTCCTACCATTTACGTCATCAGTACTCTACACTCACGTCACGCAACTCAGCATGTGCTTTCGCGCCATTTTCTCAATCAGTGAACCGGACGTTGATCGATCGTTAGTTATGATGCCCTTCTCTTGTATTGTGCATCTCCACGAAAAGTGTTAGTGCAGATATAGATTGCTATGATTAAGAATGTCTATATATATATATATATATATATATATATATATATATATATATATATATGTGTGTGTGTGTGTGTGTGTGTGTGTGTGTGTAAGGGTGGTGTGGATGCATGATTGTATAAGCCAATGGAAATATTATGCTATCTCTGTCTATATTTCTGAGATGATGTATTGTAACTATTTACACTATTTACATTGTTTGGACTGTTGTCCTCATCTTTATGGCCATATTCACAGCCTATATTTCTGAGATGAGGTGTTGTAACTATTTACACTATTGACATTGTTTGGACTGTTGTCCTCATCTTTATTGTCATATTCACAGTCTATATTTCTGAGATGAGGTATTGTAACTATTTACACTATTTACATTGTTCGGACAGTGGTCCTCATCTTTACTGCCACATTCACGACGTTTCAATCGTTGTACGCTCCAACTTTCTTCAGGTAATGTACGTTGCGATTTCAAACTGAACTCTTTGTTTATTCTACGGGGCTAGATTATTCTAATTCCATGTGCTATGTCTTTTTTTTGATATCTTTGCATCAGTTAATTCCCATTTGTAACATAACTTTCCAAGTGTTTGTTCTCAATGCTGTGGTCGGGTATTGAACTTACAATTATTTGGGTCAAATAACTTTTTGGTTACTCAACTAAAGCTTTTATCCACTGGGCCATGTGTCCTTGGGGTAATTTGAACAATGCAGCTCATGTACTAAATAAAGTGTTCGGTTCGAAATTCCAACGTATATTACCTGAAGAAGGTCGGAGCTCACAACAGTCGAAACGCCGTGAATATGGAAATAAGGATGAGGACAACAGTCCGAACGATGTGATATGTCTGGTGCTTTCGCTGTTCATCTCGATGTCCTTGACGAAATCCAGAGACGGATATTCAATTTGATTGGTCCTGATCTGGCATCTCTACAGTCACTTTCTCACTGACGTGCTGTGGCTTCCCTCTGTCTTTTTTACAATTATTTTCATGGCAACTGCTTTGACGAGCTACCTTCACTTGTTCTCAAACTGCATGAATTTAAGCGTGCTACTAGGTTGGCATCTCGGTCCCACCCTTTCACTGTCGAAACGGCTAAATGCAGCCATCTCTTCTAATCCAACAGCTTCTTATCTCGCACTTCCCATCAGTGGAACTCCCTTCCTATCACTTGCTTCCCTGATAGCTATAATCTTCAAATATTCAAATGTAATGTCAATCGACATCTGATGATTTGACATTGATTCTTGTCCTTCTCTTTATCCTTTTCTCAAACCCTCATCTTTACTCTTACTGTCCATTGCTAGTGGATCACAAACGGTTGGATGGTGTAACTTTTCGAAAACTTTTTCACATCAAACCCTGCCGAATTTTACTCAAAGATATCGAAGAGATGCCTGATAAGCGACAACAGGTCATTGCAAATAGCTGTGAATCTTTAATTGAATATGTAATTGTACTTAAAATTTTGAAGAATAAAGTTGATGAAAAAAAAAACGGAAATCATTTCATGAGATCACCTAATATTTGCAAAATGTCATTAATTGAAAATAACCTTTTATTCACAAATATTAATTAATTAATTGAAAATAACCTTTTATTCACAAATATTGTCACACAAGATGTCTGAATGTCTAAATCTAACTAAATGCTGACACTAGTACATGAATACGACTGTTTTTTGTGTTTATACAACGAATAGAAATCATGTTCATCTTTAGTAAATAACTACTACAATAATAATAATAATAATAATAATAGGGTCAATGCTTGCAAACTAGAAATTAAGAACACATACTGAAAAATTATTTTGCCCCCACCTCTACTGCTGATTCTGTGATATCCCGAAATAACTGGCCATATTGTATCAGGTTGCACGGTGTTAGCACACATTGAATATAAAACACGGCATAACAGAGTGGGCCAATATCTGTACTGGAAAATTTGCAAATCTTTTTCGGGAAGGAAACTGCAAGAAACTGCTATGAACGTCATCTAGACCCAGTTACAGAGATAGGACATGTAACAACTTTTCTGGAACTTTACAATACACATAAACAGAACAATGAAAGATAATCACCCAGACATTGTGATCAAAGACCACAAGAACAGGACGTGCTTTCTTATTGATTGTATTGTATCTTTGTATATCTTCAAAAAACTATCAAAATGTAAGGATTTTGAAGTGGAAATCTAAAGAATGAGGACATGAATAATTCCAGTTGTAGTTGGAGCACTCGGATTAATTGGAAAAGATTCCGATAGACTTATTAAAGGGATCACTGTAGTCCATACCTTAAAGAAAAACAAAATATTGTATTTACAAGTACAGCTTCACTCATTAGGAAGAGCTTTATCGATGTAAAATGTGTGTGATCTTTTTTTTTTGTCATGAAGTCATTTCTGACCTGAGGTCTTTAGTTGGAACTCGGAAGGAAATGTGTGTACAACTGAAAGCAAAGGAAATAATAATAATAATAATAATAATAATAATAATAATAATAAATGCTTTGATGCTACACACGTCGTTCCTAACATGATCCACACACTCAACAGTGTGTGTGTGGGGCGGATTAGATTTTTAAGGAGGTGGGCAATTCGAGAATGCTTTATTAACGGTGATTTTTTTTCTAGTGAGTGTGTTTGAATATGATTATGTGCGGGTATGCATGCATAAAAAAAATGTCTATATGTCTATATGTCTATATGTGTATATGTGTAATTGAGCGCGTGGCCGAGTGGTTAGAACGTTTGTTTTCTGACCATGAGACCCGGGTTCGAATCTCACCATGGTCGATTAGTCAGGAAGTAGACTTCCTGAGGGGAGGGACGATCCCAGCATGCAACACCTTTGGAAAGTGCCTGAAAACCATACCACAGGTTGACCCAAGCCTTGAAGTGAAATTGGGTAGTCGGAACCCTTGTTAGCACAATAAGAAACACTACCTGCCAAAAAAAGTGAAATTTTGTTGTAATCGGTTGAAAAATGTAGGAAATCTGATCCCACATATATTCGAACACGCAAACAACCTGGGTTTTTATAATAAGTATAACTCGATATGAATTGTTCCCCCTTTCATTCTCGTGATGCCTCTTAATCGTGTTTTCAAATTGATTTCGTGCAAAAACAATTGTGCTTTTCCAATTGTTGGCGCTGTCAGAACCACCGCAAGGTAATTTTACGTAGTCCTGTGAAGTTTTGTTGAAATCAGTTGAAAAATGTAGGAAATCCGATCCAATATATAAACGAACAGACACACACACACAACATGGGTTTTATAATAAGTATGATTATGATTTTTTTATGTTTATTTAGGAGTTCTTAAAAGGAATTTTCTGATTTCTTGTTAAACAAAACTGGGTGATTTAATTAGATACAGAAATTTACATTTATTAAAACATATCGAAATATAAAAGATGTATGCACATTTATGGAAAGATTATAAATAAAATTTTTAGGTTAAAATTATAATGATTATGATATATTTCGAAATTTTCAAAAAATAAAAAATATACATAACAGATGGTCCATTTTAGAAAAAAAAATAAATTAAAAAATTCAATCACCCGATTTGAACCCTATTAAAAATATATGGAATTTAATGAAAAGAAAAATCGAAGGCAAATTCTTTAAAAATAACGATGAATTAAAAGAAGAAATTTGATGTAACATCGATAAAGACGATATTTGAAATAACATCGATAAAAATTTAATTTAATGTTTTTCATAAAAACCAAATTAATAAACATTAATTCATAGCGTTGTTATTGTATCTTATATCATGTACCAAAATTTTAGTATCTATCTATATTTCTGAGATGAGGTATTATGTACATTACTTACATTATTTGGACTATTGTCCTCAACTTTGTCGCCATATTTATTACAAGGTTTCGGCGTTAGTTAGATCAAGTGACAGGACCAAAAGAGTGTGAGTTCAATACCCGACTAAGGCAGTGGAGAACTTTCGGGGGGGAATTAACAGGAGATAACTGATAACTGACATCCATTAAACATGGCACCTGGAACTAGAAGTCTACCCCAGCGAGCGAAATAAAGGGTTCAGTTCGACATTCCAACCACCTGAAGAAGGCCGGAGCGTACAAGAGCCGAAACGTTGTAAATAATATGTATAAAATACTTTCATGATAATTGTTCAGATGATCTCTTCGCTATGGTACCTAGCCTCTTTGGATTTAAGCGCAGCACTGGCGTCAAAATTTTAAGCGCGGCACTGGCGTCAAAATCTCATTGGTTTACAGTTGAGCTGGCTAGATGTTGCCGTAAGTTCTATGCTGACAGTTTCTTCTCTTGTACTTCTTACTTGTGGTACCATGCTTTCCAGTCAACTTTCATCTTCAAAAATTTAAATGCAATGTCAATCTCTACTATCCTCTCGATTACTCCCTTCTCTTTCTACTCATTGTTAATGTTTCTGTTCCTAATTCTTCCACATCCTGTAACCCCTTGTGTTTTAGTGGCAGTATTAGCATGCTTGGGGTGATACTAATAAAAAAAATGGCAATTAAAAAAAATATTGGTGGAATGACAAGGTTAAACCTCCACAATCAACCACAAAAGCTGAGCTATCTGAAAGAAGGGTAATAATGTAAATAATGTACATAATACCTCATCACAGAAATATAGACAGATACTGGAAGGCCGAAACGTTGTAATAAATATGGCGAAATTGATGAGGACAATAGTCCGAATAATGTAAATAGTGTACATAATACCTCATCTCAGAAATATAGACAGATACTGAAAGGCCGAAACGTTGTGATAAATATGGCAACAAAGATGAGGAGAATAATGTAAATAATGTACATAAATTTTAATTAAAAAGTACACAAATTAATAACTAATTATGAATGAAACTAAAATTTGGGGTACAAATTACACCATTTCCTATATTTTATTTGATTAATGCGTTTTCGATTAGTGCGTATTTTTAATGGATATATTAACCGCAATGATCTATATTTCTGTCATACCGGAAGTCCGGAATGACACAGCTTATTGCTTTTATTGTGTTTATTATTTACATTCATTAAAAAATACCAAAATATGAAAGATGTAATCATTTACTATGAAAAGATTATAAATAACATTTTCAGGTTAAAATACTAATGCGTATATAATATTTTGAAAATTTGAAGGGACAATTTCAAAGTACCGAGAATTATATGAAAAACAGAAAAATACCATACGGTAAACTTCTCTAAATAAGCTTTTCATAAAAAAAATCAGATTAATAAACATTTGTCCATAGCATTTTTATTTTATCTTCTATATTTTTTCTATATTATTCGATTCTATATTTCAATTGTGCATGAGATTAAAATTTGAGGTACACAATACATTATTTCCTATAAGTTATTATCAGGCCATCCCATAAGTTCTGTCCGTATTTTAACTTTTTGTTAAAATGAACGAAATTTAAAGAGTATTTTATAATGTCTAATGGAGCTGAACATTATTTGTATGTTTAGATGCATTTAAACTGATCAAATTTTATTTCAGAGAACAATAAAATTAAATTTTATTTGATTAAAACCCTGCTAACATGGAAGTACCTAACAATCATTTGAGGCACATAATGCTTTATGAGTTCAAGAAACGAAACCCAGCAGCCGAAGCGGCTAGAAACATTCACTCAGTTTATGGAGAGGAATGTATGAATGAAAGAACTTGCAGAAGATGGTTTACAAAATTCAGAGGTGGAGATTTCACCCTTGAAGATGAAGATCGAACCGAAAATTGAGTTTGATGAACAGCTTCTTGAAGCAGCCCTTGAAGAAAATCCTGCTTTATCAGTTGAGGAATTGGCAGTTGTTCTCAGTTCAAACCATACAACTGTTCATCATCATCTTCAACAACTTGGAAAAGTTCCTAAACTTGGAAAATGGGTACCTCATGAATTGTCTGAAAACAACCTGAAATCCCGAGTTGACATCTGCTCTTCTCTCCATTCTCGCCAACTTGTTTCACCTTTTTTTGGATAGACTTGTGACTGGCGACGAAAAATGGATCTTTTATCGAAATGTTAAGCGTCGTAGACAGTGGCTTGGTAAAAGGGAAGGACCCCAGCCACAGTCGAGAAAGGAACTTCATGGGAAAAAGGTTCTTTCAATCTGGTGGGATCGCCAAGGAATAATCCACTTTGAATTCTTACCACCTAATGCAACAATTAATGCTCAAATTTACTGTCAGCAATTAGAGCGTTTGAACTAAGCTTTGATAAAAAAAAAAGACCTGCTCTAGTGAATCGAAAAGAGGTGATGTTTCATCAGGACAATGCTCGACTCCACACAGCAAGAATCACGTCACAAAAGATCGAAGAACTTGGTTGGGACAAAATTCCTCATCCACCTTATTCACCCGATCTTGCTCTTTCATATTACCATTTGTTTCGTAGCTTACAGAATCATTTGAAAGAAACAGCTTTTGTAACAAAGGAGGAGGTTAAAACTGACATTTGTGAGTTCTTCGAATCAAAGCCAAAAGAATTTTACAGTAATGGAATTAGTAAGCTTGCTAATAAATGGAAGGAAGTCATAATCAGGGAAAATACATTGTTGATTGAATCTGTAATTAAATGTAACATTTGGTCATTTCGACAGAACTTATGGGATGGCCTGATATATTCGATTAATGTGTTTTCGATTAGTGTGTAGCTGTTAATGCATACATTAGCTGAACTAATCAAGGGATACCTGTAGTACAATCCGGATATCTTAAAGGAGTTACGCAAAAATACTGATCGAAATAACTTCCTAAATTTCATTAATAAAATTAGGCTTTAGAGGACCGACATTATTTTGCAATGAATTTTATGCAATATACAATTCCCGGAAAAAAAATTACCTTATATAGTCCCATGATGTACCGTAAAATAAATCATGCACGACCCTGCATCCGGTGCAAAGACGGTCGAACTCTCTGCCTCTGAGCAGAGAGGAACCCGGACGAGACTCCGCCGAAGGGCAGAGTCTCGTTCGAGGAGGTTGACGAACCCGATCCCGTTTATACGGGTTCTACGGGCATTTTTTGGCCGAGCCTACGGGTTCGGGAAGCCCACGTTAAACTCGGCCTTGTGCCACATGCAACCCTCGTGGTGGTGGTGGGGACTATATACCGAATCGAGTCAAGCCGATAGTAGTTCACTCCAAACCAGACTGACAGTCTTACTAACACCTTCCACATTTTGTATTATTATTTCGTGTAATATACCTTCGTTATTTCTACTCTTGTGTTCGTGTTGTTCTTCCTTGGTCCTAACCTGCACCATAACAGTAATAGTTTTTTTTCCAAAAACATATTGCTGGTAATATTCTTTTCCTTCAAAAATTTATTTCTGGTAATAATTTTTTACAAAGTATTTCTAGTATTAAAACCTATTTTTACACTTTTATAATGTTATTTACTTCAGTTTCGGGGTTAACTATTTGCCCATATCTGGGACCCTAACAGGTGCTACCACCCCGGGTCAGGGTAGACCTGGGAACACCAGCAATTAAAAGGAGGTTCTACTCTCCTCAAAGCCTCCTGATCAGAGGCCTTGCTGTTGGACGTAGCTTATCGTTTTACCCTGGACGCGGATGTAGTTTATCGTCATACCCAGGACGCAGAGTGGAATTCAAGGTGACGCTATACTTGAGCATTGTAGGCATCGAGAAAGCATTATGTCTGGGAGTCTGTTGCGCGAAGAGAAGAAGAATAGGACAGCTTTCTAACCAAAAGAATAAGAAGGAAATAGGGAAGGTTTCTCATATTAGTTCCCCTAGATATAAATCCCTCCATGTACCGGTGAAACTAAAGAATGTAACTCGTCTTTAAAAGAGGACTGGAAGAATTTGATACGTACAGGGTATATTAAAAGCAAAAAGAGCCAAATGAGATGTAAATTATCGTATTAAACGAGGTAGTAGAATATGGCATGAAAGTGTTAGTAAGGGGACAAAAATTGTATACAGTGACAAAAGATAGGAAGAGTGTATCTCCTGTCATGAAGAGTCATACCACATAAAAGATTAAGAAGAATTTACGCGGAATGAAACTGTTATGGGACCTTACCCATAATAACATAATGGACTATTCCATACGTAATAAATACTGCGCATCAAGAGGAAGCAGGGAGTTCAGTCTGAAGTCGGGCGACTGGCTGACCGGCTGATCGGTTGGACTCTCTGCCTTCGGGCGGGGAGGAACCCGAACGAGGCTACGCTGAAGGGCGGAGTCTCTTTCGGGGAGGTAAACTGACCCTGAACCCGTGTATACGGGTTCAAAGGGCATATTTTTGGCCGAGCCTACGGGCTCGGATATCCCACATTAAACCGGCCTTGTGCCACATGATGCCATCGTGTGGCGGGGTGACTAAATACTGTTCAATCTGAAGTCTGGCGACCGGCTGACCGGCTGATCGGCTGAACTCTCTGCCTTCAGGCGGGGAGGAACCCGAAGGAGTCTGTCAGTCAGTCAGTCAGTCAGTCAGAGCGAGCGAGTCAGTCAGTCGAGTCAGAGGCAGACCGAAACAGTCGCGTTCAGACAATTACTGCTAAACCTGATTGTTCGTACTAACACTTCTCTGTATATATTCCTCTTTGTAATATATATGTGTTATTCCATATACGTGTTCAAGTTATTCTTTATTGGTTCTACCTTGGACTATCACCGTGGTACAAGGAACCGGACCATAACAGAAACAGAGTTAGGGAGTTGCTGAATTAGTGAGCCGGTAACTGAGAACATTTTCAAGCGGATACGGAATTTGTGAAGATCTAGGGTCTTCCAAGTCCAGAATTTGTAACAGGAATGAGGACTTGAACTGAAGCAACGTTGATGATTAACTATGCGGACGAAACAATTATTTATTCCTTTCTTAACCCTAGAACGCTAACCATCAATTAAAATTACACCACTACTAACAATGGGTATATCATACCCGATTTTGAAAATATCAAAAACAAATATTAAATATAAATCTTTATTCGAAATGTTTTACATGCAGGCACTTCAAACTTTGAGTTAACATTAATAGGAACTGAAAAACATATTATTTATCAGGTACTGAAAATTGTAATAAAAAACAGGAAAATTTGCGCTGGGTAGTATATACCTAGGGTTAGTGTTCTAGAGTTAAGATTAATTCTGATAGGTTCGATAAAATCAAATCGGCAGCTGATTTTCAGAACAGAAACGTCGTGAATATAGCAATAAAGATGACGACTTTCAACCTGTTATTAACAGGACATTAAATGGCTTGTTCATTTTAACACCTACAAAATGAAACTGCTCTCTAATTATCTTAAAGAACTTTTTCTTCCTTTCATCAACATGGCTGACACAAACCACCTGGAGAGCAACTCGTTCACCACCTTGGTTTTGCGTTTGTCACTGACATGAAGTGGCAGGATTATATTAAATCAATTCCTAGGTCTGCTGCTAGAAAAGTTGGTTCACTAAGTCATGCTAAACAATTTTCCTCCACAGAAAGGATTAAAACATTTAATAAAGTAATAAAAAAAATAATTTGGTTTTTAATAATAACAAAAATTTTGACGATAAAAATGTTTTTATCAAGTTTGGGGCCTTTTTTTCATCATGGGTTTCATTTTTTTTCGGCGAATTAGTGGAGGTACCTAATTTAGAACTTTTATAAATGCCTCTTCTAAAAAAGCCACAAAACTTCTGGAACGCCCCTCGTATGTGTCAGTTTGTGTTCTTGTCCTTTCCTCCATTTAACCATCTTTTCATTTCCCTTATGCTCCATTGGACTTGCTCTCTCATCCATTGTCACCTATAGCCTTTGTTCTGTTATAAATTGTCTCTTTTTGTCTTTGCTTGCCAATCATTGTCCACCATTGTCCTTGTGTCATCCATTGTCCTTTCTTGTTTTTGTAAGTCTACTATTCTTCCGTGTGTCGAATACTGCCGTCAAATCTGGTATGGTGCTTTTGCTAAATACAGGGTGTCCATAAAGTTCGTATGCACTTTAAAAAAATTATAACTTTATTTGTATTTGTGATAGAAATAATTTGTAAAAAGGATTAGAAAGAAGTAAATCTATATTTTTTTAAGGTTTTATTGAAATTTTATTTAAGTTTCCACATGTCCTCCATCATTAGGAATACAAAGGGTAACACGATTTTGCAGTTCACGGAAAAAATTTGCCAACTGATTTACAGTAATGCCTGAAATCACATTAGTTATTTTAGCTATACTTAAAACTAAGTACATTAAACTTTATAAAATTTTTTACAGATTATTTCTATCGGAAATACAAATAAAGTTATAAATTGTTTAAAGTGCGCACGAGCTTTATGGACAACCTGTATTTAAAGTTACTTGACTAAATCCAAATTATTCTGATCCTTTTTGGTAGATCAACCTCACTAATTTAAGTGCAGTACTAGATTGGCAGCTAGGTCTCACTGTTCAAATTGATAGATGTAAACGTACGTACCATGTTAATAGTTTCATTTCCCGCACATTTCGCTTGTGGAACTCTTTTCCGGATATCTACTCTCCTGCTAATTACGATCTTCAAACATTTAAATGCAATGTAAATTGTCATGTTCTATCTTTTTGAATACTCTGCTTCTTTCTCTCTCAGTAAGCACTTGTATCTTAGTGACATATTGCCTTTCTTGGTAAGCAGTGATTAAAAATGATATTTAAAAAAAAAAAGAAAAATAATGTCGTGAACCGAAAATATTTTCAAATACATAAGGAACGTATCATCTACGTCCGAAAAGGACACAATGCATAGAAAACTGGCCGCTTCCGCCCGTTTCCAGAGTCGCTTCCGCCCGTTTCCAGAGTCACTTCCGCCCGTTTCAAGGGTTGTCTCCGCCCGTTTCCAGGTTCGCTTCTGCTCGTTTCTGATACCGAATGGTACCTTTTTATTAAAATATGGCAGGCTTTTATGCCCATATGGGGGGCACTTACATGGATCTATCAAGGTTTACTTTTAACAGTTTATTTACGCTTGGGAAGAACATGGTTAATTTATAAGAATTTCACATGATTTTTTTTTTTTTTTTTTTAGTAGACTCCATTTTTCCTATTTTATAAGAATCAGGTTTTATAAAATTAACGAAAGGATAAATTTATTTGCTGAAAAATTACTGATCACCTTCTCTTATTTTGCCTTATCGGAAATCTTCCCGGCAGACATATTGTCCGTATTTTTTTAAAGTTTTTAAATATTCCAATGTAATTTGAGCTCAAATAAAAAACCGATATGAAAACATGTATTTTTTTTTTGAATTATCGAATTTAAAAAAACAAAAAACAAACAAACTGAAAACGGTACACAGACAATAGGAAAAACATTTAAAATTCATCTGTATTTTATTTTTGTAGTCATATTGATTTGCATGTACATAGATCTTAATGAAACATTTTCTTTTATCATTCAAGCTTTCAGTGTATTTTAAAAATATCTCCCACCCTTTTTTTTCTTGTTCGCACCGATTTAGGTTCGTCTAACAAGACGCAGGTATTGCACTTAAAATCAATTCTACCTTTCTTGTTTTACCTTTCTCTGTTTTTTTTTTCTTTCCACGTCTTAGTTCTTCTTTTTGTTTGCCTTCTTTCTTTATAAACCCTTTTTTTATTATCTGGTTTGCTTTTTATATTTATTCCTCGCCTTCATTCGTTCTGGATTTTTAAAAAAAAATTATTTTTCACTTATTTAAATCATGATTCGTTGTATTCGTTCATCTTTCATTCTTGTGTTTTTTTTTCAACTTTCTTTCACTTTTTTTCTTCTTTTTCTTTTCCATTATTTTCCTTTCTTTGTAACCAATACCTTCTCTTTCTTCAGGTTCCAATTCCTTGTTTGACTCCTTTCATTCCTTTCTGACATCTGTTCTGTCGTTACACTTCTCCACTAAGCTTCGATCCCCAGAAATTAATCAATATATCGACACGGCACTCAACCACATGAACCAGCCATATTACTCGACCCTTTATGCACCAAGATTCTTTTACACTTTTGGACGATGTTCAGGAACAAAGGAAGAGTTCTTCATTGATTTAACCAAAAAAAAAAAAAAAAAAAAGACGCAAAGTGAAAATTTGTTCGCCAAAGTTTTTTTTTTGTCATAGTCAGGCATGGTAGAAAATATCTTTCTAATGGCTTACAAAAATCCACATTTCTTTAAATGTTAAAAGTTATAAACAGCAATAAAAATTAGCTAAGTTTATAATTTTCTATTAAGAATACAGACAAAAATCAATACTCCGGGAAACGGCAACACAGTAGCACTTTGAATTCAAAGGAAACAGCGCGATAGCAGTTAAAATACCTGCGTTTGCAAACCTAAATTATCTAGCGAACACTGATGCCGGTGGAGAAATTCAAATGTTGGATTTTAACGCAAATTTAAGATTGTTATTCTACGATCGTTAAATAAAAAGTGTTGGATATATATAATAAGTCTTTGGCGATATTTGAACTCGGATCCATTTTTTTAAAAATGTGTCTGGTCGATATTGTGATATGTATATTATCTCCCAACGAATTTTCACTTTTAAGGACAAACAAAGCAAAACATCTCAACACCAAGCCATACAAACATCATAGCAAGGAAATAAAAAATAATAATCTTCTTATCTGTCTATGATATTTTTGTAAATCGCAGTATTATTTGTTGTACAATAATGAATTAGAAAAACTGCAACAATTTCGGACTTATACATGCACTAATTCGCGATACCTAAGTATTAAAATGAAGTTTTTAAAATGAAAAGCTTTCTTGAAGCTGTCATTATAGCTTTAATTGAAAGCTAAAGGATTAAATTTACTATTTCCAGTAAGCAAAATACTTTGGTGTATTTCAAACGGGAATTATATTTATTCGCATTGATATTTTAAACGGAAATTATAATCATTGGAATCGATTTTGATTAGCGCCCTTTTTAGTTGTCTTTCATCGCAATGTAATTCTTTTCCTTAAAAATTTTCCAAAAATAAAATATAATTTTCTGAAATTTTATTTGACGAATATTAGGTGATTTAAGGTATAGTTAATCTGATTTGAAAATATATTATTTACTTCAAGTTTAAAATAACGGGAAAATGCATTTTTAAAACGAACAGCAACGGTGATTAAACTGATAAAACTGGCAACAACTTTATTGTTGTTCTATGGAGACTTTATCTGTTAAAACATAATTTAAGAAAATGATGGATGAAAACCTTTTTTCATATAATTATTAAGTACTCAGTAATCTTAAAATTGTTGTAAAACATTAACTGTAATCTAATTTTAGGAATGTTGAATTTAAATTTACTATAGTCATCGCTCTTATTTTCTGATAATGTCGTGTATGTTCTACCATACTTTCAAACAGGGCCATGTTACGTAATATTTTATATACAAAAAAAATTATTTAAACAATCTTGAAGCAAAATACTTTTCAGTTTTTGATTAGTGAATATAGTTTTCTCTTAATCAAAATATGACCTAACCAGATTAAAGTAATTCAGCAATTTTAAAATATTTAAAATGACTGGAAAGAGTTTTCGATTTGAAATCAATCATTTTAGCGCCATTTTTAGACTTACATCATTGCAATGTAATTCTCTTTATTAAAAAACCTTCCAAAAATAAAATATTCTTTTCTGAAATTTTATTTGAGGAATATTAGCTGATTTAAGGTATTGATTTGAAACAAATATTATTTATTTTAAGTTTAAAATAACACAGAAATGCAATTTTAAAACAAAGAGCAGCAGTGTTTTTAAACAACAATAGCCATGTTTACATATTTGCCAAGTGTTGACAAGTGATGAAAAGGGGATTTTTATATCATTTTTAAGTACTCGGGAATCTGAAAAATGTTGGAAAATATTCCCCATAATCTAATTTTAGGAATGCTGACTTTGAATTTACTATAGCCATCACTCTTATTTTCTGATTATGTCGTGTATGGTCGCCCATACTTTCAGCTAAATATACTGAATATAGTTTACACTTAATAACAATATCATCTAACACAATCAAAGCAATGCAGAAAATTTTAATGATTTGAAACTTAATAAATTATTATAATTAAAATTAGATACACAATGAAAATAATTCTTGTAAAAGTTCATTATTCGTGAAAGAAAATTCTTAAGACAATAGATTCGTTAATAAATCTTATTTATAAAAGCAATTAAAATTTTTCCTAATTAAATAATGTTTTATTGCATTTTTTTTATTTTATGATTCGGAGCAGATTTTCTGGAAATGAGTAACTTTGAGAAAGAAAAAAATTGATGATTTACGTTTTCCAATGTGTCCTTCTTTTAACTTATAAAACATTTTGCGATCAAAATTTAATTTCTTGAAATTTCATAAAATTAGTTAAATGGGTATATCTAGTATAAAAAAGCTATTATTTCTTTTACTAAGATTTTCTAAAAAAAATTTCAAAACAATTCATTTGCAAATAAGTCCTGAAAGTTTCATCAAAATACGACAATTATTAGATTTTTGGCATAATTATAAAATCAGTGTGCATGTGTGTATTTTGTTTTTTTTTACCGAAAAAAGGTGCTAAATACCCATAGCAATCAAAGATTGCTATGCGTACTTCAAAGATTGCTATGCGTACTTCAAAGATTGCAATGCGTACTTCAGAAAGAAAAAAAAAGAATATATTTAACCAAAATTTAGAACATTGCGAGAAAGGATGAAAAATGAAGAAAAAAAAGAAGCGAAATAATAAAAAAAATACTTTGGTTTTTCCTCTTAATAATAACATAAACATTTTGACGATAAAACTTTGTTTTTATCAAGTTTGGGGCCTTAATTTAGGACTTATAACCGCCTTTTCTAAAACAAAAACCCCACAAAACTGGAATGTCTGTCAAATGCGCCAATTTCTTTAACATTATGAATTTTTGTTTTCGCCCTGCCCTCCATTTAACCTTTTTTTCACATCCCTTATAACCTATTGTACTTGCTTTCTAATCCACTGTCTCCTATTGCTTTTGTTTTGATATCAGTTGTCTGTATTTGTCCTTGCTTGACATCCATTATACTCCATTGTCCTTGTTGTGTCATCCATTGTCCATCGTTATACATCTTGTGCCATCTGTAAATATATCTGTAAAAAGTCAATATGAATAAAGACTAAAAGAGAACCTTTTCTTTACCGACGCGTTTCGTCCTCTGATGGGCTTTATCAAGGCAAATAGAATTTATCTTGATGAAAAGGAGATGAAACGTATCAGTAAAAAAAATATTATTTTTCGACTTTATTTCTATTTCTTTTACAGAAATATTTTACTCATATCTGAATTTTACACAGATGCACGCAACCGTATATATATATATATATATATATATATATATATATATATATATATATTCAGTTGTATGGATATAAGTTTGTGACCCTGCGGATGGTTGTTCGGGGTCCTTGTGGCAGGCAGTGCACCGGGTCTCTGTATTCGGCCCTTCAAAAAGTGTGGATGGTCCTGCACAAAACCTTCACCACTATAATCAAATCTCATGTGATCTTGGTTTCCTGGGAACTGATCTGCTTGACCCTCATACGTCGAATATCAACGGAGAGTCGAGTATACACACACACACACACACACACACACACACACACACACACACACACACACACACACATATATATATATATATATATATATATATATATATATATATATATATATATAGTTTTAAGGCATGCTATATTTATGGGTGAAATTACTCACTATCAGAGATGGAGTGTATGTAAATATCACAATCTGTTTCACGCTTAAACAAAATCGTCATGCTATTCGTCATGGTCTGATGATTCTGTAAAAGCCTGAAACATACTATCTATATATATATATATATATATGTGTGTGTGTGTGTGTGCGTAAACTTACTACGTTTGTTCGGAAAGTATCAAGCTATTTTTAATATCTAGAGCATTGCATGCACGGCCTTTTTTTTTTCATCTAAACAATCTATCAGAGGATACCTTGCTGTGCATGCATGAGTAAGCACTTTCTCCCATAGTTATTAAATCGGCCGTGAAATTCTATTGCCTGAGCATTTGTATTGCGTTCCCGTCGCATGAATGAAGGAAACGGTTTTACCTGTTCTGCACTTTTAAAACATTAACACACCGTGTTACCTCACCCACCTAAACCGACCACTAAACGTGACAAAATATGTCAAAAAAAAGTGCGCAGGTATGCAGAAAATAGAAAAGAACACGTTGGGTGCATAATCCGGAGTTCCTTAGTATTTTTGTTTTTATTTTTAAGAAGACAGTGCTCCATACAGAAGTAGAGCTTTATTATAATAATATTTTTTGTTTAAAAATGTGATTCCTTCGCTACATAAGTGTTCTCATGTTTCAAAAACGAGAGCCGAAGCCATTCAAATAATTATTAAAATTAAGTTGAATTAAGGTGTGTAGTCCCGTTTCATCTTCAAGGAACCAAAAGATAGCTTATTCCTAAAATTTCGCTTGAAGATGAAACGGGACTAAACACCTCAATTCAACTTAATTTTAATAATTATTTAGATGGTTTCGGCTCTCGTTTTTGAAACATGAGAACTCTTATGTAGCGAAGGAATCATATTTTTAAACAAAGAAATATTATATATATATATATATATATATATATATATATATATATATATATATATATATATAGTGAATTTTCCTCGTTCTTATATGGAATTTTATTTATGAACTTTTATCTTTGTCCCGAAAATCGTAAAAAGCATTTTCGTTCGATCAGTTTTTGATTGTGATTAAGGGTTTTTTCGGGAAATGCCTTAAAAGCATTAGCAGTTGTCAAACATCCATACTTTCTCCGCCTTCTGTGATTTCTTCAAATCATCGATCTTCCTTGCACTGCAGAAAGAGGTTCACGTCTTTCCTGACTGTCAAATATATCTATCAATTATCTTAAATTATCGATCAATTAAAAAAAATACACACACATCAGATATCTGTAGAATTTTTATATCCATCAAGACATTATTACATCTACTGACAGATCTGTCAATCAATTTGTTGTATTCAGGAAGATGTAAGCATATCATTTAGTCAAGTATATATGAATATTTTTGAATTTATATTGGCCATAACTTGCTCAGTGTATATGTATGTACGTATGTATATGTGTGTGTATTTTATGGACGCGTGGCCGAGTGGTTAGAACGTTCGATCTCTGACCATGAGACCCGGGTTCGAATCTCACCATGGTCGATTTGTCAGGAAGGAGAGTTATTGATATTATCGGAATGGATCGACACCTTTGGAAAGTGTCAGAAAACCATGCCACGGGTTGACCCAAGTTTTGTAAGTGAAAGTGGGTAGACGGAGCTCGATAGCTGTGCTAACACAAAGCCACAAATCATCGTGGCCGAGGATTTAAGTGTTCCGGCCTTGTTCAAATTGTTGATCACGCTAGATAACATGCTCTTTCCTATAAACTGTAACTAAGGTCTGCTCTGCGTAGTTGGAATATAAACCGCAAATTGAGCAAACACGAATGTGCCTGAGCGAGCGTCTGCAATAGGGATTGGATAGCCTCCCTAGTAGACGGGTATCCTCGAATATGAGTGGCCAGCTATTATATTATGCTTGTGTGTACTTGTCTACATATAAAAACTGGTGGTGATGAAACAAAAGTGGAAAAGTTTTTAAACGACGCGTTTCGCCGACGTGACATTTGGGCTTTTCAGGTCCCGAATAAGGAAAAACGGGTAGGGACTTTTCAGGATAAGAGGGGGAAATGAATGAGGCTAAAACATATGAAATATATATTTAAATCTATGTTTAAGTATATGTCTAGGGTTTGCGAGTAACATTACAGTTATGAACCTTTTTTTAGCAGTAAGGTTCACCCTGTACAAGGCCCGGGGCGAATCGAGGTAGAAGGTTGCGGTAAAAGACATTTTGTACGGATAGGAGAGGAAGGTAACGGTTAACTCAAGAGTGAACAGGTTAAGATTGTAGTGATCGGGGAAGCATCCTCTTGGGGGTCATTTTCACAGGGCAGTGGTTCGCAGGAAGAACTTACTTCTTACTCATGAAACAGAGAGGGAATGTTTGTGGTTTGCTATAATGTGCGTGAAGTTTAAACCTGGCAGAACCAAGGAATTTAGTTCTACCGAGCACTTTCCGTGAAAGTAGAGCAGTAAGAGGGCTGCCACATCTCGTCTGAGAGAGAGAGAGAGAGAGAGAGAGAGAGAGAGAGAGAGAGAGAGAGAGAGAGGTATGTAGGTAAATAATTCGTCCCCTGCAAGGATTCGCAGACGCTTTTGGACTATTTTGGAACTGATCTCGCTGATGTAAGGTTACAGGATAGCACCCGGGGTCAGGTACTTACTGGAGGAATACGGGGAGTCGACTATTTTCACTGCATTTTTAGTGATGGTTCGTATGTGCGAGTTCTACTTGAGGTCCGGTGTGAATTTCAGGCTTAATAGACTCTCAAGGCACGAGGAGACATCCATTCATCGTGACTGGCGGTAGTTCCGAGTCCGAGAGACGAAGCGGGAATGTAAGATAAAAGTGGAATCGGCTCGTCGAGTATAAATTCTGATAAGCTGTGCTACGAGGACGTTTAGCTACAAAGATCGTCAGAGTAGAGTAAAAAGTAAATAGAGCCTTGATGTACCGTGACGCTCTTCGTAACCGAACGGTAGAGCACACCGGATGAAACGGTGATTTCTTCTACAAAAGAGGTCGCAGGTTCGATTTCTGTCAGGAAGAATATTTTCTTTATTGAGATTTCTGGAGTGATATATATATATATATATATATATATATATATATATATGATAAAAATATAGTTTTAAGGCATGTCAATATCAAAGATAGACCATATGCAAATATAAAACTAGGCAATGAACTTAACACCCACAGGCGTCATATATATATATATATATATATATATATATATATATATATATATATATATATATATATGTATATATATATATATATATATATATATATATATATATATATATATATATATATATATATAGAGAGAGAGAGAGAGAGTGAATGGGAGTGAGAGAGAGCAATCACTGTTATATACAAGTTTCGTTTAAGACGACTAACAAGGCACTGCGATTAAGCTCTTGATTTAATTTTTCTTCTGTTCGTACAAGTGTTTTCTATATATATATATATATATATATATATATATATATATATATATATGTAAGGGAGACGTTATAGTTGTTCCAACGAGAAAAAAAGTGTATAATGGAGAAAATATCGAAAACGCAAACGTTTTTTGTTATAATATGGATTTTTAAAAATATATATTATACTTTATTTTCCATATTTTAATAATATGTGATAATAACCATTCTTTGCCTGATGAAGATCGCAAGACCGGAAACCCGTGTAGCAAAAATATGGAAAATAAAGTATAGTATATATTTAAAGTATGTGGTGCAGTTCAATTTACATTACATGAATCCTTTTGTATGAATGATTCATTAATATATATATATATATATATATATATATATATATATATATATATATATATATATATATATATATATTGAAACACCAGTTCCGTACGATCACCAAAGTTAAGCAACGTCGATCTGTAGCTAACTGGGTTACTGCTTAGGAATTTCGAGTCCTGTACGCTTGGACGTGCGGCTGTTTTAATGGATAATGGCTCGGAATTGTTAATCGGAGAGCCGAGTTCCAATACTTGTTGGGTTCGTTATATTCACTTACGAGCAAATACCATTGGGGAAAGATATGAATCCACCTCTTCTCTCCCCAGCTATGGGTTAAATAACAAGACCTGTATCACTAAACCATTATTATTATTTCCCCACGAACCCCCCATCAAAAACATTCTTACAATCTAAAGATATTTTCTGACTTTAAATAAACTTCAAAGAACGCCAATCAGTCAATCTATCACAGGTAGATGTTTCATATAACCATGTCTGGCGCATGAGTACTTAATAAATTAAACCGGTTATAGTACAAAGATGTCCTGTTTATCTGCGCCTTCCTTAGCTAGGTTCATCAGTGATAGATATATTAAGCGGGTTTCTTTAGCAGTTCGACAACACTCGAAACTGCTAACACTCGTGTTGTTTTTTTTTTCTTCTGACACAACTGTTCTTCTATCCATGCGGAAAGACGTTCTTCTTCCACATCATAATAGTTCTTTGATTTATTCATTTAAATGTAGTTGTGGTACACACTATATAGGAAGAACGACTCAAAGGCTGGATGTCAGAATAAAACAGCATGTATCAACAGAAATCCGAAACCTTAAGTATTCTCCGTCAAACATTATAACCAACAGATACAGATCTTCCATCGTGAATCATTTGGATAAATAACAATAACTGTATGGACTCGTTTTCCGTCCTCAGTAATTCCTACTCAAATAACTACTTGAAAATATTGGAGGCCATATATATTTCTTCCTTGAAACCTTCATTATGTAAACAGAAGGATTTTTTACGTATTTATTTTGAATAAACATATTCCCGGAAATTATGTATTACTTGAACGTACAAGACTTTTTGTCTGAACTGACAAATCTTACACCTAAATTTTATTCTACAAGAATTGGGCAAGAAAGAAAGTGTGAATGATGGTATAATTTTAACTTTATTTTTTTTTTAATTAAAGCTGGAGAAAACGAAGCATTGAACGATAATAATGCATATGTCTTTACCTATCTTTTTCTATCTGTCTATAATAATTTCGTATATTCCTATTTGTTCTTGCATGACTGCTAGAAACTGTCTCTTCTGTGTGTTTCCCTGACATCCGGTAAAGTAAAAAAGTTTTTTTTTCCTTTTTCTTATCTTCTACAATAATGTCAAGGTTTCTTTAAAAAAATAAAAAAGAACAATTCAGTTTATTATAAATTTTCAGATAATGAAAAAATGCGTTTATTTCAACAACGTTATGTTTTATTATTTTTAGTTGCAGGAAATATTTGAACCTTTTTGCGAGTTGATATCGATTGATGCCGTTCTTCTGTTGTGAAAACCACTTTAAGGAAAGAAAAAACGAGAAAAAAGAAAGAATCAAGAATAAAAAAAAAAATGTGGGAAAATATATTTAAAAAAATATCTAATGGTAATTACCAAAGGAAGAAAATTAAAAGAAAAATTCTATTTATTCTTTTCTGTTCTTGTTATCATATGGATGATCGCCATTGGCATTTCACTTTCATCATCGTCAGCATCATTTGCTTTCTTTTCAAAATATATAATTAGAATAACTGATATTAAAATAATTATTTTACAATAATTATGCTAATTGATAGAATTAGTAAGAACATCGTCCTTGCTTTGAATATTTCTGCCACATTGGGTGTAGTGCTTCTGCTATATATTTACAGATTTTTGATAAAATCCAAAGAATCTGCAATATTATTGATCCTAACCTGGCATCTCGGTTTCAATCATTTTCGCACCGCCGTAACGTAGCTTCTTTGTACTCCAGTTTGGTTGCCTCTCAGAGCTAGAGAGCCCAATCTACCCTACTAATTAACCGATATTTGTGCGGTGAATAGAGGGATTCAAGAGCATCGGTACGAAAATAAACACTATTCAGATTCCTGTGCCTATATTTGTTACTCCAGCTGCGTATTCTTTTCAGTATTTGTACATGTTAAATTTCAAATCAAACATCTGGTTTGGCATTCCTGCCATAAATTTAGAGATTCTTGATAAAATCGAAAGAAGAATCTGCATTCTTTAATAGTCTCTTCAGATCGAGTCTTTTATAAAGACGCCATACATGGCGTCAAATCTGTTCAGAAATATCTAAGCTGTCGGCTGCATGTATCCGCCATCTTTGATCGTTCGTTAAAATGCTTTCGACCGTGTTGGTCTCAGCGATGATCCTCCCTTTTTCGAAGCTCAACTAATGAAGGTAGGGAACGACGAACAAAGAACTGTATCAGATAAAAGAACTCACATCAACAGAAGACTTTCAACAGCGGCAACAACTAAAAAGCCTGGGGGGGGTGTAAGTTAAAAATAAGGACATAATCAAGACGTTGACGTTTTAAATTACCTGAAACCAAACCTTTTTCCCCCCAAATGGTCGTTGTTTTTTGGTTTTTTTTACTTTTTTGTATTTTGTTTTACACACACACACACACACACACACACACACACACACACACACACACATATATATATATATATATATATTGGGCCATTGTCGTATTTCATATAGGGTAGGATCTCTGAGTGATGCCAAATCGTTCGGATTTCGATTCCGGTTTGAAGCAATCTGCCATACTGGCCATACTGAAGATCTCTGATACACCGAAACAGCCTGTCTGTGGATGTCAATACACACACACACACAGACACACACACAAACACACACACACACACACACACACATATATATATATATATATATATATATATATATATATATATAAGTTTTTTTTGTGTAGTTTAGACATGTTCTGCTGGTAACTTTTTTTTCGATAAAATCATTTCATACTCACGGATAAGCTTTTTAGTGTCATTATTGAAGGACGAGAGAAAATCGCCGTGTTGATACATATAAATTGTATTTTCGACATCTCCATGTCATCATCAGGGTATTTCTTATTACAAAATAAATACTGTAGTATTTATTATTGTCAGAGACAAATTGTTGTGTTATAAACAAGATGAAAATATCCTAAAAAATTTAATAAATATTAATATATCCACCACAGAATCTAGTAAAAAAAATAAAATTAATTATTTACTACAATAAATCTACTATATCTAATACAATTATTAGTAATGACTTTTCCCAGTCCACTAACGTGTTTCAGAAAACCAACATTGCTTATAAATTAATCCTTTATTTAATATACGGGGTGAGATGTACAGTCAGTATTTAACTTTGTTGCTATGGCAACGTTTTAGTTGTTCTTCCCAGCGGTCTTCTTTAGTGGCAAAATATTCTATCGTGTCAAGAGCAAAATGGGTATCCGAAAATTAAAATGCAACAATACCCTACTGTTATATACAGTATTTGTGAACACTAATGGGTATGTCCAAATCCTCATAAATACTTCGGACACTATTGTAAGTGGGGGTAATATGCTGTCTAAGTAGTCCACCACGAGCAGTGGTTTACCTACTTTTGGCCGCTGGTGAGTGCTGTATTTTGTTGATGTTATAAAGATTACCATTTCATTTCCAACCTCCGTTTTGCTTATTTCTCATTCAGTAACCCTTTCTATGTTACAACACTATCTATCTATCTATCTATCTATCTATCTATCTATCTATCTATCTATCTATTATTTACCGTACCTATGAACACTAATGGGCATGTCCCAATCGTCATAAATATGTTGGACTCTATTGTAAGTAGGGTTAATATGCTGTTTAAGTAGTACATCATTAGCAGTGGTTTACCTACTTCACGCCGCTGGCGAGTATTGTATTTTGTTTATGTTATAAAGATTACCTTTTCATTTCCAACCTCCGTTTAGGTTATTCCTCATTCAGTAACCTTTTCTATTGTCACCTTCACCTGTGTTTTTAGAATATCAAAATTGTCTCCCTTCTTTTGTCTCGTGAGAAATATTTCTGATGAGCGTATATAGTTCATCGATCCGTTTTCAAAACAAACTGGGTAATAAATGTTAACAACCGTTTGTGAATCTAGCTTTTAAAATTCAGGAGGTATGGCTAACATGATTATCTACTATGAGTGAAGCGAGACTTTAAAGTGGCAAATGCATCACTGGGAAATGTTCATTTGGTTAACAGCCTTAAGCAGAACTTTACAGAGGAGACAAGACATCGTTCTGCGGAAAGCAGTGAGAGTAGAATTCAAATCGGTGTGTACAGACAGACAAAGCAAGATGACAAAAAAGAATCTTAGAATAAAATCTCACATGCTTGGTTTAAATAGATATTTAACCGTTTGAGCCTGGAGTTCCTGAACAATTTTAACCCTTCTGACTGAGATCCTGAGTCAAAATTCGCGAATAATTGGTATGTAATGTTTCACTATAAAATAGTTACAAAAATACAACTCCCTGATTGCTTCCCTCACAGTCCAGGTGGAAACTAAGATTTTTCCGAGCAGAGCCATCTGGTTTAGTTTTGTCATTTTTCTAAAAGAGATGAGAGTTAGATGTTCTTTATTTTACTCACTCCGAATAGCTGAACACTTTGAGCCTTGCGTTCCTAAACAATTTTAACTCTTCTGCCTGAGCTGCTGAGTCAAAATTCACAAATAATTGGTCTGTAATGATTCACGGTAGATATAAAAATAGTTACAAGAAATCTAAGCATTATACGTAACAGGGAGAGAATATGATTGCATGCCTTCATTTTATCGCCAGAATTCTTTCTTTGTGTCCCAGTCTAACCAAATAAGACAACCAATAGCAAAACACGACGCAAGTGTTTACCCACCGTTCAAACGGTGGCTGGGCATTAAGTTATTTTTTCTGCACCACCGGTGGTCAGGTGTCAAAGGGTTAAACATACTTAGTGAATGTAATTTCCGCAAAAAGCCAACAACTCAAACTTAATCATTGCAAAACGTACCTTGCTGCTTTAAAAAATACACCAAAACTATCTGACTACAATTTTATTTGCATATATATATATATATATATATATATATATATATATATATATATATATATATATATATATATGCACGTTACATTAAAAACGACAGAGAAGGTACTCTGGTTAATCTTTTTATTTGATTTTTCTTGTGTTCGAACAGCTTCGAGCTTTCTTTTCTGTACAAAGGGTGTGTAAGAACTGTCCAAATGTTTTATATTTCCGAGCGCTTTCGGCTATACCTTTAGCCATTATCAAGGATGATTCGATTTTTCAGCTTAATTGGGTGTGTGCGTTCTGTGTATGTCTTAGTGTGTGGTAGGGATGTTTTTAATTTAACGAATACGGTTATCACATTGTGGCTTTGTTCGTAGTTAATATTGTTAAAAGTTGGCTTTTTCTTTTTATTATTAAAGCTTCCATTATTTTGAACCTTTTTTTTACAGGTGGATGCAGTTAATATATTTGTGTTTTCTACTAGTATGTTTCTAATTGAGTCTGGTAAGTGTGTGTGTTTGTGTGTTTAAATGGGTTCTAAAGGAGCTGTGATCATATATATATATATATATATATATATATATATGTATATGTGTGTGTGTGCAAATATATAGAAAAATAGGAAAGAATACGTTAGGTAAATAATCAGAAGTTCTTTAGTATTCTTATTTTATTTAAAAAACAGTGCTCGATACAAAAGTAGAGCCTAAATATAACTATTTTTCTTTTAAAATATGATTCCTTCGCTACATAAGAGTTCTCCTGTTTCAAAAACAAGAGTCAAAAGCTCTGTTTCATCCTCAAGCGAAAAAAGATTCCAAAATATTTCGCTTGAGAATGAAACAGCTTTTGACTCTTGTTTTTGAAACATAAGAACTCTTATGTAGCGAAGGAATCATATTTTTTTTTAAAATGATCATAATGATATATATATATATATATATATATATATATATATCCACGCTGTATTTGCAAGAATATCATTCTACTAATGTAATGCACATATAAGGCCGGTAACCTACTTAAAAATGTATATCTCTGTCTACTCCTGTTTGTGTTCATAGAGAAATTTAAGCTTAGACAACTGCGCCCACACATGAGCATATATATATATATGTTTAACTAAAGAGATACATTTAAAGTTATTTTGGGACTCTACTGATAATGTGTGTTTAGTCGGTCATCTTTACGTGTGTCCTTTACATAAAGACATGCATGCAGGGACACACACACGTACATAGAGAAGTTGGCTGTTCCAGAAATATAGCGTATTTCCTCGCATATGCGCCTCTGTCGATTATTTAGAAATTGCATCTTTAGGAGAGTTTTTTTTTTTTTTATTAAACTCGGTGTTTATTGAAAATTCCATCATATTTGAAGCAAATACGACACTTACTGTTTATAAGTTGCAACGATTCCTTTTATCCTTTACAGATTATACAATGAAAATAATACGTCTTTAAGTTTGGGAATATATTTATCAATCTGCGAAATATCTAATGATTTCTGTACACTTGGAACAAACAGTTACATATATACGGACAAACGGGGCAATAGAATAAAAGATGTTGCTCCCAGACCGATGAAACGAACGCTCACTTATGAATATTCATAAACGTTCTCAAATTTAAAACCCTTGATAAACCAAGGACATCCTTAACCTTGTATATAAATAAACATGTGCAGAAAAAATAAATCCTGCATTTGATTTGATAAAATCCGTCAGGAAACGAAATCGTCGGCTTAGAACAGCTTTTTTTTCTTTTGTCTTTTTATTCATTTTCTTACTTTATAGATCCACTCTATCTGAATATAATTTACCTATATTGGAAATTAAGAATCTTTACTTACAGTAACTTTTATAACATCTACATTAGTACTTATATACTATTTATTATATTAGTTTTAACAAAAATAATGCTTGGAAATGGCTAACAGCTTAACCGAAAGCGATCGAAACCAAGACATTTTTAGACAATACACTGCGTGCCAAATTATTATCGAGATAACTTTTTTTCTAATATTTCAAAAACCGACCAATCAATTAACACAAAAGTTTCACACAATGTTGGCAACACCGATCTGCGTAATCACTGAAATATTCGTACTGATCTGCGCAATGTAAACAAACTGGCGCCATATTTGTTATTAGCGCGGTGATTTGAGCGTGCCAAATTTTTAGAAAGGTTTAGTAAAATTCCGAGAATTGAGCAAAGAAAACGTTTATTAATGTTGAACGTGAATGTTTATAATCAAAAGAAGGTAATAAATAAGATAATCAAACAAATACTAACAGATACAGACAAAGGCACAGTTTGAAACAAATTAATAGGGAATGTGCTTTCCCTGTTTTGAAATTACTTGAAAAAGTCGACGATCCATAGAATTTGTTAATTGTAGGATGTCATCTGCTGTAATACCGCGAGATATGTCAAGAATTGCTTCCCATAACTCAGCGTTGCTCCTGAATTGTCGTCCGTTGGCATACAGTCTTCGCTTCATGATGCTCCAATGGTTTTCGATTGGGTTCAAATCCGGAGAATTTGCTGGCCACTTCATTTTTCGAGGTCCATCGAAGCCTAACTGTTTCAAATATTCAGTAGTCTTGAGAGCAGCGTGTGAGGGAGCATTATCTTGCATAAAAAACAATGGCCCTTCTGAAGGCAACTCTTTGCCTTTTCATCCCCGGTTAAGGTGCTCCTTCATAAATGCTATGTATGCATCAGCAGTAATTTTGACACCATCTGGTACTCTCCATGGGCCCACTAATGTTTTTTCAATAATACCACCCCAAATCATTATGCCTCCACCGCCTGGTTGGCGTCTCAAACGCTGATGGCGATTCTGTCCGTTCATTACCCAGCCTTTGCACCATCTATCTGGCCCATCAAGTGTTGCTCAAGTTTTGTCTGTGAACAAAACTTTAGAGAAGTCAATCTTCATATTGTCCTCGGCCCATTTCAATCGATTTTGAATGTGGTTTCTCGTCAACGGAGGCTTCGATACAGGTTTGACTGTTGTTGCTATTTCCCTCAGATACCGACACCGAGTACTTTTAGACACAGTAGGATCCCTGATACGACTGAAAAGCTCTTGACTGGTAAGTCCAGGGTTCTTCGTGGCCCCTCGTTTAAGTCGTGACATGAGACAACATGAAATAACCCTCGGCTTGCCTTTATCTGCCCTTTTGCGTACTTGTGTAGGGTCGGTGGTGAACTTTTTCACTGTTTGATGACAACTCCCTATCATTTTAAAAATTTCTAGGGTAGATTTACTTTTTGAGAGTTCTGGGGTAATAGTTTTCTTTTCAGCATCACTTAAACTGCTTTTACGGCCCATCTTTTCACTAAATTCTTATACTTTTCTAATAATTAGGCACGCTCAAATCACCGTGCTGATAACAAATATGGTGCCAGTTTGTTTACTTTGCTTAGATCCGTACAAAAATTTCAGCGATTGCGCAGTTCAGTGTTGCCAATATTGTGCGAAAATTTTGTGTGAATTGATTGGTCGGTTTTTGAAATATTAGAAAAAAGTTATCTCGATAATAATTTGGCACGCAGTGTATATGTATCCATTATGTCCAGAAAACAACATACTTGCACGAATACATAAAAACATAATAAAATAATCTCAAAAGTACTTTATAAATCTTGTTTAACGAAACATGTGTTCAAGAGGGATTGCTGCCCTCATACGCAACTACTTACTATAAGTAATTCTAATACATTTACTTATTTTAAAAAGAAATATTGTCTATTAAAATTAACAGTGAAAATATTTTAAAGTTGTATTTAAAATTGTACCTAAATAAAACGAATTCTAACCTAAACATCTTTTAAAATTGTAGTTAAATAAAACGTTTTCTAACTTAAACACCTCTCTCAAAGTACTACAAGCACTTAAAAGAATCCAATAAAACACCTACAGCAAAATGAAATTAATATGAAAAGCTAGATGTAAGCCATTGAATGACCCATGTCCTTTGTACTTACACGAGAAACTATATATTACTTGGTTTATAAAAAAATAAATGTTTACAAAATCAGAGAAATGAATTAGCTATTTTTGCCGTCATTGTTATAAATTTTACTTAAATAATATTTAAATATAATTTTTT
>CAHIKZ030002501.1:1052500-1165000 GCA_903632075.3 Acanthosepion pharaonis
CAAAAATGGAAGCTGAAAACTTTGAATTTAATTTTGTAATTAAATTAAAGACATTAGTTCCATTTCATCCTCAAGCGAATTTTGGAGTAACTTTTAAAATTACTGGGTTTTAAAGACACAGCAAAAATCATAATTCACGTTTCCAAGGATACAGATAAATCCATTTCCACTAGACAAGGGGTGTGTGCGTGTTCATTATGTCTGTATTCTGATGTATCAGTTATTAGTTACGTTTTGGTAGGGGTAGGGATGTATTCTTCAATGAAATCTGACATCCGTTAAATGCATGTCGTCTGGATTTTTTAAAAATTTATTGTTAACGGCAAAAATTCTTACGCCATTTTTTTCTATTTGTATATTTAAAGATTTTTGGGGGTTTTTAGGTTAGAATACATTTATTTTAACTACGATTTGAAAATATATATATATATATATATATATATATATATATATATATATATATATATATATATATCATTAATTAAAGAATATCAGACTCTTAAAATACCATAGCTTATAATTTTTATTTCATGAGAGCTTTAAAAACAACAGCTCTCAATCTCCAAGACCTACAAACAAATAACAAATAAAATGGAAAAAATATTCCGGGATAAAAATATTGTTATTTTCTTTAAAGGATGGAAGAAAGGGCAATCAGTGTTGAACTATTTTGATACACTGACCCCAATATGTCATTTGAGGATGGTGGAAGGGCTTAAAGTGTGAATCTGAAACAATCCAGTCTGTTTGTGTCGGCGGGCCAAATTTTCAATTCTGACATATTTCATTCAACAAATTATTTGTAAATAATATTAAAAGAGAACATTTGTAAAGATTTCGAGATTAGCGAAAATGTTTTTATAAGCTTTGTAAATAATTAACCAAGAAATTTAAATTAAAATACCTGATAAGTTTGAATTAAATGATAATTAATTAAAATTGATTATAATTATATTCAGAGAAACATATTTGTATCGAGAGTATGTTAGATGTGTTTATGAATATTTAGTAAGATATGAATGTACTTTAAACGAAAAGTTAGATCGGGGTTAATTACCTGTATTTCATTCAAAAAATTCTGTAAATAATCTTAAAAAAAATGTCTGGTTCAGAATAATTTTTAAAAGGTTTTGGAAATTAGCGAAAAAAAAAATTAAATGTAAATTAGTATTAGCTTTTTGCATAATCACCAAGAAATTTAAGTTAAACATCTAAGAGATTTGAATTAAATTATTAATTAAATTCAGAGAAATATATATATATATATATATATATATATATATATATATATATATATATATATATATATATATATATGTGTGTGTGTGTGTGTGTGTGTGTGTGTGTGTGTGTGTAAATGTGTCTATATAAATATAAATATATATATATATATATAATTATACGCACGGTACTTATTAGAAAGTGCTCAATATCAGTGATAGAGCTAACATATTTGGTTGTGACCCTGGGTTTCACGCTCTTGCGATCGTCGCAAAAGCGTGAAAGCCAGGTCTAAACTCACATCAATCAACCAAATATATATATATATATATATATATATATATATATATATATATATAGGTTAAATACCTAGAGCCAAAATAGGTCAACATTGTTTGCCTTTCCCTCTCCATCTCTAAAGAAGATTGTAATATTTTTGATCTGGAATATTTTTTTCCATTTCATTTGCGATTTGTTTGTAGGTCTTGGAGATTGAAAGCTGCTATTTTTTAAAGTTCTCATAAAATAAAAATTATTACCCGTGGGATTTTAAGTGTTTGATATTAATTAATAATAATTTTGTCCTGTCTTTGACATAGAGCTCTCTCTGGATCTATATCCTCCTGGAAATTCCATACGGATTACCATATTGTATCATTGATGCATGCTTCAGTAAATAATATAGACAAGTGTTGTTTATTTATTTTATGTAAATTCTTTTCATATCGTCTGATAAGCTTAATAACATTACCAGTTAAAGAAGACAGAAAATCACAATATTCATACATATTTTTTAATCCAATCTAAGCTTTCGGCTTACATAAGCCATTATCAAAGATAACAATTGCATTACAATATATGAAGCAATACACGGATGATAGTCTGTTTATGTTTACATGGAAGATTTCCAAGCAACGACAAACTCGTGCATGTAAGACGCTGGAAGCGAAAATCGCACCGCAGCTCACGACGTCACACATGACCACGCGAGAGTGAATTCGAGAAGTATTAAGTATGGGAAGCCGTTAGTATAAACCAATGGCTTCTGTTACCAATTATAGGCATTTAAGAATGTTTGTGGAGATTTCGTAGTTTATTTTGTTCAGGTTAGGTTTCAACTGTTTTATGTGTATAGCTTCAAGAATTTTTAGTTTTTGTTTATTTTTTTCATGTTTAAGTATAGTTGCGTTTTCAAGAAGGATTTTCTGGGATTGTGTGTGCGGGCAGGCATTTTGTTTTAAATGCCAAAAAATGTTGAAGTTTCCATTCAAATGTAGTGTCAAGCGTTGTGAAAGCGAGTTTGTGGTGTAACCAACATAAATATTATTTAATCCATTGGAGATACAATTTCCCAAAGGGCACTTGATTTGTAAACTATGTTGTTTTTTTTGCAAATCGCTAACCGGGGGAGAAGAATCATTGCGAATAATTGAGTTGGATATACTAGATTTAGTGTAGTATATGATTAACTTAATTTTTTTTTTGCTAGGGTCTGTTGTAGATATATTAGTATTTACTAATTTTTTAGTATATGTTCATCTTGTTTATAATTAGTATGCATTTGACTACGATATAGGTGATTAATATGTTTGAGATTAGTAGAAGCAGTATTATGTACTATTTGTTTAGTATTGAGATTGATATATATATATATATATATATATATATATATATATATATATATATATATATATGTGGATGACAAAATATTGATTTTATGTTTTTTTTATTTAGTTGATATGTGGTGAAACAATAAAGGTTTCAGGAACTTACAAAATATTCTCTTGTTTCTGCAGACTTCGTCAGTGTTTCGTTGATGAATAGTGATTTTTTTTAACTAAATTCCAAATTCAGCGGGTGTGAATGACCTTATTGAAAGAACCACCAATCCTTTGATGAAAATTGTTATTGCATCAATATAACTCTCTTATATATTTCGTACCTTACCGTGTTTTTCCTTTTTCTTTATGATCTTATCTGTTTCTTTCTGGCTATTGCTCGTTAAACTGCCACCCCGCCAAACTCTCAACGATTCCGCTACCCCCATAAATCATTCTAGTTTCCTGTCTTTTTGTATTGTTCTCTGATTCTTCCTTTCGAATGAATGCCAAGCCCATGTCCAATATTTACTTGTAATTAATGAAAATCAGTTATTTAATCCCTACGAACAAAGTCATTGACTCAATGACGTCATCAAGCGATAATCTCAGACGCTAGGGGTTCAACATTGACAAAGCTGGACGCCATTAGAATGATATAGCTATACTTTCCGAATCTGAATGCCGGCCTAACAATAATCAATAACTGAGTGTTGTTTTTTTTTTTTTTTTAATCTCAAAGCGTTTCTCTAACCAACAATAAATTAAAAAAAATGAATTTATAGGCTTTATTCAGAAACTGAAACTTTCTACCCTTTACCCTTGCTCACAGTATCGTCGTTCTTGGTAAAAATCGTAGACGAGTATTGGTGTGCCGATCGACATTTCCTTCTGTGGGAAATGAGTCCTACGTAGGATGTTTAAAGATGTCAACAGCCACCACATGAAAGGTTAGAAGGTTATCAGATCTCTGGCTTTTTTTTGGTCTCTCCTCGTCTCTTCTATTCGTGTTCTGGTGTTTTAGAAGAATGTTATTTTCTTCGTGAACTGCTCTTTTCCAAAAAGAAAACCATAAGGAAACCGAAGGAAATCGGCTCGACTACATAACGTTGTTGTTGACGGAACCCGTTGCCGAGTATTCGGATGCTCATAGACATTCCCTTCTGTGTGAAACGAGTCCTATGTTGGATCTAAAGAGAGGTCCACAGCCACCGCATCCTAGGGTAGGATGGTTCAGAGCTCTGGCTTTTCTTTGGTTTCTCCTCGTCTTTTCTATTCGTCTTCTGGTTTTCTCGAAGGATATTGTTTTTTCATGAACTGCTCTTCTCAAATGGTTTCATTAGACGTGAGAGGAAGAAAATTCTTTCATCCGATTTTATTATCTTAGTCAATGTTGTCACATTATTCGCAACAAACAGATATTCTTAAACTTTTCAGATTATATGTACTTTTTTATCATTATTACTTATCCAATATAATCCTCAACATCAACTCAAGGTAGACGTTTGCTTAATTATGTTGTTGTATGGACCCAAGAAGAAGAGGTAAGAAGTCCAAATTACGATGGTATGTAAGATAACGTAGATTATAGCAGTCGGGGAAGTACCCACACGGGAGTTTGTTTTATAAAACAGCGGTTCTTAAGAAGAAGCTCTGCGAATTGAATTTCTTTCTTACGGACTGAATGAAGATGAGTGGTTTAAATGTATGTGGTGTGGTGTCTCTAAGGTGGAAGGGTATCAGCTGATGAATATAGCTTTTATGAAGATTTTTCACGAAGAGAGCGACAGATTAGCGAAAGGCTTGAAACTTTTCGCCTGAGAAAAAAGGATTGTGTGGCTTAATCTCTCACAAGGCGGCGTAAATCTCTTTGGACACTATCAAGGATAAAAAGCCAAGATTAGACTAATCCAGCCCAGATAAGCCAGTGATAGTTCGTATTTAGTTGGATCTGACACTAGCAACAATAGAGCCTATCAGAAGGCGTCTGGTGCTTTCTGAAACGATCCATTAATCCAGTATCTTTAGCCCTGGATCATATATATGAGTTTGACTCTATCAAGGATAAAAAGCCAAGATTAGACTAATCCAGCCCAGATAAGCCAGTGATAGTTCGTATTTAGTTGGATCTGACACTAGCAACAATAGAGCCTATCAGAAGGCGTCTGGTGCTTTCTGAAACGATCCATTAATCCAGCATTTTTAGCTCTGGATCATATATATGAGTTTGAATCTATCAAGTATAAAAAGCCAAGATTAGACTAATCCAGCCCAGATAAGCCAGTGATAGTTCGTATTTAGTTGGATCTGACACTAGCAACAATAGAGCCTATCAGAAGGCGTCTGGTGCTTTCTGAAACGATCCATTAATCCAGCATCTTTAGCCCTGGATCATATATATGAGTTTGACTCTATCAAGGGATAAAAGCCAAGATTAGACTAATCCAGCCCAGATAAGCCAGTGATAGTTCGTATTTAGGTAGATCTGACACTAGCAACAATAGAGCCTATCAGAAGGCGTCTGGTGCTTTCTGAAACGATCCATTAATCCAGCATTTTTAGCTCTGGATCATATATATGAGTTTGAATCTATCAAGTATAAAAAGCCAAGATTAGACTAATCCAGCCCAGATAAGCCAGTGATAGTTCGTATTTAGTTGGATCTGACACTAGCAACAATAGAGCCTATCAGAAGGCGTCTGGTGCTTTCTGAAACGATCCATTAATCCAGCATCTTTAGCCCTGGATCATATATATGAGTTTGACTCTATCAAGTATAAAAAGCCAAGATTAGACTAGTCCAGCCCAGATAAGCCAGTGATAGTTCGTATTTAGTTGGATCTGACACTAGCAACAATAGAGCCTATCAGAAGGCGTCTGGTGCTTTCTGAAACGATCCATTAATCCAGTATCTTTAGCCCTGGATCATATATATGAGTTTGACTCTATCAAGGATAAAAAGCCAAGATTAGACTAATCCAGCCCAGATAAGCCAGTGATAGTTCGTATTTAGTTAGATCTGACACTAGCAACAATAGTGCCTATCAGGAGGCGTCTGGTGCTTTCTGAAACGATCCATTAATCCAGCATCTTTAGCCCTGGATCATATATATGAGTTTGACTCTATCAAGGATAAAAAGCCAAGATTAGACTAATCCAGCCCAGATAAGCCAGTGATAGTTCGTATTTAGTTGGATCTGACGCTAGCAACAATAGAGCCTATCAGGAGGCGTCTGGTGCTTTCTGAAACGATCCATTAATCCAGCATCTTTAGCCCTGGATCATATATATGAGTTTGGCTCTATCAAGGATAAAAAGCCAAGATTAGACTAATCCAGCCCAGATAAGCCAGTGATAGTTCGTATTTAGTTGGATCTGACACTAGCAACAATAGAGCCTATCAGGAGGCGTCTGGTGCTTTCTGAAACGATCCATTAATCTAGCATCTTTAGACCTGGATCATATATATGAGTTTGACTCTATCAGGATAAAAAGCCAAGATTAGACTAATCCAGCCCAGATAAGCCAGTGATAGTTCGTATTTAGTTGGATCTGACACTAGCAACAATAGAGCCTATCAGAAGGCGTCTGGTGCTTTCTGAAACGATCCATTAATCTAGCATCTTTAGACCTGGATCATATATATGAGTTTGACTCTATCAAGGATAAAAAGCCAAGATTAGACTAATCCAGCCCAGATAAGCCAGTGATAGTTCGTATTTAGTTGGATCTGACACTAGCAACAATAGAGCCTATCAGGAGGCGTCTGGTGCTTTCTGAAACGATCCATTAATCCAGCATCTTTAGCCCTGGATCATATATATGAGTTTGACTCTATCAAGGATAAAAAGCCAAGATTAGACTAATCCAGCCCAGATAAGCCAGTGATAGTTCGTATTTAGTTGGATCTGACACTAGCAACAATAGAGCCAATCAGGAGGCGTCTGGTGCTTTCTGAAACGATCCATTAATCTAGCATCTTTAGACCTGGATCATATATATGAGTTTGACTTCAGGGCTTGATTGAGTTTGAATCCTATCAGACATTCAAAACAAGGAATCTCTTCGAAAGTACAACCGATCATCATGACAGGCAAAAAGTCGGATCTGTTCTGTGATAATTAAACGTTACTAGCTTGGTTTTGGAGGTCTTGGATCTTACAACCCCCACCCCAGAGATGTTAAAATTACTTACTAATGTCTGTTAAGTTGTGTTTGCAGACTATTTTCGGGCCTCTATTCCAATCACTCTGTTCATCCAATATAGCTCTACATTCATCCCTAAATTTTACTCTTGAGAAATAAGTGTTCAAGTAATTGTTTGCCCAACTTATGCTTTTCACTATTTACATTATTCGGACTATTGTCCTAATCTTTGTCGCCATATTTATTACAACGTTTCTGCCGTTGTACGCTGCGACCTTCTTCAGGGGGTTGGAATGTCGAACTGAACCCTTTATTTCGCTCATTGGGGTAGACTGTTCTAGTTCCACGTGCCATGTTTGATGAATGTCAGTTGTCCTCTTACACATAGCACAGTGGATGAAGGCGTTAGTTAGATCCAGTGACAGGGCCCAAAGAGTGTGAGTTCAATACCCAGTTAAGGCAGAGAGGGGAATTAATAGGAGATAACTGACAACTGACATCCATTAGACATGGCACATGGAACTAGAACAGTCTACCCCAGCGAGCGAAATAAACGGTTCAGTTCGACATTCCAACCACCCGAAGAAGTTGCAAACATTGTAATAAATATGGCGACAAAGATGAGGACAAATGTCCGAATAATGTAAATAGTGTACATAATACCTCATCTCATAAATATAGAGTTATGCTTTTCACTTTGTGATATTTATGTATGAATGACAATTTAAATGCCTACTCACCTTTGTGTACATTTTCAACTTCTTCAATTACTTATTCTCTGATCAATTACATTTTCAACTTATTATTTAAAAAAAAAAATATCAAATGTCTTTTAGAAATTTTTTAAACCAAATGTTTTCTTGTTTTTATTGTACTAATAGTTTCAATTTTTTGTATTTGTTACGCGATTTTCTTTTACTTTTAATCACTTTTCAACATTGTTTTTTCCTCATTAAATAACTTTACAATATTCGATTTTATTTTAGAGATTATATCATATTTTAGAGATTGAGTAAACAATTGCAGGACAAGGTTTGAGAGAAATAACAAAAAGACATTACTTATTTAGAGCTACAAGGGACAGGAAGATGTGGAGGGCTATGATCCCCTACGTCCTGAAGGGACACATCACAGAAAGGAAAAAGAAGACTAGACTGGCGTGAAGTGAATCGTGAGTTGAATTTTATTGAGAATATTGAAGTAAATAAATAAACAGATTGATTTACATGTTAAATCTATATCTGTAATTCTCAAAATGTATGTGTGTATGTATGTGTGATCGGATGATGTTTATGCGATTTCACAGTTTTCACAGTTTTCATCTGATTTCGATGAATTTTTTGTTGGATGGATTTGTTTCAGTGCCGTTTTTGAGTCCAAATTGTTGGTGACAATGGCTCTCCACTACTTCCTCTCCATTATAACTCTCAGCATCGTTTTACTATTTACTACGAACAAATTTTTTGGCCAATAATATAATACACTATGCTATTTTACCTATAGCTGGGGGGAAAAGAAACTGATTTGTACCTTTTCAAGAACATTAGTATGAAGTGAACGTAACAGATCAAAGAAGGACTCGAACACTGCTTGTCGTTTCGAATTTCATCACGATAACTGTTACGCTATTCGTACATCCTGTCGACTGTTGTATATATGGAAAGAACTCTATAAACTTAACCGTGTAAATAGGATGGTCGAAGCCGGCAACAGACTGAGAAACAGATTGAGAAATAGAGAGTTATTTAGCCGGCAGGATTCATCTCATAAATACAGAAGATATATGTTAATTTATCTATATCTATAATTCTTAAAATTGATGTGTGCATGTATGTGTGTGTATGTATGTATTTGTGTATGTGTGTGTGTGTGTGTTATTTATTTACTTTATATTTAACCATTTTAATTATTTAGTTACTTTATTTATATTTCATCATTTATCAAGCTCTGTTTCATAGGAAAATTCGAAAATAAATGTTTTCTAATAACGAGAAATACTTTTTAAATGAAAGAAGATTTTCGATTCTCCACAAGGAAAGGATAAAGCCAAATCAAAACGAGGCTAGCATTTGATCTCAAATCACTTACAGCAAATTGGTGAGCGAATACTTCTCTAAACTGAACAAAACTAAACAGAGGAATTAACCAGTCACGCAAAAAGGAAAATGTTTTGTGCAAAGATTACATTTGCATCGCTCGCATGATTAGCTGTTACCCTGCTAAGTTTTGATCAGCTAATCGAAGTATCTGCTCACCAGTTTGTTGATAATGTTTCGAGCCTCTGTTCTTTTTCTTTGTTCTTGGTACAAGATATAATGGGTAAATTGTCGCCATTTTATATTATTCATTTTTAATGTAACTAGAACATCATTAATGGAAAAAGAAAGGAGCAAGAATTGATTGCCATTCACTTTCTCTTTCTTCCTTTTCACTTCATTAATTTAAACAAGGGTGGGGGCATTGTTAAAAGTAGATTAACTAAATAACATTTTCACTACTCACGCATTTGCATAATTAATAAAGACGCAGGAAGTTATATCTCCTTGACAGAGGGAATTTGTTAAAGCAGGATTTTGACGGTGTCCCTGCTTCAGAGCTTGACGAAGCTGATCACGGTGTTTCAGTCTACTGTCTTCAAAACCTTTTAACTTAATGTAACATGTCTTACGCCACGCCTTTCGGTTTGATGCTTGGGCTTCCAAGGTTTTCAGATCAAAGTTGAGACGTTTCAAGTTGTCTTTCAATTTGTCTTTGTAGCATAAGAGTGGACGTTCAACTGAACGCTTGGAGTTTCGTAGTTGTCCATACAGCACGTTTTTGGGAAGCCTATGCTCATCCATTCTCACAACATGACCAGCCCATCTATGTTGTATCTTTGCTAGAATGGTTTCAATGCCTGTGATGTTTTTACGTTTATTCAGTATTGTATTGATCTTGACCCTGTCATCCCATTTTATATCACATATGGCAGGAAGACAGCGCATGTGAATGGTGTCAAGTTGATTTATGTGCTTGTGGTACAGGGTCCAAGTTTCATCATCGTAGAGAAGGGTCGAGAGAACGACTGATATGTATATGTCGATCTTTACTCTGAGAGACACCTCTTGGGTGTTCCATAACCTATGTTTAAGATTACCGAATACTGTGCTAGCTTTGGCTATTCTTCATTGTATTTCTGTGTCCATTTTTTCCATCAGAAGAGATTGTTGATCCAAAATATGTGAAAGCCTCAACAGTTTTTTATGCTGTACCATCAATGAATACGGAAGAATTTGTGAGAGATGGATTGCCTGCTACTGGCTGGTACATTTGTTCAGTCTTCTTTATGATGATAGTGAGTTCAAATGCTTTCGTTGTTTCAGAGATTTTATCAAGAATAGTTTGAATATCTTTTAGACTGTATGCTAATATTTTTTAATGTTTTAAAGCACAATCAAAACTTAGTCTGCAGCTGGTACGCAATCTTCGCTTTGCATATATATATATATATATATATATATATATATATATATATATATATATATATATATATATATATTGAATAAAAAGACAGACCACGTTAAGATTCCATGTAATAAGCTATTTCACCATAACCCCTTTAACAGGGTTCTGGATCATCAGACTTTACTTCCAAAAGCTGAAATGAAAACTTCGTTAATTTTACGTATACTTGATGAGGTCCGTCAAAAACGTGTGAATTTCTTTTCATTTTTCATTTCAGCTTTTGGAATTAAAGTCTGATGATCCAGAATCCTGTTAAAGGGGTTATGGTGAAATAGCTTTATTACAGGAATCTTAACGTGGTCTGTCTTTATTCAAACATATCTGCTCTGAATTTTACATTGAGCTCTCTGGATATCATCCTCCTCAGGTCTTCCCATACGGATTACCTAAGTTTGCATAAACTATATATATATATATATATATATATATATATATATATATATCCTTCTGTTTGTCGCAAGGTTCTTGATAAGGTCCAGAGACGGATATGCAATGTAATTGGGCCTGATCTAGCATCTCATCTGCAGTCGCTCTCTCACAGGCGTGCCGTCGCCTCCCTCTGTCTTTTTTACAAATACTTTCATGGTAACTGCTTCGATGAGCTGCTTTCGTTGGTTCGCAGACTTCATGAATTTAAGCGTTCTTCTAGGCTGGCATCTCGCTCACACCCTTTCACTGTCGAAACTGTTAAATGTAGCCGTCTCTTCTACTCCAATAGCTTCATGTCTCGCACTTCTCGCCTGTGGAACTCCCTCCCTCTTCCTGTTTCCCTGGTAGCTATAATCTCCAACTATTCAAATGTAATGTCAATCGACGTCTCCAGATGCCCTGATCTATCCCCTATCCTTCTCTTCATCCTTTCTTCTATCACTCCTATTTGTTCTCGCTCCAACTCTCTGTAACCCCTTGCGTGCTAGTGGCTTCCCGCCTTACTTGGGGTGAAACGCTTATATATATATATATATATATATATATATATATATAGGGAAAAGATTATAATTGTTCCAACGAGATAAAAATGTATATTTATAAAAAAAGGAGAAACCGCCAACGTTTTTGGTTATAATATGGGTTTGTTTTAGTGTATGTATTATATTTTATTTTTCATATTTTTGCAATAGACTTTTGGCAACGCCTAATTTGAGGAAGAGCTACTGTTCCTGGCCTGTAGCGATGGGCTTTCTTCACGCCTCCCGGTTGCTGGAGCAATTTTACGGGCAGCTTTCGTAGCCAGTTGCTTTCTGGGATCTTTATCTCCGGTAGATTTACTTGGTACGAGCCATTCGAATGAAGAGTACGAGCCATTCCAAATGAAAAGAAGAAAAGATCTGTAATTACACGGAGGCATGAAGAAATCCCATCGTATCCAGATACAGCTTCGAATAAAAACAATACTGAAAAAAAGAAAGAGAAAAAAAAAGGCCTAAAGGCAAACTTATCTACTCAGTAAAATGTTCGAAGACAGAGCAAAAAATGCTTAACAATGTTAAATCCTATGAAAGGATGGTCTTGTCATAAACAGAGTTTCACGCTCACACGATCTTCACGCGTTCACGTACACGCACACATACACACACACAAATAACACACACACACACACACACACACACACACACACACATATATATATATATATATATATATATATATATATATATATATATTTATTTAAAAATATGATTCCAAAACGCTATATAAGAAGTCTCATGTTTCAAAAATTTGGAATTTCAAAAAAAATTTCGCTTGAAGATGGAACAGAGCTTATTTTAACTCAATTTAATTTAAATAATTATATTGAAGTTTTCGGCTCTTGTTTTGAAACATGAGACTTCTTATGTAGCGTTTTGGAATCATATTTTAAATAAATAATTATATTTATGCTCTACTTTTGTATCGAGCACTATTTTTAAAAATAATAACTAAAATACTAAGGGACTTTGGATTATTTACCTAACCAGTTCCTTCCTATTTTCTATATATTTTCACATATATATATATATATATATATATATATATATATATATATATATATATATATATATATAAAAGTGAACATAGAAGTCAACACTTAGAGGCGACAGTCTGTTTCATGCTATATGCAATCGTCAGACCACATATGCTGTTATTTTTCTCGGCTATTTATATATATACGGGTTAGTGGTGCATTGTGGGTATTCTATTATGGCGGTTATTTTTACCGGAAGTCGCTTTGTTTATTTTTTGGGTCAAATTATATTGCTCGTTTTTATTTTTTTTTTTTTTTTTTTTCTTTATTTATTTATTTATTAACGTAGTAAAAATTTGTTTATATCACGTATTTAACAGTTTTGTTTTGGTTTGAGAATTTAATTAAAGCTATTTGTTCAATATTGGGATTGGTTGTTGTAGTTCATTCTAACTATTATTTTTTTTGGCGGGAACAGTTTTTTAATTTGGGATTGGTTTGTCTATTTATTTACTTGGATGAATTTAGGTCAATTTATTTGTATATTTTCTCTTTTTGGTTTTCGGTTTTTAAGCAACATAGTATTTATTTTATTTTATTTTATTTTATTTATTTATTTTTATTTTTTTATTAGTGTATTTGTTTGTTTTTATTTTATTTTTTCCGTTTTTCATTTTTTAGGTTACGTAGTAAAAATTTATTTTCATGCCTGCATTTTGAGATGAGCTCGGATCTTTTATTTAATAATTTATTTTGATTTATTTATTTCACTTTTATATTTACACACGCTCTATCTCTGATATTGAGCACTTTATCCCATAAATATAGCACACCTTAAGACTATATTTTTATATATATATATATATATATATATATATATATATATATATATAACAAATTAATATTCAATAATATTCAGTAAAATAATAAATTTTCAAACGACTTATCACATGTCTCTTGACCGACTCCAGAGTTTCACTTACCATCGCTCATCATGGTCAAAGGATCGGATTAATCGATTAAATTATTACCATACTGTTGTGGTGTCCTCCCTCAAAAAAGTCTATGCTGAACCAGAGGGTGGGATCGGTGCTCGCACTGAGGCCAGTGCAACTGACGGTTGCGGAGGCTGAGGAGAATTTTTGTTCCTGTCCCAGGCGTACGCGCTCGGGTTCCCAACTAAAAATATACCTTGTATCACATCTTGTCCAAGTGGAGGGGGGCAGAGTAAATACCGCGTGTAGATTATTATTGCCAATCTCGAATTTATTCATATAGATTCCATAACATAGGCTTTACTTAATTAGTTTCTCTAACTCTTCAAATGTTGAATGTATAACGAATTCTAATTTCTACTTTCCCATCTTTACACTAAATTAATTCTGTCTTATAAATTATCCCCTGTTCTGTCACCCATGAAAATAAAAATAATTGTTTGTACGGAAAATAAGGACCTACGTGCATCAAATCGTCTTTAAGTAGCAGCAGAAGAATTATCGTTGAACTTTTAAAAGTTAAGCTTAAACATTAATTCATTATTTAAATGCAGCGATCAATTTTGAGTTTTTCTGTAGTTTATTGATGCCAATTAATCCACACCTCCCTAGTTATTGTGATGATGGCCAAACCAAGAGTCTTCCAGGGGAGTTAGCTTAAATGCCGCCAGATAGGGCGGCTTTTAAACTAGTTTATAATAAAACGTGCACTGCATTATTGAATACAAAAGGAAACTAAAAATTACTCCCCTTGAACAATGAAAGCACCGATAATGGCTAGTATAATATATTAATATATATAATTTTAACCTCGCATAATCTGGCAACCCTGAATCTGAGCTCAATGAAAATCGTTCCCTGCGCGTAACTTTTCTAGGGCTTTTTAATAAGCTATGAATTATTGAAATTGGACCACTGGGAGCGGAGGAGTTGCTTGGACACACACACGCACAACCAGACATTCACTGTACTTTATAAGTTGTGAGGAATTCAGTAAATGTTTGAAGAGATTTTATTGACATTGTTTTAAAAAGAAAGTGCTCAATGTTAAATTGTTAAATCGAGCAGTGCTAAAAAGCTGGCTAAAAATTATAAATAATAATTTGACTCTTTGAATTTTCAAGATTCGTAAGCAATGTGTGCTTGTTTGTGTGTCTGTGTGTGCGTGCACGCTTGTAATCGGAAGAAACTGAGAATGAAATAAAAATATGAACAGACGTAAATTGGTAAGAATTATTGAGTCGAAATGATTAGTTACAAAAATACTGTTGCTGAACACCATGTTATAAACGAAGTTATTAATGCCCAACGTAGGATGTGCGTGTGGCGTGACGGTCATCGGCGCGTAAAATGGAATCAGTGAACTGACATCCAATTATGATCTGGTCTACTGCGTTCGCCTTTGCATTAATGCCTTTGGGCAAGGCGTGGGCCTATCCCTTCACTTCCACCCGACTATAGGTTAAATAGCGAAACAGACTAGTCTCTCAAACCTTAGGTAGCGACGAATCTAGGAGAAGGAAAACTGTCAATTCAAAACCGCTCAGCAAGCTGCGAAAGTCCATCTCGTTTATCTTTTCTCAGAAGTCGGGGCAAATCACGGGTAATAAATAAAAAGAATCTGTGGAGAGCCATGACCGCCTATGTCTTGATAGAAATTAACATGTTAAAAAATGCCAAATCAAACATACATGCTTACAGCAGCTCCGAATTGTTGATTTGAGAATGAACTGGTGCTGATCGATAAGAAGAGGTATAAGGTGTATGATATTTAATAACTGCGAAAAACATTCGGGTAATAACATTTCTTTTTCTGTAGTAAACTCGGGGCAAACGTGTTAGGATTAATTATTTTCCACTTTGATCGCTGAAAACAACATTTAGAGCCTATAACTGTATATATATATATATATATATATATATATATATATATATATATATATATATATATATATATATATATATGTATGTTCTGCCATCTATTTTTTTTCTGTTTGGTTGAAGATTTCTCCTTTTTCTCTGTTAATAATCGTCCTGACCTTTTGGGGCCCTCACGTTTTTTTTCCATTATTTTCTTTTTCAATGTAGATTCTAGTTACAAGTTCCCCAACTATTTTTCGGCTATGGGTTTGAATTGATACATTTTCTTCCCCAAATATATATGCTAAGGACTTTTTTCTCCTTATTTTTCCTTCGCTAATCGTCAGAGGTTTACTTTATATTAAAAAGAGTTTAAGTAATAACTTGTTAGTAATAATAACTTAACGTAATTATCTGTTAGTAATAATCTAATATATCTAAAAAATAGATTAATAAAATAAGTAACGACTGTTCGAATTTAAGTACAGCACGTGATATTTGTCTTCTTGTATGGAAGTGAATGATGGACAATCTCCATAAAGATGAAGAAGAGACTTAAAGTAACAGAAAGGTCGTTCTACAGAAACATGGTGAGGATACAATGAATTGAAAATGGGTATAGCAACGAGGCTTGGGAAAGAATGGAAACAAAAAGGAAACTTATACGTAACACCAGGAAGAGGCAGTTGAAATTTTTGGAGCACATAATGAGGAAAGAGGGTTTGGGAAACCTGATACTCACGGGACGTATTGAGGGTAAGAGGAAAGTGGTGTGTAACATACATGAGGGGCTTGAGTAAACAATGGCAGGACAGGGTTTGAGAGAAATAACAAAAAGACAGCTTATTAAGAGCTACAAGGAACAGGAGGATGTGGAGGGCCATGATTGCCTACGTCCTGAATGGACACATCACAGAAAGGAAAAAGAAGACTAGACTGGCGTGAAGTGAACCGTGAGTTGAATTTTATTGAGAATATTGAGGTAAATAAATAAACAGATTGATTTACATGTTAAATCTATATCTATAATTTTCAAAATGTATATATGTATGTGTGTGTAATCAGATGTTGTTTATGCATTTCCACAGTTTTCATCCGATTTCGATGAATTTTTTTGTTTGATGGATAATTCTTCAGTGCCGGTTTTGAGTCCAAATTGTTGGTGACAATGGCTCTCCACTACTTCCTGTCTATTATAACTCTCAGCAACATTTTACTATTTGTTCTTGGATATATATTTTTCATAAAACCTTAGTAAAAATAGATACTTTAAATTATTATAATAATTATTATTATATCATTATTATAACACAGTCCCCTTTTCAGACCCCTTCAAATTGTTAACCCCCGCCATTTGGGAATGTACCTCAGTTGCACGCAAATGGTGTTACTAATATTGAGTTTCGGGTGAGCTGACTTTAAACTTAAATTGCTTCAATTGAACTGCAAAAATTCCCAATAATAAAAGACCCGGTCAAAGATGGGTTATCCTGCTAGTATCTAATAGATAGTTAAACTCCTTTAGAAAATGAAAGATATATATTTTTTTATCTTACGTTTATCGAGGATTTACCTGTAAATTAATATATATACATTTTTATTAACAAATCTGTGTATTGTTGTCTTGTAACTGTTAAATAAAACGAGTACGTTCGAGACAATTTTTCTCTCTAGAATCTGTCATACATATCTATAAGTCTAATATTCATCCTGGCTTAGAATATTGCTACCATATATGGCCTGGTGATCCAGCTATTAATCTAGAGATCCTTGATAAAATCCGAAGAAGAATCAGCAATATTATTGGTCCTGATCTGGCATCTTAGCTTCAGTCACTTTTCAACCACCAAACCGTTGCCTCTCCGTGTCTTTTCTATAAATTCTTTCAATGGTAATGTCTGGGTGAGCTCTCTGCGGTTGTTATTATTATTATTAAAGCCTCGCATTGATTTCATCCAGTTAACTGATGTTTCTTCCAAATTTAAGGATTGTGGTCGTGGTGGCTGATTTTTACTGACATTAATTTTTTTATTTTTCATGTAAATAGTTTTGTTTTCATATTTTAAATGCTCACTGAAGCTAGTTTTTAAATTGTTGTTTATTCCCCACCCCCACAAACAATGAATTGTACATATGGAGACTAGTTAGGATTTTCATAGAGACAATGAGGTATTATGGTGGATGTCGTAAGAAAGGTAAGTAAGTATGTGCTGTTTTGGTGTTAGGAATATTGTTTGCATGTTTAGGCCAGTGTTTGTGGCTAGCAAATTTAAAGATAAGACAGATGAAAATTTCCCATTTTGGCCTTGTGCCAAATTTTGTAAATAATTACAAATAAATATCGCTCTCCGTGATGAAAGCTAGACTTTTTGAATTTAAGCGCAGTACTAGACTGGAGTCAATTTACAGCTGAGTTGGCTAGTTGTAGCCATAAATTCTATGCTGGCAGTTTCTTTTCTCGTGCTTCTCGCTTGTGGAACTCCTTTCCGGCTCTATGCTTTTCAGCCAACTTTAATCTGCAAAAATTTAAATGCAATGTCAATCGCTATCTACTGCTCTCCCGGTTTCTCTTCCTCTGTTCTGACTCCTTAGCAATGTTCCTGTATCTGACTTTTCCCCGCCCAGCAACCCCCCCTTGTGAGTTACTGGTTTTACTGACTTGCTCGGAGTGAACTCTATTTAAAAAAAGAAAAGAAAAAAATGTGAAGTGATGTTGAAGCCATTTTCCTGTCTTTGACATTTTTTTCGATTGGATTGCAGTTCTTTTCTTCGTCGGTTTTCCCACAGGAAATTTCCGGATTATTTCTGGTTTCTTCAGGACTTTGTATTTGATTATATTGATGGAGTTTTCTTAATACTTCTGATTTTGACGTTTTTTTCCTTTCGTCTGATGACAAAGCATCGCACAGCATCGCAACCTTCTTCTAACTCACTTAATGAACTATATATATATATATATATATGTGTGTGTGTGTGTGTGTGTGTATAAATAAAAAGAAAGAACAGTAAGATATATAATCCGGTGTTCTTATAGATATTTTTATTTTTACAAAATAGTGCTCAATGTAAATTTACAGAGCATTAATATTACAAAATTAATTGATTTAAAATATGATTTTTTTCGCTACACTGTTTTAACCATGTTTCAAAAATGGAAGCTAAAAGCTTCGAATTTAATTTTGTAATTAAATTAAAGACATTAGTTCCATTTCATCCTCAAGCGAATTTTGGAGTAACTTATTACTGGGTTTTAAAAGCACAGCAAAAATCTTAATTCACGTTTCCAAGGATACAGAGAAATCCATTCATCTAGACAAGGGGTGTTTGCGTGCTCATTATCGCTGTATTTTTATGTATCAGTTATTAGTTACGTTTTGGTAGGGGTAGGGATGTATTTTTCAATGAATTCTGACATCCGTTAAATGCATGTCGTCTGGATTTTTTAAAATTTATTGTTAACGGCAAAAATTCTTACGGCATTATTGTCTATTTGTATACTTAAAGATTATATATATATATATATATATATATATATATATATATATATATATATATATATATATATATAAACAAATGTTTAGAGGTACAAAATCTGTATACAGTTTTAAAAACAAGGAATTAATAATGGTAATAGTCCCTAAGGCTCTTTCATCCAACATCTCATCAGGAGAAAATCTTTGGAAAAATTGATAAATTAAACGAAAACAACAACGAAAATGAAGAGAACCCCAAATGGGGAAAACACGCTAAAATCAATAACATATAAGTATTTATACTTATAACGAGGGGAGGGGAAATCGCGTGTAAATAAAACATATATATATATATATATATATATATATATATATATATATATATATATATATATATATATATATGAAGAAATATAGTTTTTATTTATGGGTTAAAATGCTCAATATCAGAGATAGAGCGTATGTAAATATAAATATAAAGTGAATATTGACGTCAACACTCAGACGCAATCGTCAGGCCGCCTGGCGATTGCATCTAACATGAAACAGCCTGTCGCCTCTGATTGTTGACTTCAATATTAACTTATATATATATATATATGTGTGTGTGTGTGTGACGAGCACAGTACTCCTTTCTTTGTGTCTAGCGATTTTTTCTGTTTCCTTTCTTCATCTGTGACATTATTCAATCCAGAGAGTGACCTTTAGCCTTTGGCCTATAATGTATAATAATATTAACATTCATCTGTTGGGCTGGTGCAATGGTTAGCGGCTCGGAAAGAGAGATCGGGGAACCAAGTTCGAATTCGACTCGAATTCGTTATATTTGCTTACGCGCAAATACCTTTGGGAAAATCCATCTCTTCTCCACCATCTATGGGCTAAATGGCTGAAAAGACTGGGTCATATATATCACTAGGATTATATATATATATATATATATATATATATATATATATATATATATATATATATATGTAAGTGGACATTGAGGTCAACACCCAGTGGCAACCAGTCTGTTTCATGATTAAACGCAATGTTCAATGGTTATAGCCTGAAGAGTGCATTAAATTATTTAAACGTGAAACTGACTACCGCCGCTCGATTTTGACGTCAATGTCAACTTTTATATTTACATACAAAGATACTGATCCCTTTAAACCTTAAATTTACATACATACACTGATATCAATCCTTCTATACCATAAATATAGCGTACGTTAAAATATTTTTTTATCAGTTAATTTATATATATATATATATATATATATATATATATAAATATAAACATAAAATGTCTTTAATAAATAAATTGTCGGACTTTGTCCATTTCTTAATATATGACGTCATTTGTTTACATTTGATACGCCAGAGCAGTTATGAATGTACGAGATTCGTGGAAGATTGAAGTTTATAAGCAGTAAATTCGACCTTGCCTACCGAACGCTCCTTTGTGGCCGAGTCGGTTAAGGCGCGTAAATGATCCGTATAGGATGCAGGTTCGAATCCTGTCAAAGGACGAATATTTTCTATGAAAATTTCTCGGACATTCAGGCCGGTAAATGTTATTTAATACTGTTTTATAAACAGAGCATTTAGTTAAATACTTGTATCTATAAAAAAAGAACGTTAAACATAAAAATGTCTTTAATAAATAAATTGTCGGACTTTGTCCATTTCTTAATATATATATAAATTAACTTTCTTATAAAATCGGTCAGATATCCAGACATTCGGAGACAGATAAACGACTTTCTAGGTTTCATCAATTCCCGATTTGCTACCTATGTTAATGACACAACTATTTATTCTCCATCTCAATTGTAAGTCTGATAAGTTCGATAAAATCAAATTGGTAGCTTATCTCGAAAATGATTTTCAGTCTGTTGTGAACTGGGGCGCTAACTTCCAGGAGAATAACACATTTCGCTTTCTCTGTTAAACGTTTTCCCACTAGCATGAAGTGGAACGAGTATATCGAATCAGTTGCTACGAAGGTTGGTTCATTTTGTCGTGCGAGATAATCTTTCTCACCAGAAACTACCACAAACCTATTGGTTTTGCTGGTGTGCTGCATGTCAAACTCTCTGCCTTTGGGCAGAGGAGAAGCCAGACGGAACTATGCCGAAGGGCAGAATCTCGTCTTGGCAGGTAGACAGCTACCAGACCCCGTGTATACGGTGTCTACGGGCTCGGAATTGCCCCACATTAAAACGACCTTGTGCCACATTACGCCATATGGGGAGTTTAGGGTAAATACCAAAACTATCTAGACACATTTATATTGATTTTAGCTTAGATGTGACACAAGAAATTATGGGGCACCCAGTGAGGATTATTATTCAGTCGTAATTGTTTTAGCCAAACAGGCTTGTTAACCATTAAACCACGCCGAGGTGCGCAATCTAAACACATTTATGTCTATCATTCAGGTTTGCATTGAATTTGCATCTGGTCTGGGGCTTCTGCTATATATCTAGAGATTCTTGACAAAATTCTAGGAATAATCATTTGAAGTGCCCAAATCCTTATCTAAGCGTAGATGTGGCACAAGGCGAAAAATATGGGGCACCCACTGAGCATGGAACTCATTACTCAGTCGTATTTGATCTAGCGAGATAAGCTTTCTAATCATTACACCACGTCGAGGTGCCCAAATAATTTTATAAGCTTAGCTTAGATGTGGCACAAAATCGAAATAATGGGGCACCCAATCAATCAGGATCGTATTCATTATTCAGTCGTAATTAATCTAGACAGACAAGCTTGTTAACCATTACACCACTTTCTTGTGATCTCTGATTTTAAAATATTTAAATGTAACTTCAGTCTTCATTTTCTGTCTCCTTGAAACCTGATCTTTATTGGCTTCTTTCAACAATGTTTTTCTCAAATTATTTCCCTCTAATTAACAACCTGCGTCAAAGTGTGTTTATCGCCTTGCTTATCGGTGAAATGATTAATATATATATATATATATATGTGTGTGTGTGTGTGTGTGTGTGTGTGTGTGTGCGTGTGTGCGTATACCGTAAAGGACAGAAAAAGATATATCCCTCATAAATGCCTTTTACCTTGTTTGTTGTTTGTTCCTCTGTTTTCCTCTCTCTTTTCATTCTGTCCTTTTTTAATTTTAATTTAAAAAAAAAACAAACAAAAAAAACGTTACGATTCATTTTTTTATTAAACGTTTTAGTATTGATAAGCTCTATGGAATTTATCCCAGGGAGCGAAATGACAAAAAAAAAAAAAAAAAATGGGGTACAACTGAACTTCATTTTGATGCATTCATATATATCTATATATCTATATATATAATAGTTGCATCTTCTTAAATCTATTATCATATAATATTATTAAATCTTTCATACATTAAATTTTTTTTACGCATTTTTGGATTTCGTCAATGTCGAGATGAGTGTGTGGTTTGGGAGGCTTTCTTCAAACATTGATCTTTTCGACACAGCGATTTACTTGTATCGGTAACGAGGAGAAACAATGGAACTTATTCATAGAACTCATTTCAAACAAAAACAGGCAGTCGAAATTTCTGTAGTACATAATGATGAAGGTAAGATTGGAAAATTTCACTGCCACAGGAACCTGGGGGAAACAACAGCACAATGGCAAAGGGTGAAAATTACAAAAAAAGAGACAGGAAGTTGTGGAGAGCTATTATCGTCCACTATCTGAATTGCCACGACATAAAACATTGGTTGACACGTTGTGTTAAAAAATAACAAAGATGATCCAAATGAAATACAATATTCAAATATGTATGTACCGTATATACTCGCGTAACATGCGACTTTTGAAGACCTAATTTTGCAGCTAATTTTAAGGGGGTCGCATCTTACACGACATATAAAATTAGCGTGTCCACTGTTGGCCCTGGCTACGCCTTTGACCAAATTATATATCAATTTAATGTAGTCAAAATTACAGCTGTATTAAAAAAAAAACACATGATTTTGATAAAACTGATGTTTTACTTAAATATATCCAATAATATTGCATGTAATATTCACATCTTAGAATCGTATTATAAAATACAGTGTAACCCGGATATAAGAGACACGGATATAAGAGAAACCCGGATATAAGAGAGATTTTCTTTGGTCCCAAATTAGAGCCTGTGTTAATGTAAACAAAATAGACCAAATCCGGATATAAGAGAAACCCGGATATAAGAGAAACCCGGATATAAGAGAAACCCGGATATAAGAGACTTCTTCTACGGTCCCGACAACTCTCTTATATCCGGGTTACATTGTACAAACATAGCGAATATGCATCTTTTCTATTGCTTACGTTTATACGATGTTTAGCTGTTTCTCGTCCGGCTGTTTATGGCTGTACGCGTGTATAACGTTACTAACAATACTTTTATGTTCCTCTTTTACTTTTTTTTTTTTAACTTAACTGGAAGATGGGATAAAGAGCGAGAGAAAGAGAGAGGGGGAGAGAGAAAAAGAGCTTAGTCTATTGTAATTTCGTCTCTCAAAAAAGGAAATCACATGATACCCGAGATACATGATAAAATACACTATACGCGAGATAGCACATTACACAGGTATATACGGAATACAAACTAACGCTAAAAATGTCTATGACCATGATTCTTTACAAATTTAACATTAAAAATGCACATGTAATAGACTCTAGAGATAATTTTTTATGTATGAAGATATTTTTAAAAATAGATCCTTGAGATTTCTTTCACATATGATTTAATTAAAGGGTGACAGGGGTTTGTGTAAAAAACGTGCTTTCATGAGATTGCTAAAAAAAGACCATAGTCTCATGAAAAAGACGCCAAAACTTGATGAAAACAAAATTTTATCGTCTAAATGTTTATGTTCTTATTCAGAGGAAAGACCAAAGTTTATTTTAATTATTTTTTAAAAAATTTTCTTTATTTTAGAACATTTTAAATTTTGATTAAAAAAACCTTGTTTCTCTTTGTATCACCGGAACTAGTAAAATAACATATACAAATTTTTAGCACGTTTTTTCTTTTTTTGTATGACAGACATTAATTTGGAAAATCTTGCAAAAATAAAAATAATTGTCGGATGTTTATGAAACTTTCAAAAACTATTCACAGATGATGGAAATTATTATAAACATCTTTACTTTCATGGAAAAAAAATTATATTTATTACCCCTTCCCATAACTAATTTTATGAAAACTCTAGAAATTCAGTCGCATTCAGTTTAGTGATTTTATTAGTTAAAAGCACAAGGCTTTGGGGAAAGAAAATCATGTATTTTTTTTTCAAATTGAACACCCCCTAATTTGAAAATCAACTCTGTATTGTAACAAAAAAAACTCAATAAAACAAAGATATTTAATTTCAAATGCTTTTATTTGGTGTTAGTTGTTTTTATGAATATGAACAATATTTTCTGAAAGCAAAAAATTTTTTCGATGAAAAATTAATTTTGAATACAATTATTTGTTATTTCTTTAATTAGAATAGATTTTTACATTTAAGTTGTTAAAATATAAGAAAATTAGTTAAAAGCCGCATTCAGTTTCGTAAATGTCCTTATGAGATGGATTTCAAATTGAGATTTTCATTTTTTTTTTAAATGGTTGATATGATTGATTATCTGTCTGTTTTTCTGACAAAAAAAAAAACAAGATTTTTAACGAAAATTTTTAGATAGATAGCCATCAATGGCTAAAGGGCTTCTATTGGTCCATTACTTCATTCTGTTTCGTTTTTTGGGCTTCTTGTGATCCATCAGCAATTTTCAGCCCCCACCAATGCAACACAAACTGAATGAACAACGGAAAAAAGTTTCTTGAGACTTCTTTTTAATCGCGTTATTTTATGATTTACAGAAGGGGTCGGCAACTCATTCGACCCCCGCGGGCCGGATCGTGTTATAATGACGGGTCGCGGGCCGGACGAAGGCCATTAATGAAAAATTAAGGAAAATTACATATGCAGACCCCCCCCACGTCAACCTAAATATTTAAAACCATAATGAAAATAAACATTGAGAAATCAGAAAAACAAAAGAAAATCTAAAATTAAAAAAACACCTAACAAAAATTACTTTTCCTCAAGGAACGTCGAAATACTTCAAAATGAAAAAAATCAACCGAAGTGAAATGGATGAAATTATGACGTGTAGGTTTGAAACTGTTATTGAAAATTGTTCCACAAACGAACCACACACACACACACACACACACACACACACACACACACACACACACACACACACACACACACACACACACACATCAAACAAAAACGAAGCACATATACCCATACATACGAGTAAAAATAGTTGCAAACATATACACTTACGTACGTACACATGTGGTATCATCCACACATTCATGAGACATGTATGTATAATGCGCGTATGTTTAACTGTCTTTAGATTTCTGCTACCTCGCATGTCAGTCCCTCCCTGGCCTCATTCACTTTATCGTTCCTTTCGCTTCTGTTATCTTTTAATGTAGCCAAGGGTCAGAACAAATATATATCCATTATTTGGCATTAAACGTAGGCAACGCAATTTGGTAAAATAAGTTTTATGAAAGATAACTGGCAGATAGTCTAATATTTTTAGTGCACTGAGATAACAGCAGGCCTTTTGTCGAATTCAAAAGTCTCGTCTCTCAAGTTAAAAATAGAGTAATTGGTAATCAGGCTCGCGGGCCGGTCAAAATGCCTTCACGGGCCGCATCCGGCTCGTGGGCCGGTCAAAATGCCTTCACGGGCCGCATCCGGCCCGCGGGCCGTAGGTTGCCGACCCTTGGTTTACAGTATAAATAGAAGTATCCTTTCTTGGAGGAAGCAAGTCAGAGAGAAGGGAGAGAGAGAGTTAGAGTGTGAGTGAGAAGGACGGGGTGCAGATGTCAACAGGTTGGCCAATTACTCGTCACCACACTGTAATTTGTCTCACTACGCAATCTGGGAGCAATTACGTGCCTTGCTCTTTTCATCACCCAACCATATCCTTTTTTATTGTCTTCTATCAAAAACTTAAACGAAAAAAATCCATTACCGTCGGGATTCGACGCCAACGGGGTTCAAACAATCCCCACTCGTGAGTCGTCATAGTTTGACCATTAGAGCCTGGTTGGCCATTTTGGCACTTTTTACGCATTCTGTAACACCATTAAATGTAGACATGTGACTTCGTCTGACCCCAACCAGGGAAGACTTCAGAGCAGTTTCATCTAACCAGCGAGACTTTAGGTATGGATTTCAGGCACTTCACAACGGTATCACACTGTGGGTTCGCCTCCCCATGTTGGAAATATCCAGAAATCACCTCCTTACCTGGCCATGGTAAGATTTGAACACGTGTCTCAGACTTGAACCATTCGACTACATGGACCTCCCCAATCTTATAGCGTACTTGTCTTTAACATTAGAGTATCTCTATCTATAAAAGGCAGGATGTGTGTGTGTGTGTGTGTGTGTGTGTGTGTGTGTGTGTGTGTGACGAATGCACGGACGAAATTTTCGACGGATTTGCACCAAAATTTACATGCACATGCTCCAAGTTAGCAGAAAGGCCAAGACCGACTTTGCATTTCCCAAATCCCATCGGTAGTTGAAATAATCGATTTTTTTCATGCTTCTACGGCAGTTTTCATGTAGTTTGCGGCCATTTTCTACTGGCCAGAGTGAGAGCCTATAGCTGGCTGCCATAAATAGGCAGGAAGATTCTATTGGCCAGCGTGAGAGCCAACAGCTGACTGACACGAATGTTAACTAGCATGCTAGCATGCAAAAAAAAATCGATAGCTGCATTCGTCACAAGTGGGAAAAATTTAAATCTGCATGGCACTTTACTCCAATTGGCTCATTCGCTTACTGAAACTCAACGTTGATTCTGATTCCGCAGAACTGGGTCGGGTGTGAAAAAGTATTTGTTGCTAACATTCTTTTTTCATTCTGTTTTTCCAGTTACGAGTCCTTTTTTAAAGCTGATCGTTTTGTGTTCATTTTGTTTAGTTCTTTTTTCGTAACAGATTTAATGTTTAGCTTAGAGCTTAGAAAAAAATTACAGTGTGATATAGGCAAGAAGTAAGGCATATAGCAACATCAGCACGGCAAAGGGCACTCTTTTAAAGGCAAGGAAGGGCAAAAATATTTTAAGTCAAGTGATAGTGATTGATGTATGAGTCGTACGATTTTTGAATCAAGTACGGACAACGCCGGGCCATGCTGCTAGTTGTTCATAAAAAAAGGCCATGTCGTCAGCTTGTTTTCTAAGGTATAACTATTCGTTCTCCGCGTCCAATATTCAGAATCTTATTATTTTTAATTAATCAATTATTAATTATAATTGATAAATAATTGAATAATTATTAACAGAAATAATTTTGTTAATTCATTCTTAATTATATCAATTAATATTTCTTATTATATTATTTTTAAAACAAAAAAGATATAAGCTAAAGAAATAATTCCGTTATTGAAGTCAAGTCCTTTCATTAAATTCATGCGTAGAATATTTTTGAAAAAAAGAAATTGATATTGTTATGGCTTCTCTCCTCGCTGTGACAAAAGGTGTAATTAATTATTCTTTTACGTTTTGTAAATAGAAGACACTTAACTCCTTTCCTGTTTTTATTGTGTCCATTAGCTAAATACGAAGGGTAATTATCAAGATAGGCCATATTACTTTGAAACACCGGTTAAGCAACCTCGAACCAGTTCAGTACCTAGTTGGGTGACTGTTTGGGAATACGAGATGCTGCAAACTTGGATGTGCGGGTAGTGCAATGGATAATGGCGAGGAAATGATAATCGGTGAGCCGAGTTCCGATTTCAGTTGAGTTCGATATATTCACTTTGGAAAGGTAGTAATTTCCCTCTTGTCCCAAGCTATGGGTTAATTAGTACGACTTGCATCATTAAACAATTATTATCTCCCCGCCCCCCGAAAATTTTTTTTTGACACGATGAAAATATTTTGGGGCTATAAATAATCTGCAAAAATGAAAATTAACCAAATTATCAAGATAGGGATATTAACTTTGGTAATTATACAGCCTGAAGATGGAGTTCAAGCGTGAAACAGTCTGTCGCCTCTGGAAGTTAACTTCAATGTTCACTATTATATTTAAACATACTCTATCCCTGATACTGAGTACTTTAACTCATAAATATAGCATACCTTAAAACTATATTCTTATCAGGCATTATATATATATATATATATATATATATATATATATATATATATATATATATATATATATATATATATATATATTTCTGATAAACGTGCAATCAATTTACAAATTCATGAATTATTCACAAAAACAAATGCAAAGGTTAATGATTTCATTGGCGAGATTTCTCGCCAATTAAATCATTAACCTTGCATTTGTTTTTTGTGAATAATTCATGAATATATATATATATATATATATATATATATATATATATATATATATATATATATATATTTATTTAAAATTATAACATATATATGTTATAAAATCACTACAAAAATAGCCATTTTTTTTTTCAACACCTCCGGTGTCTTATCAAGTAATGATGTTGATATATATATATATATATATATATATATTTGCTTATATATATATATATATATATATATATTTATATATATATATATATATATATATATATATATATAAGCAAATATATGGATATAGATCCGACAGTATGAAGAAAATACAGAAAAAAAACAAACAAAAATCTTAATATGCAATTATGCTGTATTAATGTTAATTATGTTTAAATGAAAATGTCCATGAAGATGGTCTTAAATAGACCGAAACGTCCGACGTCGACTTTATAAACATAAATACAGCATAAGTGCATATTAAGATCTTTGTTTGTTTTTTCTGTATTTTTTCATATATATATATATATATATATATATATATATATATATATATATAAAGGCTCAAATAGTAATACTCCATGGTTATAATTTATTACATTGGAATCGTAATCACGATCCAATTCTTCAGACCTACAAATTCAAAATGAATTGAATCGTGATTACGATTCCAATGTAATAAATTATAACCATGGAATATTAGTGTTTGAGCCTTTTATATTATATTCTTGCTCTGTCCTGGACATTGAGCTCTACCTGGATTATAACATTATCATTGAAGGACGAAAGAAAATCACCATATTGATACATGTTTAAATCTAATCTAAGCTTTCACCTTACATAAGCCATTATCAAAGATGACAATTTCAATAAATCAAACAACACACGGACGAAACAACAACGATAGTCCGCCCTTGGATTTAAACGTGTATCAATATGGTGTCTTCCTTTCGTCTTTCAACGATAATGTGAAAGGAACTTACTTAAATTAAACAGCCAAAACTTATCTATATTATTTAATGAAATATGCATTTATATTATATATATATATATATATATATATATATATATATATATATACAGAGTTTATATTAGATATATTCAATCAGGTTTGGTTAAAAATTTAGATATTCTATGGGAATCGCTCTAACCTATAAATATAGCAATGTAGCCTTGGTTGGCAACCAGCCTGCGGGAGAATTTTCTGTCATGTCCTTCACGAATAGAAATGGACATAATCTCCCAAGCGTGTATCACGTATGGTACTTAACTGACTGACTGGTATTGTGTTAATAACAAGTAAAAAAATATATTTTAAACGAACAAATGACAAAAAATTGAGATAAAGAAATAAGAATATTAAATATTTTTAAAAAGAAAATGCCTGTTCTTTGCTAAGAGTTAGCAAAAGGAAAACAAATTATAAGTCTCCAACATTTTATTAAGGATATGACATCGAGATTTTTTTTTTTAAATACGATAGCTTTTATTTTATTCGTGTGTTTTTATTTACAAGTACTGATTTGAAATATTTATAGACGGGCGTCTGTGTCGTTTTCCTAGTTGCATGACAGGGCAGAATTTCAAACAATCCTTCTCGTAATCATCACTTGATTTCATGCAAAGAAATTCTTTACATTTTATTGTATGTTCTTAACAAATGTAAAATTATATCTTGACGTAGAAAGCGAATGCAAGAAACGAGATTTTACGAGCTTTGTTTCGCCAACAAAATGCACCAGCAATCCAATTAGTTCTGAAAATATATTTTCACATATAGGGCAAAGTTCAACAGGTCAGTTACATGACCTGCAAAGACAAAAACGGATAAACGAATACAGGCAAAAGTCACGGTGGAGTAATGGATAGCCTCTCGGATTGAGGAATTGGAGAGCCGAGTTCGGATTTACCACTACCGCCATGTCGTTTAAGTTGGATTCTGTCTGTGGGCATGATGTTGTTTATTTTTGGCAACGCTAAATGCATTATTAACGATTGGGATTATGTTAATGGTAATAATAACCGTGATATTATCTTTGATATATTAATAAAAATTATTGATGATTTATTGGCTACCATAAACGGTAATATTAACCTAAATGATGAAAGAAACGATAATATAATAATGACAAAAAAATGACAATAATGACAAGGCTAATTATGATAATAGTTGTAGTAACACTAATAATAATAATAATAAAACAATGTCAATGATAAAAAGCAGTACTAATGGTGGTAGAGATGGTTATGAAGTGATTGTTCATAAAGTGATAACTACAGTACTGATAGTGAAAATAATAGTAGTAGTTATTTTCGGTAGGTACATAAGTGGTAACAACAATACTAATTTGGGTTATGTTCTTAATGCAGCTGTAGCTAAATTTTACGTTGTTTTTGTTAAATAGTTTTACTAAGGGGCTTGTTACGGGGAAGTGTTTTCATATTAAATTTAGGAATGTTGAGCTTATGTTTGTTCTGACGGTTTTCATGTATGGTGGGTTAAACCATATATATATATATATATATATATATATATATATATGTAAGTGGACATTGAGGTCAACACCCAGTGGCAACCAGTCTGTTTCATGATTAAACGCAATGTTCAATGGTTATAGCCTGAAGATTATATTAAATTATTTAAACGTGAAACAGACTACCGCCGCTCGGTTTTGACGTCAATGTCCACTTTTATGTTTACATACAAAGATATTGATCCCTCTATACCATAATTATAGCATACCTTAAAATATATTTTATCATATATATATATATATATATATATATATATATATATATATATGTACTCTCGACTCTCCCGTCGAATTCGTCGAATTCAAGCAGATCAGTTCCCAGGAAACCGACTGCCCGACAACAGCACATGAGATTTGATTATATATATATATATATATATATATATATATATATATATATATATATATATAGTTATGTAGTTACAGATTTTATATATTTGATATTAGATATATTCAATCAGGTTTCGTTAAATAATTTACATATGCTATGTTTGTTTTAATCGTTATAAGTCCACGAATTAATTCCTTGGAAGCCGTAGAAAATTGATTAAGAAAAATACCAACATTTTTTTTCAACTATTTTTTATTTTCCCAAGTACGTTCAGTATCATCTGAGTTCGTCTTCAGGGGTTTAAAATTTGTGTATACCTGTATACGTATTTCTGTAAATTCAAAAGAAATTACTGTTCGTCATTACTGCGGTTTTTATCGTTCTATATCAATTTCAAATTCACGAGTTTTTCCCTGTAAGACAGGCAACTTATCTATTTCTTAATTTAATTTATTATTTATATATATATATATATATATATATATATATATATATATATATATATATATATATCCCACCGCCGTAACAGAAACGACATTCCTTGTGCCTTTTCTATAAATATTTTCATGGTAATTTTTCTGATGGGCTTTCCTCTTTGTTAGCACGACTTTATGAATTTAAATACCAGATTGGCAGATAGGTCTCGTCATTTTACTTTTGAAATGGCTAGATGCAACTGTAAGTCCTATGATATAAATTTCTTCTCTCACACTTCTCTTTTGTGGAAATCTCTTCTGGCTTTCCACTCAAATTTCATCTTCAAAAACGTAAATGCAATGTGAATCGTTATCTTCTGTCTTCCTAATTCCAGTTCGTTTATTGTTCTCTCTCCTTAATAATGTTTTGTTTGCGTCTTAGTGGCTTTATTGCCCTAACTGAGGTGAAATGATCAAAGAAAAAACAGAAACGGTTAAATAATGCTGATATATTTAATAGTTTCGAATGATACATTCTTGAACTTGGCTGAATTATAAAATGGGCGATTACTCTGAGACATCAATGGTATCATTTGCGTCTGGTTATTAGGATAATCTAAAAATAGAGACAATGAATCAATATTTGAAGAACATGATAGACTTTCGGAAAGTTACAAGCGAGTCTGTAACCAATTGTTGGTTAGAGCCGTGGCTGCTTGATGTCGAATCAACTGGTCATTGAATATGAAAGGAATTGTTTAGTACTTCATTACTTATAAAAAATGCTGATTCGTTTGTTTTTCGGGTCTATATTTCTGAGATGAGGTATTATGTATATTATCCATATTATTCGGACACATGGCACAGTGGCTAAAGGTGTTAGTTAGAGCCAGTGACAGGACCCAAAGAGTGTGAGTTCAATACCCGGCTAAGGCAGTGGAGAACTTTCAGAGTGAAATCAACAGGAGATAACTGATAACTGACATCCATTAAGCATGGCACGTGGACCTAGAACAGTTTACACCAGTAAGCGAAATAAAGGGTTCAGTTCGACATTCCAACCACCTGAAGAAGGCCGGAGCGCACAACGGCCGAAACGTTGTAATAAATATGGCAACCATCTTTTAATTTTTATCGTCTTCAAGTCTGTTCGGTATCGGAAAAAATGTCTTAAACCTCATAGATCTTATATGACAATAAATTTGGATTTATTTTTCCATCTTGTCATTTATCTGCTTGACTTAAAACATCTAAGGTGTTATGGTTTTTTTTCTTACGTCTTCTTAATAAATAAATTCTTCTTTTCTTTATCCAATCAATCACAAGGTGATCGAGGTCTAATAATATAAACTTGCGTGGATATGCAAACAGTACAAAGGTTAAAAGCCCAGAAAGTGAAATCACCGGGTCGATGTTCGAATTCCGCTTGAGATCGTTGCATTCGCATTTGCTTAACCCTAGAACACTAACCGTGGGTATATAGTACCCAGCGCAAATTTTCCTATTTTTAATTTCAATTTTTAGTACCTGATTTTCTTACCTAAATATGTTTTTCAGGTCATATTAATGTTAACACAAAGTTTGAAGTGCCTGCATGTAAAATATTTCAAATAAAGATTGATATTTAATTTTTTTTTTGTTGATATTTTCAAAATCGGGTATGATATACCCCTGGTTAGTAGTGGTGTAACTTTAATTGATGGTTAGTGTTCTAGGGTTAAACACCATTGGGTAATATATAAGCTAATCTCTTCTACTCTCAGCAATGGATTAAATCACAGGCCAAACTGTGCTCTTGTAGCGTTACAGCTGAGACCAGACACCAGGGTCAATCTCAAGGTGGAGCTTCTTGTCGAACGCTTGTGGCTTAATACATGGAAAATAACTCTTTTGCTAGATCGTTACCCACAAAATAAAACCATGAGACAACATTGTAGCCGCAGGCAAATTTTATCCCGTTTAACCTTCTGCTGTAGACGAGCGATGCAGTATCAGGCGAGGTGAGGGTATGAACGTTTTAACTGGCGTATCTTCCGTTTCACATGAGGGGTGAACGGTCTCTCTTTTTTAGGGATATCAAAATAATTTTACAAATTTGGGGACGGATTCCTCATACCAAAACAAGGAGAAAAGTCCACATAAACAGATATCCGCAAATCCTCCGTTATTAAGTTAAGTTTAAAGAAAGTAAACGGTAGATGCCACTGTGTTACAGTGTAGACAAGGTTACATTTGTCATTCATGTACATTTCTGGCTAATCTGTCTTCAGCGACTAACGTGTGTTGTAGTGATTTAACTGAGAAGTTTTCCGTTTAACAGTGGCAGGCCATTCATATCGTGAACAGGCAGGTATGATTTTTACGTATGGTATATGGACACGAGACTGCATGGCTATATCAAATTGCGTTTTCAGACCGAAGGCAGCCGAGTCATCCAACCTTTGCTGCTGTTTATCGGCGCATTGCTGAGACACGATCCTGGAAGCGCAAACGATTGATAGACGAAGACTGAGATCCGCTCGTATGCCTCACCACGAAGAACACATTGTCGTAGACGATTCAGGTATCAGCACATGTCAAGGGGCCTTATCATTTCCTACATCTCATAGTATCACAAGGAGGATACTTCAAGAGCAGCTTCTAAATTCCGATCATTTGCAAAAAAGTTTGTAAAAAGTATTTTTGACACGCCCTATATATATATATATATATATATATATATATATATATATATGAAAAAATATAGTTTTAAGGTGTTCTATATTTATGCAATATAGTGCTCAATATTAGAGATAGAGCGTATGAAAATATAAATATAAAAGTGAACATGGAAGTCAACACTCAGAGGCGACAGGCTGTTTCATGCTCGACGCAATCGTCAGGCCGCTAGTGTTGAATTTTTTCTCGACTATTTATATAAATAGTCAAAAATAATGTCACCTCTTGGTGTTGACTTCAATGTTCACTTACATATATATATATATATATATATATATATATATATATATATATATGAAATATTTAATATATATATAGGGAGAATTCATAATATCGGAAAGAAATTTTTGGGATACAGAGAGAGTACAGAGAGTCTATAACTATATCTATCTATCTATCTATATATATATATATATATATATATATATATATGTGTGTGTGTGTGTGTGTGTGTGTGTAGGGGTGTATATTTAGGCTTTTGACATGTTTCATTCAATATATGGACATATGTCTATATTTATAATAATCCTTTCTCATCCTCTAATTAGTTTCTTGATGTTAATATTAAATTCATTAAGGAAGGTGCTGTAGTTTTTCTTACCCAATAAATAGTTACAACAGAGTGCGTTCACATGAAGAAGGTCGGAGTGTACAACGGCCGAAACGTCGTGAATATCGCAAAAAAAATGAGAACAACACTCGAACAATATAAATAAACTCATCTCAGAAGTATAAAATATATATATATATATATATATATATATATATATATATATATATATATATATTAAAGCGTTTCACCCCAAGCAAGGCGGGAAGCCACTAGGATGCAAGGGGTTACACGAAATAGCAAGATCAGATAGGAGTGATAGAAGAAAGGATGAGGGTAGTGGATAGATTAAGGCAACTGGAGATGTCGATTGACATTACATTTGAATAGCTGATGATTATAGCTCTCAGGGAAACAGGAATAGGGAAGGGAGTTCCACAGGCGAGAGGTGCGAGACATGAAGCAATTAGAGTAGAAGAGACGGCTACATTTAGGAGTTTAGACAGTGAAGGGGTGAGAGCGGGATGCCAGCCTCGTAGGGCGCTGGAACTCATGATGTCTGGGAACCAGCGAATGCAGCTTCTCGGAGCAATTTCCATGAAAGTATTTGTAGAACAGACAGAGGGGGGCGACGGCGCGTCTGTGAGAAAGTGACTGTAGACGAGACGCCAGGGCAGGGCCAACCATATTGCATATCCGCCCCTGGAGCCTATCAAGATCCCCGAGGCAAACAGAAGGGGCGCCAGACCATATATGGCAGCAATACTCCATACAAGGGCGAATTGTGGATTTGTATATCTGGAGGATCGACTCAGGGGAGAAAAACTTCCTGGCGCGGCTCAGGGAGCCAACTTTCCTCGCAGTGGACGAGGCAATTGACTCGATGTATTTATTCCATCTCAGGTCAGCAGTCAACGTGAGACCGAGAAGCCGCAGAGAGTTGCTCTCGAGGAGTTGAGCGTCAGACATTCTAATGGAGGGAAGGGAAGGATCTCTGTGGTGATTAATAGAGAGCAGTTTTGTCTTCGAAGCGTTGAAGTTGACCAGCCAATTCATGCCCCAGTTCACAATCGATTGGAGGTCCTTTTCGAGACGCACGGCAAGGTGAGTCTTGTCAGCGAGACTAGATTTGTTTTTGAGGCAGGAATAAATTGTGGTGTCATCCGCGTAGATGCCAACTTGGGAAGTTACGGCGTCAGGAAGGTCATTTATGTAGATAAGGAATAGAGTGGGGCCTAGGATGGAGCCTTGAGGGACACCTACGTTCGTGGGATAGGAACTGGGATAGGAACTGGGATATATATATATATATATATATATATATATATATATATATCCAGGTATGATGAAAACGAATAGGGTGCTATTCCATGAAAACAATAAACAAAAACTAGTTTTTATTTATTGTTTTCATGTTTAAGTATACTTAAACATGAAAACAATAAATAAAAACTAAAAATTCTTGAAGCTATATACATAAAACAGTTGAAACCTAACCTGAATAGAATAAACTATGAAATCTCCACAAATATTCTTAAATGTCTATAATTAGTAACAGAAGCCATTGGTTTATACCAACGGCTTCCCATACTTAATACTTCTCGAATTCACTCTCGCGTGGTCATGTGTGACGTCATGAGCTGCGGTGCGATTTTCGCTTCCAGCGTCTTACATGCACGAATTTGTCGTTGCTTGGAAATCTTCCATGTAAACAGAAACAGACTATCATCCGTGTATTGCTTCATATATTGTAATGCAATTGTTATCTTTGATAATGGCTTATGTAAGCCGAAAGTTTAGATCGGATTAAAAAATATGTATTAATATTGTGATTTTCTTTCTTCGTTTACTGATAATGTTATTAAGCTTATCAGACGTTGTGAAAAGAATTTACATAAAATAAATAGACAACACTTGTCTACATTATTAATGAAACATGTATCAATGAAAAAATGCTGCCTAAATACACACATTATATATATATATATATATATATATATATATATATATATATATATATATAGGAAGAGAAATGGGTAGAGAGAAAAATTTAAATACATATCAATTTAATTATTTATACACATAGTTACTCATATATTGTATAGATGTTTGGAAATTAACTGCTATTATCTAAAAATAAAAACATGTATTTTGTTAATTAACCACATCCGGTTAAGTCAGTCCACATTTCGTTTCTCATTCCTTTGTCTTTTTCTGACGTCCATCTTTTTTTTCTATCTCTTCCTTGCCTCGTTTTCTTTCTTCACACTAGCATTCCTCATCACTTTCGTATTTCTTTGCTTTTAATTTTTTTCATTCTTCCTCCTCGGGTCTAAATACACCTTCATTACTATTTCAATTCAAATCTCACCAAAGATTAATGCACTTTATATTCATATCAACTGTTATCACAAAATATATTCTTCCAGACGTAATACTACTGGCTTAGGCTTTTTTTTCTCAAGCCACCTTAGCTGGTAGTGGCTGTGTATAACCATATTTTTCTAAACATATTCGGGTAATTTTTGTTTCCTGAAAATTATCAAATTGATAAATTCTATTTGAACATTTCGAAGATTTTTGATATTTTGAAATTTAAAAAAAAATCTGTTGCAGTCTTTTCAGTGAATTCTTGTGAATTAACACAACAAAAAACTTTTACCGTCACCAACTCAGAAGAAGAATTTGATGTCACCAAATTAACAGAAGAATATTTTTTCTAAACCAACAGAAGCATTTATCGTTTCTCAATAAGACAGTGGGTCAACAGCATCACTTCACATCACAAGGAGAAAGCGTCACTAACCCAATACTAATATTTAGCGTCCCAAACACAGCGGAAGAATACCTAAAGAATACTAGAATTTAATGTCACCAGTTCAGAAGAAGGATTTAACCTCACTAAATCATTAGTAGGATTTAGCGTCACCAGCTCAGAAGAATTTAGTGTCACCAATCTAATAAAACGAATTAGTGTCACCAACCAAAAAGAATGATTTAGTGTCACCAAATCCGAAGAAGGATTTTTTGTCATCTACTCTGAAGAAGTATTTAGTTTCACGAACTCTGAAGAAGGATTTAGTGTCACGAACTCAGAAGAAGGATTTAGTGTCACCAAATCGGAATAAGAATTATATGTCACAAATGGGTTTAGCGTCACCAACTCAATAGAAAATTTCAGCGTCATATACAAAACAGTAGACTTTAATATCACCGATTCAAAAGGACTTAATCTCAATAACCCATTACTAGGATTTAGTGTCACCAACTCAGAAGAAAGATTTACTGTCACCAACTCAGAAGAAGGATTTAGTGTCACTAATCCAGGAGAAGGATTTAGCACAACAATCTCCGAGGAAGAATTTAGTGTCATTAACGATTTGATAGATTCACCGTCAACTCAGTAAAAGGATTTTGTATTCCCAACTCAATAGAAGTTATCGATTTTTTAATCAGTCAAGTATTCCTTAAATTAACCTATACGCATCTTTCGATATGAAGCTGTAGATATCTTTTCTGGCTTGAAATTTGCAAATATAGCTAAGGTATGTCGGAAAAAATATAATCATTCAAGATTAACCGAATTTATTCTTTGCCGATTGAATTTTCCAGCTGTGCCTGAGGTGATGGAATTGATTCCAGAAAACGAAGAAAATTGTTTAAACCAAGAAAGCCTTAAAGCACCACAGGTGGTAGGATAAACTTATAGAATAACGTAATATTTGTAGCCATTTTTTCTGTCTTTTGCAGTTTTTCTCTCATTTGAAAACCTTACCGTTCTGTTGACGCGTGCATTTGTGTATATTAGTTTCCATTCTCAGATCCCCGATAGGCTTATACGGTATTTCTCTTGAGAGCAACTTCCTATGTCATTTACAAGGGAGTGTCAGAGTTATTTTAAATGTCTCCGGTTAATAATGTAGTGTGACAGCTGTTTTTGGATGTGTCCGACTTATGAAGGGCTGGCTTAACAGCCCACGTCACGTGGCGCTAAGAACATTCGATTGTCGAGGTTTCTTCTTGATATTGTTTTCCCTCCCACCTTTATTTTTTCATTTGTTTAATCTTTACTTAAAATCTGCTGTTGAGAATGCAATTTCGTCCACAGATTCTTAAGAAACTAAATGCTTGTATGTAAAAGAAACAAAATACACGCCTGGGTGAATTCGAATATCGAACAGCTTGTCTGCTTTGCAAGGAATTGCAACTTAAGTTTTACACTGAATAAAAATAAGGAAAAAAATGGAGAAATTGATTGAAGAACAAGATTGACTGAATTGTGCTGTTTTTACTGTTTATCAACCTTTTGTGTGTCCACTATTTACATTATTCGGACTATTGTCCTCGCCTTTGTCGGCATATTTATTACAACGTTTCGGCCCTTGTACGCTCCGGCCTTCTTCAGGTGGTTGGAATGTCGAACTGAACCCTTTATTTCACTCACTGGTGTAGACTGTTCTAGTTCTAGTTCCACGTGCCATGTTTAATGGATGTCAGTTGTCAGTTATCTCCTGTTAATTCCCCCTCTCCAAGTTCTCCACTGTCTTAGCCGGGTATTGAATTCACACACTTTGGGGCTGTCCCTGGATCTAACTAACGCCTTTATCCAAAGAGTGTGAGTTCAATACCCGGTTAAGGCAGTGGAGAAGATGGAGAGGGGAATTAACAGGAGATAACTGACAACTGACATCCATTAAACATGGCACGTGGAACTAGATCAGTTTAGCCCAGTGAGCGAAATAAGGGTTCAGTTCGACACCAACCACCTGAAGAAGAGCGTACAACGGCAGAAAGTGATAAAAATGAATGAGGGTTCAAAAAAGACATAATACCTCATCTGAAGAATATAGACAGATGCCGAAGGTCAGAAACGTTGTAATAAATATGGCGACAAAGATGAAGACAATAGTCTGAATAATGTAAAAAGAGTACATAATACCTCATCTCAGAAATATAGACAGATGCCGAAGGTCCGAAACGTTGTAATAAATATGGCGACAAAGATGAAGACAATAGTCTGAATAATGTAAATGGTGTACATAATACCTCATCTCAGAAATATAGACAGATGCCGAAGGTCCGAAACGTTGTAATAAATATGGCGACAAAAATGAGGACCATAGTCTGAATAATGTAAATAGTGTACATAATACCTCATCTCAGAAATATAGACAGATACTGAAGGGCCGAAACGTTGTAATAAATATGGCGACAAAGATGAGGACCATAGTCCGAATAATGTAAATAGTGTACATAATACCTCATCTCAGAAATATAGACAGATACTGAAGTGCCGAAACGTTGTAATAAATATGTCGACAAAGATGAGGACCATAGTCCGAATAATGTAAATAGTGTACATAATACCTCATCTCAGAAATATAGACAGATGCTGAAGGTCCGAAACGTTGTAATAAATATGGCGACAAAGATGAGGACCATAGTCCGAATAATGTAAATAGTGTACATAATACCTCATCTCAGAAATATAGACAGATACCGAATGTCCGAAACGTTGTAATAAATATGGCGACAAAGATGAGGACCAGAGTCTGAATAATGTAAATAGTGTACATAATACCTCATCTCAGAAATATAGACAGATACCGAAGGTCCGAAACGTTGTAATAAATATGGCGACAAAGATGAGGACCATAGTCCGAATAATGTAAATAGTGTACATAATACCTCATCTCAGAAATATAGACAGATACTGAAAGGCCGAAACGTTGTAATAAATATGTCGACAAAGATGAGGACCATAGTCCGAATAATGTAAATAGTGTACATAATACCTCATCTCAGAAATATAGACAGATACCGAAGGTCCGAAACGTTGTAATAAATATGGCGACAAAGATGAGGACCATAGTCCGAATAATGTAAATAGTGTACATAATACCTCATCTCAGAAATATAGACAGATGCCGAAGGTCCGAAACGTTGTAATAAATATGGCGACAAAGATGAGGACCATAGTCCGAATAATGTAAATAGTGTACATAATACCTCATCTCAGAAATATAGACAGATGCCGAAGGTCCGAAACGTTGTAATAAATATGGCGACAAAGATGAGGACCATAGTCCGAATAATGTAAATAGTGTACATAATACCTCATCTCAGAAATATAGACAGATACTTTTGTGTGTTATTTAAAACTAACATATATTTCTGATTGCCCTGGTCACCTCGGCGTGGTGTAATGGTTAGCAAGCGTGTCTCGCTAAAAAAAAAAAAAATACGAATGAATAGTGATTTCGATCCTCACTGGGTGTCCATACTTTCAGCCATTTGTGTCATCTAAGCAATGCTTAGCAACTAGGTATATTTGGGATTGAGCTGAGCTGGTATCTGTGTATACCGTATTTTACTGAACATGTTCAGATAAATTTAGTTTTCTGAATATTATCAGATTGATAGAATCTACTTGAACTGACTGATTGCGAGAACGTTCGATATTTTAAAATTTTTAAAAACTCAGCTGGAATCATTTCAGTGAATTCTCGTCATTATCTCAAGAGAAACGTTTAGAGTCACCAGCAGAGAAAGTTGATTAAACGTCACCAATTCAGGAGAGTTATTTTTCGTAGCTATTTAGTACCATCAAAATAATGAATTAATTGGTGACGATGATAAGAATAATATTTTTTGGGGTGGGGATTGAATATTGCATTCATTATTTTTGAGAATAATGATTTTTCCAGATTTCTACTATTTAACCCATAGCTGAAGTGAAGAGATGGATTCATACCTTTTCCAAGGGTATTTGTGCGTAAGTTACCCTAACGAGCCTAAGTAGAATTTGAACCCGGCTCTCCGATTGTTAATTCAGAGCAGCCATCCTTATACGACAGAAGGCCAAGAGGCAACACCCATAGAGCTACTGATTAATTGATGCATTGAACCATAAAATCGGAATTTATTATGACATTTTAACCTTTTATCTTTTTCATTTTTATCTGTTCATCTTATTTTGTTTCTTTAATTTCTATATTTTTTATTCTTAGTTTCTTCCCGTTCGTTGATCTCTACAAAGCTATATTTTTGCGATTAAAGATATCGAGTGGTACACACTGGGTTTCGAATTAACTATTAGCCAGTAATAGCCTGTTTTTTCTATTTAAATTTTCTCTTGAATCATAATTTTTAAGTTAATGAATTAGCTCCTTGCGAATTCCATGACAATAATACCTGTGGAAATTCTCCTGTTTCTTTGTTAAATATCTGAGCTGAATAACTTTGAAAACAATATTATAATGACAATAATAAATATGAATGCAAGCTATTATCTACAGAAGTAAGAGAGTACAAATGAAAAGATTAAAATTTGAAAAGATTTTCCATTTCACTGGAGCAGACGTTAAATGCATGAGATCATTATCGCCTTCCTTATGTTACCTTTTTCTTTATTTTTCTCACTGAAACAAAACAGCCTCACTGATATATCGATTTTGTTTTGTCGTTTCTCGCGGGCAAAACGATTGTCGATTATTTATCTAACGTAATGATAAGCGTAACTTACATGTTAAAAAACAAACGAAATAACTAAGAAACAAGCAGAGTTATACTACGTTGTCTAGTTTTATCGAGGTGAACAGAATCCAGCTATGAGACGGCTTGAATTTGTTTATTCGGTATTGTGGGTGAAGAGTTATTTTCCACCTTACAGCCTCTTTCCCCACAGACGAAAAGTTGCAACGCTGTCGCTACTCTGCCGTTATTTCCATGACAAAAGTGAAGTTGAGCTGCTGTCTTTAGCTTCCTTATTTCAAACCTTTAGAACACGGCATGCCGCCTCCGCAGAGTCAAATCAGCCTTATTTCTTTTGTATTGCAAATGTAAGCAGACAGTTCCACGTTCTTCCGCGTTTATAGTTTCCTGATCGCTATATTCTTAACCACTTAAAGTCAAGCTTATCTATCCTCCTTATCCTCATAATATTCACTTTCTATCATTTCTTTCATTCATGTCATGTGCCACATTCCTTATATCCACTTTAAGAGTATTCCTCTATCTTGAGTGGCTATCGGGCTTTGTATAGGTTAAATCTTTTCCGAATTCTTATTCCTCTCTTTCCCTACTTTACTATTCTCTTTCTTTCCTTCTCGCAATTTATTTCCTTTATTTACATCCCTTCTAAGTTTCCTCAAGTCGCATTTCTTTCTTCGTTTCATTTTCCTCTCTGTAATCCAGGGTTTGGCAAACTATGGCCCCGGGCCACATATACGACCCGCCAAAAGAATTCATGAGGCCCGCCAAATGTTAGTAAATTTGAAAAAGAAATTTACCAAGCAACGCTAAATAATCCTTACAAGAAATTTGACGCCTAATTTTAACAAACTGTTAAATGACTCCAATCAGATACATTATTCTTATGGAGTCATTGAGGTCCTTCTGTTGCTGAGTTTTACTTTGTTTTTCAAATAAATCTCTTTCATGTGAAGTTACTACTTCAAAATACCAATATTTTTTCTTCTACTTTAAACTGAATTAATTTGTTTTCAAACAAATCTGTTTCATGTGAAGTTTCTATTTTAAAATATAAATTAATTTTTTTCTTTAAATTCAGTTACTTTATATGTGTTTTATTTAAAGTTTCTACTTTAAAATATTAGTAAGAAATGTTTATTTCTTTACGCAGGGTTACTTTGTATTTGAAATAAATATATTTTCTACCTAATAATATTAATTAAAAATATTTTTCTTAAAACAAGGTTGTCTTTCAAATGTGTTTCATGTAAATCTTCAACTTAAAATACTTATTAATATTTTTTCTTTAAAGTACTTTAAACTGTTTTACTTTGTCTTTCAAATAAATACGTTTCATTTGAATCTTCTGCAGTACTTTAAGATATTAATTAATAAAAATTAATTGCATTTTTTTTTCTTTAAAAGCCCTTTTTTTGTCTGTTTTAAATATCAATTATTTTGGGCTAATATACTTTGCGGTCCAATAAAATTGTGAATTTTTTAATGTGGCCCGTGCACTGAAAAGTTACCCTACCGCTGCCGTAATGTCTCTTCTTTATTTTTTTATTCTTTCTATTTTTTCTTTAACCTTATCATCTTCTCCATTGTCCTTCTCATATTTTAATCTTTTTTTTTTCTCACCAGTCACATTTCGTCTTTTTTCTGTTTTCTTTTTTCAGTCTCTAATTTCGCACTTTCTAATTACTAAATACCGGCCAATTCTCGTTCTTTCATGGACACTATCAACGTTTATTCGAGACTTGGCTCCATCAAGAGGTGGGTCTCTCTTGATTGGCTGTCGTTTCTTGATCAGTATTTATAGTATTATATCGATCTGTGGGGAGCAAAACCGGTGGAAATCCATTCATGATCCTGCCCCAATGTAAACGTCGTCTTTCCATCTTGACGACTAAGAATAGATGCAAGTGGGTGCTGTTACTACACTCGGATGGCCAGCCGCCGACTATTGCCGAGTGCATTTTCTGCAAGCATATGAAAGCTAGCGGACATAGCCGAACGTCTTCCAATTTACTCATTTTTTTTATTTTTGGCTTTCACATGTGCAAACACGTACAAATTATCATGTATATATAGATACATAATTTCTTTCTATTTCTGTTCTTATCTTCCTGACACACAAAGAAATATTTATAAAAATCGAATACATTAAATAATGTGTGTATATATGAACGTGTAAATATGTGTGTTATGGGGAATAAACGCGCGTACATACACACAAGTATACGCAGAATCACACACACACACACACACACACACACACACATATATATATAAATATGTGCTTTTCAGAAGAAAACCTATCTGCGTTGATTAGGAACAATTTATAAACTATGAATACATTATGCATATATATATATATATGTATATATATATATATATATGTGTGTGTGTGTGTGTGTGTGTGTGTGCGTGTGTATTTGTATGTGTATATATGAATATATATATATTTATATATGTATATATGAATACATATATATATATATACGTATATATGAATACATATATATATATATATGTATATATGAATGCATTATATATATATATATATATGTGTGTGTGTGTGTGTGTGTGTATGTATATAATATATATATGAATGCATATATATATATATGAATGGATTATATATATGTGTGAATACATTATATATATATATATATGAATGCATTATATATATATATATATATATATATATATATATATATATATATATATATATATATATATATGAATACATTATATATATAAGTGCTATATATGAATATAGGGGATGCTAACCTGTCTATGTGTAATTTATATGCATTTTCGTCTATTTAAATACATTAAACATTTGCGGTGATACATAAAATTTGCAAGCATGCATATATATATGCATGTGTATGTATGTATATGTGTGTGTGTGTGTGTGTGTGTGTGTGTGTGTGTGTTTGTGTGTGTGTGTGTGTGTGCTTGCTTGTATTTTTGTATGCGTGCACGCACAGATATACGTACATGTATGTACATTTTAGTATTAAACCTCTCCACTGGTACTTGAAAAACACAAATATTCACACATACATACATATATATATATATATATATATATATATATATATATATATATATATATATATATATATATATACATTATGTACATTATTTGCATCCGTAATATCACAACTTTTCGGCCGTCGTGCCTTTTGACCTTCCTCAGGTGTTTAAGGATAATCGTCCGAATATAAATTCTGTAAATAATCATAAAACCACATACCATATAATTTTCTATACATATATACGCATATATATATATGTGCCTGTGTGTATTTGTGTGTCTGTGTGTTTGTTTGTGTGTGTGTGTTTACGTCTGCACGTCCGTCTCTACGTACATATATGTACATGTATGTACATATTCGCATATTCAGATCGACGCCAGCATCTGTGAGCGCAGAGAGATTCGCAACCCTGTATGCTATTGGGGTAATTACTAATGTGAGTGCAGAATGCGCGTTTCCACACTCGCGCGCTGCTATGGCTTCTACGTTGTATGGAAATGCCTACTACTGTCCCATCAACAAAAGTGGAAGCGATGGAGAGAGGCAGAATAAGTACTATCTCTTTCTATTCTTGTTACTTCGACCGAGGAACAATGGTGGAATGTGTCGAGAAATAAAACCAGCTATGAATTTAGGATGAATGTGACCAGTCAGGAAGAATGCATTTGCTGAGCTTTATTTTAAATTATATATGGCGTTCTCTTCCTTCCTTCCTTCCTTCCTTCCTTCCTTCCTTCCTTCCTTCCTTCCTTCCTTTCTATCTATCTATCAGCCTGTTCGTATCTATCTATCTATCTATCTATCTATCTATCTATCTATCTATCTATCTATCTATCTATCAGCCTGTTCATCATGTATGTATCTATCTATCTATCTATCTATCTATCTATCTATCTATCTATCTATCTATCTCAGTCCGTTCATCATCTATCTATCTATCTCTCTATCTATCTATCTATCTATCTATCTATCTATCTATCTGTCTGTCTGTCAGCCTGCTCGTATCTATCTATCTATCTATCTATCTATCTATCTATCTATCTATCTATCATCTATCTGTCTATCTATATTCATCATCTATCTATCAGCCTGTATGTATCTATGTATCTATCTATCTATCTATCTATCTATCTATCTATCTATCTATCTATCTATCTATCTATCAGCCTATCTATCTATCTATCTATCTATCTATCTATCAGTCTGTTCCTATATATGCATGTATGTATCTATCAGCCTGTTCGTATGTATGTATGTATGTATGTATGTATCTATCTATCTATCTATCTATCTATCTATCTATCTATCAGCCTGTTCGTATCTATCTATCTATCTATCTATCTATCTATCTATCTATCTATCTATCTATCTATCTATCAGCCTGTTCGTATGTATGTATGTATGTATGTATGTATGTATCTATCTATCTATCTATCTATCTATCTATCTATCTATCTATCTATCTATCTTTTCCTATATGACACACAGCTTTTAGACACCTCTACAGAAGTAGTTTTTTCTCTTAGTTAATTTCTCTTTCTTTCTTTCTTTCTTTTTTCTTTCTTTCTTTTTTTTACACATGCCTATTAAATATAAGCCATAAGTATCATCATTCTATCTTCTTATTTGAACTGACCTAGATCTTCTTCTTGTTATTGCGCTATGCATTTGCTTTGTGTAGTACGAGTTGACCCCCGGGTCTCAAGCAGAGACTTCAAGAGACAACACGTATGCAAACAGATGAGATGCTTTGTAACCAGAAAGAAGAATATATATATATATATATATATATATATAATTGTTATCATAGCATGTCGAGGCATCTACGCAAGATGCGAAATGATCCCATGGAAATGATTTTATTTTATAATTCACATATTTTAGTGCCAATCAGGAACATTCGTCTTGGTGCTGTTTTTTTTTTCTTTTATCATTTCACCCCAAGCAAGGTGATAATGCCACTGCCACACCAGGGTTTACTGAGGGCGAAGGAGAACTTTAGTGTTGAGAAACGACAATAAAACAAAAGGTTTCAGGAAAACAGAAGATAGTGATTGACGCTGTATTTAAACTTTTGAAGTTCGTAGCAGGAAGAGAAGCAGGAAAGGCGAAGAAAGTCCCAGGAGCGAGAAATGTAGTAAAAGAAATTAGTAGAATAGAACTTATGGATACATCGAGATCTTTCAGCGCTAAAACAATGAGAGACTTAATTACTACTCTAGTAGTAAGCTAAAATTCATGCGATCTAAGTAAAGTGTATACAAAGAAATTTATTCTTTTTATATTTCGAAATCTTCCGTCTCCCCCTCATCATCATCCTCCTCCTCTGCATTCTTTTTTCTTCTTCTTCTTCTTCTTCTTCTTCTTCTTCTTCTTCTTCTTCTTCTTCTTCTTCTTCTCTCGCCCTTCCTTCTCGCCTTCATCATCTTCTTCATCTGCTTCTTCTTCTTGTCTTTTTTCTCGTCTTTTTTTCTTTTTCTTTTCTTCTTCTTCTCTTCTTATACTCCTTTTTCTCACCCTTCTTTTTTTCTACTCCTTATTCTCACTCTTCATTTTCTTCTTCTTTGCGTCCTACTTCTACTTCTTCTTATCCTCCTCCTTCTTCTTTCCTTCTTCTTCTCGCCCTTCTTTTTCTCCTCGTTTTTCTTCTTGATCTTCTTCTTGTTCTTCTTCTTCTTCTCACACTTCTTTTTCTTTTTCTTCGTGTAATTCTTCTTCTCTTCTTCTTATTCTTCTCTCTCTTCTTCTTCTTCTCGATCTTCTTCTTCTTCCCTCTCTTTTTCTTCTTCTTCTCGCTCTTCGTCTTCTTCTTCTTCTCTCTTTTTCTTCTTCTTCTTCTCGTTCTTCTTCTTCTTCTTCTTCTCGATCTTCTTCTTCTTCTTTCTCTTTTTCTTCTTCTTCTCGCTCTTCCTTTTCTTCTCCTTCTTCTTCTTCTCGCTCTTCTTCTTCTTCTTCCCGCTCTTCTTCTTCTTCTTCTTTCTCTTTTTCTTCTTCTTCTCGCTCTTCCCTTTCTTCTCCTTCTTCTTCTTCTCGCCCTTCTTCTTCTTCTTCTGCTCATCCTTTTACTTCTTCTTCTGACCACATCGCGTTGAAACACCGGTTTCCGAACGATCACCGAAGTTAAGCAACGTCGAGTCCGATTAGCACCTAGATGGGTGACCGCTTGGAAATACCAGGTGCTGTAAAATTATGCTGGTGTAATAGATAATGTCACGGGATTGTTAATCAGAGAACCGAGTTCCAATTGCAGTTGGGTTCATTACATTCATTTTGCGAGTAGTAAAACCCGCCATGACAGGGTTGATCAGAATATCTGCATGGGATGATCTGTCGTAACTACGGGTTAAAACAGCTGCATTCTGGTATGAACACTAATCCTGAATCTGTAGTTGAGGGAGCAGATGTTACCATTCTCTGGAATTTCTCTATCAACACAGATCGAACAATAAAAGCAAATCGCCCAGATAACATTATCAAAGACAGAAAAGAAGATGGTTGAACACTGATTGTCATGAGTGTACAAAAAGTGACAAAAAATGTTGCACTTAAAAACTAAAATTGTTCCTGTTGAGGTTGGAGCTTTGGGACTTAAAAAGAAAGGAACTCAAGAACTAATCAACAAAATCCAAGGCGCACCATCTCTCCAGGAAACCCACAAATTATTTGAAGCAGTGTCAATATCCTGAGTAGAGCTTTTTCTATTTAAGTTTTTTTTGTTTGTTTTAATAGCCGCCTTTTGTTTAAGTGGATTAACAACAACAACAACAGCAATAATAATAATAATAAAAAGCACAATACACCGGCTGAAGCTGCAAAATACTTAAAAAAGAGAACAAAGACAAATGCAACCGACGAGATACAGCAACAATTGCAAGATAAACCGCTTCATGGCCAACCGCTTTATGCCCACACCAAACAAATTGAGATAGACAAATCCCGTGCCCATCAGTGGCGACGTAGTGCAGGGTTGAAAGCTGAAACTGAAGACTTTTATCCTTGCTGCACAGGACCAATACTTATTAACTAGGAATTATCAAGCACATATACTAAAATATTGTGTTAGCCCAAAATGCAGATTCTGTGATAAATATCCAGAAACAATTGATAATCTTGTATCAGGTTGCACGATATTGGCACCTGGCATGAGAGATTGGGCCAATATCTGCACTGGAAAATATGCAACTTCTACGGGAAGGAAACTGAAAGAAAATGGTATGAACACCACCCGGACCAGGTTACGGAGATAGAACCTGTTACAATTCTATGGGACTACACAATACACACTGACAGAACAATCAAAGCTAATCGTCCAGGTATTGTTATTAGAGACCACAAACAAAAAAAGTGCCTCCTTATTGATATGGCAGTCCCTGCAGACTGCAATGTATCTTTGAAGATATTCAAAAAGCTGTCAAAATACAAGGACCTTGAAATAGAAATCTCAAAAACGTGGCACATGGGAACATCAACAATCCCTGTTGTAGTTGGAGCCGTCGGTTTGGTTGGAAAAAGATTCCAGTAGAGTAGGTGAAGGGATTCCTGGAAGCCCATGCCTCAAAGAAATACAAAAAATTGTTCTCACAAGTACAGCTCACACGTTACGAAGGGCTTTATCTATTTAATTTTTTTTTTTTTTTTTGTTAGTGGAAAGTGTCATGGTTACCATTTCTAACCTTAAGTCTCTGGGCGGGACCCGGAAAGAAATGTTTAAACGCCAGAAATCAAAGGAAATAATAATAATAATAATAATAATAATAATAATAATAAATGATGATTTGTAAGTTCCACTGGACGCAGCTTTTTCTCACGAACCACTACTTTGTGGAACCGACTCCCGTGGGGATGATTCCCCGATCAATACAATCTCAACCTGTTCAAGTTTACGGTTAACCGTTTTCTTCCCCACCTATCCGCATAAACTGTGCCTCTTGCTCTATAAGCCTCTACCTCGAGTGGACCTCAGGCCTTGTACAGGCTGAAAATAAAAATATCAAAATAAGGATAAAAACAATATCATATTGGGCTGTAATTTGAAAATGGACACCACACCTGCTCGGAACAACAAGAATAGTCTTGGATACAGTCTGTCGAGGGAATGAAGCATTGTCCGGTTTATTTTGCGAAGTCAAAAGACGTGAAAATAAACTTCTTAGCATCAAGCAACCTCATATGCTGTGCGGAATCATAATAATTACTGGGATAGGTTTTTGGCTTTCTTTGGGTATCATAAATAGGTGAATATTTCTCAATTTTGGATTTTATTCAAATATTTTGCGTAAAACCTCTCATTGAATAAATATTATCGGTCAATTTTTGTTTTTGGCATATTGTTTTGAGTCGTCCTCAAATAACAATCTAGTCAACCTTTTAGTCGTTTTATTGAATTTACTTTTACCAGAGGGAGAGTCAAATGAAAGTCATGTCATTGCTGTTACGATCAATCAGTGAAATAAATAAATTCCTTGAAACATCCCCTAAAATACTGGCTATGGCTCTCCTCCATTTCTACACTGAATTTGTTTTTTTTTTTTATATCTTACATGTTCTCAAAATTTTAGCATCCATAAGCACTCCGATAGCCAATGTTGATGGATCGTGTGAAAGGATTTCTGTCCGGGACATTTGACAGAATCGTCATTGCTTTGACTTGGTGTAGAAAAATTATCACACGCAAAATTATCGTACTTTTCTTTAAATCTTTTGTCATCGTAAGAAAAAAAAAAAGAAGGAAAACCTGTAAAAAAAAAAAAAAAAAAACAGCTTTTTTGAAAATATAACATGTTTCCTTTGAATGTTTTGCTGTGAAGATTTTCCACAACTAGACATAACCAGCTATACTTCTAGGGTACCTAATAGGCGATCGGGGTACTTCCATTTATTTATTATTTTAGAAGAATTTCCGAACCGACATACCTAATTAAGACTACACCGTTTATTATTTTCTCATTTTTTGATCCACTTAAGAATTTTTCGCCCCATCTTGCACTAAGACCTATTCGATTATTACATTTGGGGAAAAAAATCTGACCACCCCGATTATTAAGACCATTTACTAATTTCGGACTTTCTGCCCCACTAAATGATTTTCCAGAATTTTTTTTATATTTTTAAAAGACCTCCTACCTCAGCGTTTATTGCATATTGGATAAAATTTTGACCACCCCGATTATTAAACCCACACCGTTTACTAATTTATGAGTTTTTGATTCACTTCAGTATTTTCTGCACTAACACCAATCCCTTCCTGGATACGTCCAACAGCAAGGACTCTGATCAGGTGGTTTTGAGGAGCGTGGAATCACCTCTTAATTGCTGACCTGCGGTGGTAGCACCTGTTAGGGTCCCAGCTATCGGTAAATAATTAACCCCCAAACTTGGGTTAAAACACTATGAAAGTGTAAACATAGGTTTTAATACCAGAAATATTTTGTAAAAAATTACTACCAGCAATACATTTTTGATGAAAAATTATTACCAGCAATAAATACATTATTACCAAGAATACATTTTTGAAAGCAAAAATATTACCAGCTGTACAGTTAAAAAAATAGCAGCTATACATTTTTTGCAAAAAAAATTGAATAACCCATTGAGGTGTTTTATATGCTGCAAAATAAAACAAAACCAATATATACTGAGATAGATAGATAAAATCTTGATAGATAGATAGATAGATGATAGATAAAAAAATATTACCAACAATAAAAAATAACCCATTGAGGTGTGCAAAATAAAACAAAACAAAAAATAAAATATAAATATAAATATATATATATATATATATATATATATATATATATATATATATATATATATATATAGATAGATAGATAGATAGATAGATAGATAGATAGATAGATAGAAAAAAATATTACCAACAATAAAAATCTTGTCGGCATTGAATAACCCATTGTTTATATGCTGCAAAATAAAACAAAACAAATCAATATATACTGAGATAGATTTAGATATGATAGATAAAATAAAATAAAAAAAAACCAACAATAAAAATATATATTTATATATGCAAAATAAAATAAACAAATATATATATATATATATATATATATATATATATATATATATATATATATATATATATAGATATATATATATATATATAAATAGATAAAAAAAAATATTACCAGCAATGAAAATCTTGTCGGTATTGAATAACCCAATGTGGTTTATATTCCGTAAACCAAACCAAACCAAACCAAACCAGACCAAACTAAAGACTAATGTTTTATAGCTTATTGGGAAAAATCCGAGCACCCCGATTATTAAAACCACGCCATTTATTAATTTAGAACTTTTTTAGCTATATACCGACCCCTTTTATTAAGACTTCTCTGTTTATTGCATATTAGAAAAAAGTCCGACCACTGTGATTATTACATATTGGGATATTTTCCGCCCACCCTGATTATTAAGACAACCCCTTTTATTAATTAAATTTTTTTTTAACCCACTATATGACTTTCCGGCCAAAGTTTAATAGGACGCCCAATCCGCTTATTGCATATTAGGAAAAATTCTGACCACCTTAATTATTAAGACCCCTTCGTTTATTACTTTCACACTTTTGGGTCAATTAAATTATATTTCATCCCCCCCCTATTATTAAGAGCTCCCCTTTTTATCATTTTTGCAATTTTTCCCGCCTGTTTCCTACATATTGGAAATCCGACCACCCTGCTTATTAAATCCACCCTATATTAATGATCTGATATTAGTTACTGTAATGATTTTCTTTTCGGTATCCTTTTTAAAAATATAAATATGATCTTAATTTTCTCATCTCAGATTCTTTCAGACTCTCTGGCATTCGTACATTTGTTAAAGAACTAGAAGTCATGGAATCCATAATTCCTGACACTTTCGAGGTTGCAATGTTCCTTTCAAATTATATGAATTTACTAGTAAGATAACCCGTCATTGACCGGGTCTTTCGTTACTGGGAATTTTTACCGTTCACTTGGAGCAGTTTAAAGTCATCTCACCAGAAAATCAATATTAGTAACAACATTTGGGTGCAACTGAGGCAAATCCCAAAATTGGGGTTTAACAATTTGAATGGATGGATGGGGGGCTGAAAAGGGCCGTTTTTGCGTTCTCAATCTTGTAAGTAAGGAAACTCTTCCATGGACCGACATAATAATAATATACGATGATTTTTATATATAATATAATTTTTTTTGTAATTCTAATAATCTTTTCGTTAGATTTCAACTCTCTAAATTCATTGTACGCTGTTTTTTACAGACAATAAATTTTGCCTATGTTTTTTACGCAAAGTGTAAAAAAATCAGTTTTTTTTTTTCGATTTTTCACCTTGAAGGTTGTAATTTTTTCCAGCCAATTTGGACTCAAAACCGTCACAAAAGAATGACCTATGAAAGAAAAAAATTAATCGAAGTCGGATGAAAACTATGGAAACGCATAAACAACATTTGATCACACACACACAGGTACATACACACACATTTTTAGAATTATAGATATAGAGATTTCTTAGCTATAAATCATGTCTGTTGCATATAGCTGGATATTTCCTCAAGATTTAGCAAGCACCCAACATAACGTTAATTTTTTTTCACTCGCATTTCCTGGATACAATAAGAAAAAAAATCATGCATTTACAAATTCAGATTAAATGCAATGAATATTAATGACACATCACTTTCATGGTAGGGTGAGGGGCAGGACATTTGGTTTGGTTTGTTTTACGGCATATCAACCTCAGTGGGTTATTTAATGCCGTCAAGATTTTTATTGCTGCTAATATCTATCTATCTATCTATCTATCTATCTATCTATCTATCTATCTATCTATCTATCTATCTCAGTATATGATGGTTTGTTTTGTTTTATTTTACGGCATATCAACCTCAGTGGGTTACTTAATGCCGACAAGATTTTTATTGCTGCTAATATTTTTTTCTTCAAAAATGTATTACTGGTAATAATTTCTTACAAAAATGTATTACTTGTATTAAAACCTATTTTTACACATTCATAGTGCTTTGACCTCAGTTTGAGGGTTAGCTATTTGCCCAAACCTGGGACGCTAACAGGTGCTATGACCCCGGGTCAGGGTGGACCTGGGAACATCACATTAAGAGTTGGTTCCACGCTTCTCAAAACCTCCCGATCTGAGGCCTTGCTGTTGGATGTACTTAATCCTCTTACCCAGGACGCGGCGTTTTTTGGTGGAATCGCTCAAACCAGTTTATAGGCCTCTGGTATATTGTCCTTGTTTTAGACGAGTCCAGCGGGGATATTAAGAGACAGACCGTATACGCAATTACTTTACTCTTGATGGTTACGCGTCTGTCTGACCAAACTCTATTTTATAGTTTGCCATATGCACTGTATGTCACAGAAACGTCTCTGTGGCAAACAAAGAGAAATGAAATCGATAATTTGGAATCAGGTCAAAAAGGTGAGGAATTAAAAAGAAGGTGAAATTTTTAAGAAAAAAATAATGGCGGCTGAAGTTGAAATCTTGGATTGATTACTTGATTTTTTTTACGGTTTATCAACCCTTAATATAATAAACCGTCTTTATTTAGTATCCAATTTGAAAAAAAAATATATATGTATACCCAGACTTTAAACGGGAGCTGGGATTTAATTATAAAGTACTCTTCCGCCTGACTCTGTACCTTTACCCAAAGGGTATTATGTAATGTAATCAATTCGACTGGAATTCGAACTCGGCTTTCTAATTCCTCAATCCGAGCCGCTAACCATTATTACTATGTCGTATCGCCGCTATACTGATCCCTATACTGATTACTAATTGGATCACTATTCAGTGGCTACTATTCGAGCGAGTATTATCGAGCAAGTACTATTAGTGCGGGTGTTATTCGAAGGCGTCTGACACCAGTATTGTTCAATGGCGTTACTATAGTTGTATCTGCGATTACAAAGTCTCTACTACAACGAGAATTACGAAAGTGACAACGAGTATTCGTTGTCATCACAAAGAGTTTATTACTTTTTAATTTCAGTTTGTTAGAAGGATACATACTGATGGTATATGAAAAATATTTATTGCTTAGGGTGAAATGATTAAAAAAAATTATTTGGTTGGGGGGGATTATTAAGGAAGCTGTTTTACTGGTAATCTTCAAAGTGCCATTCTTTGTTATTAGTGCTCATTTTCTACCAAGTAGGCACAATGTTGCATATATATGCTTGCAGTGTTTGATATTAATTGCCACCAATATCTGTCTATATTTCTGAGATGAGGTATTGTAACTATTTACACTATTTACATTGTTTGGGTTGTTGTCCTCATCTTTATTGCCATATTCACAGACAATATTTTTAAGATGAGGTATTATAACTATTTACATTATTGACATTGTTTGGACTGTTGTCCTCATTTTTATTGTCATATTCACAGACTATATTTCTGAGATGAGGTATTATAACTATTTACACTATTTACATTGTTTGGACTGTTGTCCTCATCCCTATTGTCATATTCACGAAGTTTCGGCAGTTGTCGCTCAGGCCTTCTTCAGGTGGTATACATTAGATTGTACAAGTGACCATGCCTTTTCAGGATGTCTCAGTATCAGTTATTTCCCTTTAGAAGCCAGGTAATGTACTCACTACTCTTTGGATCAAGTCACCTTTGTCTTAATTCAATGGGTCAACGTATATCACCTGAAGAATGTCGGACCGTACAACAGCTGAAACGTTGTGAATGCAACAATGAAGATGAAGACAAAAGTCTTAACAATAGTTATAATACCTTATCATAGAAATATAGTCAGAGTCTGAAGAATGCCGGAGCGTCCAACGACCGAAACGTCGTGAATGTGGCAATAAAGATAAGGGCAATAGTTTGAACAATGTTAACAGACAGATTCTGAAGAAGGCCGGAGCGTACAAGGACCGAAACCTCGTGAATGTCGCAATAAAATTGAGGACAACAGTCCGAACAGTGTAAATAGTTACAATACGTCATCTCAGAAATATAGACATATGCTGAAGAAGGGTGGAGCGTACAACGGCCGAAACGTTGTGAATGTGGCAATAACCATTTGGAAAAATATCCAAATAGTGTAAATAGTGTAAATAGTTATAATACCTCACCTCAGAAATATAAACAGATTCTGAAGATGGCTGGAGCATACAACGACCTAAACGTCGTGAATGTTGCCATAAAGTTGAGGACAACGGTTCAAACAATGTAAATGGTATAAATAGTTACAATACGTCATCTTAAAAATATAGAGCCTGAAGAATGCCGGAGCCTACAACAGCCGAAACGTCATGAATATGACAATTAAGATGAGGACAAAGGTCCGAACAGTGTAAATAGTTACAATACCTCATCTCAGAAATACACACAGCATATTATAATATCTCCGATTTCCTCTTTGACACATCTCGTTACAGGAAAAATATTGAATTTGTATGCATATTGATTTTTCTGAGATGTAATTATATTCGAATCTATTTTAATTGTTTCATATTGATTTACATAGTAGAGATTTAATTAACTGTAGACGTTTTTCATGTGATCGTTAAATAATCCGGGAAAATATCTGTCTTGATTGATTGATAGAAATCTATATTAAAAAGGGTAAATCATATAAATGATTGTATAAAAAAAAAATTCCGGTTACATTTGTAATCTTATTGTTAAAATTATTCTGAAATATACTCTGCGATTAATTCGAAAGCGAAAAACATATGGCGTTTTAATAATCGATCAGTCGATCTTCTTTTTCGAAAAATCAATAGATACATAAATAGGCGCCGATTTCTATGTACACATATGATAAAATAATGTCCGAAAAGTAGGATATCATCATCATCAACAGCTTCATTATCAGTTCCCATGACGATGATTTGTGGTTACGACGCCATCGTCATTAATCTTGTTTCGACTTATGACATTTTCCTCGTACATACGACATGATACCTGCTTCAGAAGGATACATTAAATAGATTCAGGCAGAAATTGTTCTTTAAGGCAAATATCATTAAAGAAAACAGACATTTTTTGTCGATTAATTTTATAGATCGTCTTTCCCAAATTACGTATAACCCTCCTCAGATAATGTTGTGGTAGGATCCACCTAATTTGCATAGTGGAGTACCGACCATATAAATATGGTTGGTACCGGGAAGAGAGGGAGGAATCAAGAGATTCAACCAGAGACTCTGCCCGACTGCGATTCAGTCAACACATTCTCCAGGAACGGTCTTACCAGAAATATACAAAAGACTATATGTAAATATTGTGTACACTTTCTTGTTTCAATACATTTTGTTCTAAGTACATTTTGTGGGCATTATTATTCCATGCATTAGTCAAGTTTCAACAGATAAGGATTAAATTCTGTCAGAAAATTCCAAAGTTCAATTCAGAAGAAAGAAATTAACTATGGACAATTCCAATATATATATATATATATATATATATATATATATATATATATATATATATATAGGGTGCGGCTGGTATTTGAGGACAGATTTTATGAATTAGTAAAAACTTTCTGAACAAATTATATTTGATTACAAACAAGTAAACGTGAAATTTCGCTAACTATTATTTAATTTTATTCAATAAAACCACTAGTAGCATCAATAACTGTCTCTATATGAGGTCGAAATTGGCTGCAAGCTCTGATTAATTGGTTCTTTATTTATGTCAGACATTACTCGAACCATTGCAGCTTTAAGAGAGTCTTTGGTGTTATGAGGCTGTTTATTAACCTCCTTCTCAACAACACTTCATACATAATAGTATAGTGGAGAGTTAGGAGGCCAAATGTGGGGTGTGATGTGGTCGTTCAAATGATCAGCCATCCATTCTTGCGTTCGTAGAGTCTTGTGTGATGGGGCCGAGTCTTGCTGGAATATGTAAGGCCTGTCGTTGCATATGTTGTCAATCCAGGGCTTGACACCTGTTTCTAGAACCTCAATGTAAGCAGCTGCATTTACTCTATGATCTTGCGGAAAAACGTGTGGTGGCATAACATGTCCTTCATTGATAACCACACCCAATACTATAACACTTGAAGGAAATTTTGTGCGCATTACTCTTGGCACCTCAGAAGGATCTGAACAAAACCATCCGTCTTTTCTTCTGTTAACCAAATCACACCAGCTTATGAAGGTTTTTTTTGGGTCTGTTTAAACAGTTTTCTTTTGTTTTTTTTTCAGACATAAATTGGCCTCTCTTCATCACATAAGACTTGTATCGAGTGTCTTCATGAACACTCCTTCTGATTGTTGCTTCAGACACATGCAGCTTTTTGGCAATTGACCTCATTGATTGACCTTGGGTTTCATCAGTTGTCTGCTTGATATCCAGAAGAGATTCGGATGTTCTCACTTTATCTGAACGTGCAGTATGTCTTTTACTTTTTGATACAGACATTGGGGAACTGTCAGCGTCTTCTAACTCTTTTCGTTTCTTGTGGACAAACGATCTTGCAACTTTGAGGAAACGTGCAATATCCAAATTGCTATGATCAGCATTTAATGCCACAATCACAGCATGCCTTTTCATTTCATTTGTTATTTGTCATTCTTGATTTCTGAAAAATAAAAGCATTAGAAGTTAGTGGAAAGCAGTATTAATCTTAAATCTGTATGCCCTCAAATACCAGCCGCACCATATATATATGTATATCCACAGACAGACTGTTTCGCTGTATCACGGCTAGACGTCCAATTGCTTCAATATATATAGTGTTTGGTCACGTGGTCTTGGTCTTTTGTTTAGCGCCTATAAGTATACAGTTTCCTTTACCTCTTTAGCCAGCTTTCCCTGACGATCCGCTTAGGTGAAACCTTGGTAGGTTTGTCTGGCTCTCTAGGTTTGACTAGGTCTGCTCTACTTTTGTATTGAGCACTTTTTAGTTAGTTGATTACTCGTATCGGGTTTTTTTTTTCTTTGAGCCTGTATACTGTGCGATTGTTTTCGACAGACCTTCATGTTCTTAGCTCTTTTAAAACCTTTTTTTTCCTTCGAAATTGATTCATTAACAAATCAAGAAATCGAAGGTTTTTCAAGACGAATGTAGTTACCTATATTATATATATATATATATATATATATATATATATATATATATATATAACGTCATCCACAGACAGACTGTTTCGCTGTTTCACAGCTCATCAGTGTGGCTAGACATCCGGTTGCCTCTAGCTAGGCTCGAAACCCGACTGAATTGGTGTCGGCACGGTAGGGATGAAGGCGGATTTTTAGCGTATTTATTTTTTAGAAAACACGCCCAGTGACCGACAGTGACACAATTGCGAAGAGTCTCGCTATATAGCTACAATAGTCACTGTTTACAAACCCACATATATATATCATGCCTTGGATTCGCTAAGCGAAAATCAAGAAGGAGTCTGCACACGTCGCTTGCAGGCACGTCTGTGACTGAGAAGTCCAATACGGGACAGGCAAACCCGCTTGCAGTAGTCGCAGTTGAAAGTCCGGCCTGGGCTCGATGTCATGGTGTTGCAGTACTTCCTCCTCTTCTTCTTTCCACTGAGAGCGGCTCTGCAAATACTTTCAAAGGAAACAGCATGGTTGGTGGGGAGACGTCACGAGTCTCAGCTAGGTTGACCTTTGGTATATATATATATATATATATATATATATATATATATATATATATATATATATATATATATATATCCATCAGCCCAAATGCGACATTTCTGCTTATAAACGAATCCACCATGATGAAAATGGTCTTCATCACTGAAGAGGATTTTTTGCGAAAAATCTTCATCGGCCAAATGTACGACGCTCCAAATGGTCAGCAAGTTTCATTTCTTTGGTCAATTGAATTTTGTAAGCGTGGAGAGAAAAATCTTTTGTCAACATTCGGTGTAACGTTGTTGTGGAGAGGCTCAGTTCCTGCGCGCGATGACGAATAGAGTCGTCTGGATTTTCGGCCACATTCTCGTGCACTGCGGCAATGTTTTCATCTGAACGGCGTAAACGAGTCCGCAATGGTGTTTTCACATCTGCCACCGACCCATTTTGTTTGAATTTACGAACAATTTTTCTAATTGCACGCGGAGTGCGCTAAACACATTTCTGTTTGAACGTCCATTTTCGTAATAGGCTTCGATAACTTTAGCACGTTGTTTGATTGTTAATCTTTCCATGGTTGAAATTGCCAAAGATTTAAGTTGTTATATCTGAAAGAAAAAGCAAAAAAAAAAAAAAAAAAAAAAAAATTAGGCGCTTAAAGTTAATTCGCATTTAAAATCGGTCGAAGTTATTGGAACACACTATATAAACAAATTTATTAAATTTGAAAGAGGGGTTATATTATTCGATTCATCAAAAAGTTACTTTCTCACAAAACTGTTTACATGCTACACGTAACATTGTTTTTAATTCCTGTTAATTTGTTAACGATACGGCCCTCTTCTCGATCTCTAAGAATTGCCAATATGACGTTACTAAAAACTGTGATTTCAGTGCCCAGCGAGGTAAAAGTGTTCGACAAGGGGACTTTGTGTACCAGGGATCCAGCATTATGGGAGATTAAGAGAAGGCTTGCAACAGTAATAAGTGCTACAATAAAAACTGGAAACATTTGTAATAAACGGATTATCAGCCTAAAATTAAAATGGTCACGAGCCATTGCTTCCGTCATCACCAGCTACGGATGAGTCATAGGAACTGACCAGAAGGGAAAGACACCGGATGAAGGCTTTCGAGATATTGGTATGTCGTAGAATCTTTAGAGTGATATAGACTGCGAGACGCACTAATAAATGGGTACCATCAGAACAAGGTACCTATTGAGAGAGTAAAGGGTACAAATGAAGTTCCTTTACTTTGGACATGTTATACGTTATACGACTCGGCGACTTCAATAACATTATTCTACTGGGCCCAGTGAATGGCTAGCAGTGTCAGGAACGACCACCGTTATCTTGGTCTGGTGATATTAAGAGGTTGACTGGAGGGTAGTATCAGACAGGAGTGTGAGGACCTTTCAGGGCGTAAGCGATCATGGCTCTCCACCTCCTCTCTATCCCTTGCAGCTCTCAACAAATTCCTTCCCTCTGCTACCTCCTCCACATCACATTCTGTCAACCACTTGCTTAAGCTTTCTATGTGTGTCATGCGTTGTTTTCCTTGTCTCTCTTTCCGTCTATTCGACCCGTGAGTATCAAATTCTCCAGACTTTCCTTCCTCAAAAACTTCAGCTGCCTCTCCCTGATGTTAAGTATAAGCCTCCTCGTTGTTTGCGACCTCATCGTTGCTCACACGCTCGTAGGGACCACACTGGCGATAAAGCGTCGAATAAATGTATGAATGTCATGTAGACTTAAGGAATCGAATTAGTCAAACCATGACTTTCATTTCTATAAGCGTATTGTAGTCAAACCTATAGGAAGTATTTTGGTTCCTTTGTAAATCTACAGATTCGGCATTATCGCCTCCAAAACGAAACTGCTCTTTTTTTAATCATCTGGGGGAACACTTTTTACTTTCCATCAGTATGGCTGATGCTAACCTCCACGACAATGAATCGTTGCAGCTTCTCGGACTAACGTTTTCCGCTGACATGAAGTGGAAAGATTATATTGAATCAATTGCTTGGTCTTCTGCGAGGAAAGTTGGTTCACTCTGTCATGCTAGACATTTTTTTTCACCAGAATCTATTTTACGTATTTATAAGTCTACCATTCGTCCATGCTTAAAATATTGCTGCTTCATATTTAAAGATCCTTAATAAAAGAAGAATCTGTAATGTTATAGGTCCTAACCTTTCATCTCGGTGCCAGTCACTTTCCCACCGACGTAGTATAGTTTCCCTGTGTCTTTTCTATAAATATTTTCATGGTAATCGTTCTGTGACCTTTCATCTATCGTAACTGGAATTTATGAATTTGAGCGCGGTATTAGATTTAGTCTCATCTTTTTACAATTGAAATATCTAGATGTAACCGTAAGTTCTATGTTAACAGTTTCTTCTACCGCACTTCTCGCTTTCGGTTTCTTTCTTCCCAGTAAACTTTGAACTTTGAGTGTCTTTTATTGTTCTTTCTCCTTATTAGTAGTTTTTCTCATATTCTCTAACACTCAGTAACCCTCTTGCGTCCTAGTGGCTTTATTGCCTTTGATCGATAAAAATTTAAATGCAATGTAAATCGTTATCTTCTGTCTTCTTAATTCTTGTTCTTTTATTGTTCTCTCTCCTTAATAGCGTGTTTTTTGTTTGTTTTTTTTTTTTTTTTGTAATCTCTCAAACTCAGTAACCAACCCTGTGTTTCATTGGCTTTATTGCCTTGCATGGGGTGAAATGATTACCCCCAAACCCTAATTTTTTTTCTTGAATGCGAAGTTTTGTGCAACGTTTAATCTGATTTGGCTCCGTTATAGTTGATGTATTTATTGCTGAGCAGGGAAGGAATTTTTTTCTTATTTATTTATTCTACCGAAGAGCCACTCAATATAGATGTTTGCTGAGAGAAACTGTTATAAAGCCTAGGGAGGGGGAAAACTGAGATTGTTACAAGGCCTAGGAAGGAGAATCCCTGAGTGAGATTGTTATAAGAACTAGGAAAAAAAGAGAGCTGAGTGAGATTGTTATAAGGAAAAGGAAAGAAGAAGTTAAAAATGGTTATTACAAGGATTTATAAGAAAGATACCAGTTGAACCTAGACATGATGAGGTTAATATTGTAGAATTCGATGAATCATCCTCTCGGGAGTTTGGTCCACAAAATATTAGTTTTTGGGAAGAAACAACCCGAGTGGAAAAAAGAAAACACAATAAAAAAAAAAATCAAAAAATCAAAAGAAATTAAGTAAATAATAATTATATTTAATAATTTGATAAATATAAATCCTGGACCACAATATTGATCGAGTTTATAATACAATCTGACTATTCCATAAAAATTCATTTAAAATTTTTTTAAATTTATAGGAATAAAATATAGAATAAAATTATAAATTTTGTAGTACAAAATATACGATAAAATTATAAATATTATAAGTTAAAATATAGGACAAAATTATAAATTTTATAGGGTAAACTAAAGGATAAAATATATATATATATATATATATATATATATATATATATATATATATATATATATATATATCATAGAGTAAAATGTAGGATAAAATTATAAATTTTATAGCGTAAAATATAGGATAAAATTAGAAATATTATAGGGTAGCATATAGGATACAATTATAAATTCTATAGCGGAAAATATAGGATAAAATTATAAATATTATGGGGCAGCATATAGGATAAAACTATAAATTTACATAGTAAAATATAGGATAAAATTATATATATCACAGAGTAATATATAGGATAATATTATAAATTTCATAGCGTAAATTATAAGATAAAATTAGAAATATTATAGGGCATTATATAGGATAAAATTATAAATTTTATAGAGTAACATATATGATAAAATTAGAAATATTTTAGGGTAACATATAGGATAAAATTATAAATTTTATAGCGTAAAATATAGGAAAAAATTAGAAATATTATGGGACAACATACAGGATAAAATTATAATGTTTATTGCGCAAAATATAGGATAAAATTAAAAATATAATAGGGCAAAAATATAGGATAAAATTAAAATTTAAAATAAAATTAGAAATATAATAGGGCAAAATATAGGATAAAATTAGAAATATAATAGCATAAAATTATAAATTTTATAGTTTAAAATATAGGATAAAATTATAAATTTTATAGGATAAAATATTGGAAAAAATTATAAATTTTATAGGATAATATTTGAATAAAATTATAGGAATAATAATACTGGCTGCGCGGTCAATGAATGCCGACTAATTCCGCTTAAATCTGATATAACCATGTTTACTATCATGTTTTATTTTGGTCAATATCCTATAGTGTTGATTAGAAGACTAATTCTGCAAGCAAAAGTCTTATTCGTCACCAATTGATTGAAATGTATGACTTTTTTTTCAAAAATAGCGAAAACTGATTAACCAATATTAATCAATAAAGTCGTTTAAGTAGTTTTATTTTTCATGGAAGATTCAAATTTGACCCCCCTCCCCCCGGAGTGATACAACATTTGCTGTGTAGAGGCCGAGCGCTAATCAGCGAAAAAGCCATTAACTTCACTGTCAGGATCGTTGAATGAAATTCAACGCAAGAGGCTAATGTGAATTTTAACGCAAGTCGCCGACTCATTTATGTTTGCTAATTTGAGTAATTGAGTTCTTTCTGAAGAGCTTTCTCTCTCTTTAGCAACAAAGCATAGAAATAAATTATTTTTTATTTGATTTGATAGACAATCATTGAATTCATAAAGAAATAGATCATAGAATCTTTACTCAAAATAATGTCAATATGTCTACCGTAGGAAAATGAAAATTATAAACATTAATTAATGTTAACCTTAATTATTAGTGATTAATTAATATTAATCTTGAGAATTAATACATTAAAACAGTAAAAAAAGTCAAAGAATTGTTATGATAAATAATTTCTACTACATTTCTAATAGAGTTAAAAAATGAAATAATTTCCGAATAATTCTAATTAAAATCAATGCTTAATCTCTATCTATAAAAGGCAGGTTGTGTGTATGTGTGTAACAAATGCACGGTCGCAATTTTCGATGGATTTGCACCAACATTTATATACACATGCTCCAATTTAGCGGGAAGGCCAAGACCGACTTTGCATTTCCCAACTCCCATCGATAGTGGAAATAATCGATTTTTCATGCTTCTACGGCAGTTTTTATGTAGTTTGCGGCCATTTTCTACTGGCCAAAGTGAGAGCCTATAGCTGGCTGCCACGAATAGGCAGGAAGATTCTATTGGCCAGCGTGAGAGCCAACAGCTGACTGACACGAATGTTAACTAGCATGCTAGCATGCAAAAAAAATCGGTAGCTGCATTCCTCACAATTGGGAAAAATTTAAATCTGCATGGCACTTTACTCCAATTGGCTCATTCGCTTGCTTAAACTCAACGTTGATTCTGATTCCGCAGAACTGGGTTGGGTGTGAAAAAGTATTTGTTGTTAACATTCTTTTTTCATTCGGTTTTTCCAGTTCTCTGTCCTTTTTTAAATGTTTTGTGTTCATTTGCCGTGCTGATGTTGCTATATGTCTTACTTCTTGCCTATCTCACACTGCGAATTTTTTCTAAGCTCTATACTAAACATTAAATCTGTTACGAAAAAAGAACTAAACAAAATGAAGAGAAGAATGATGAGATCACCATAGACGAAACATTTTAAGGAATATAGAAACAAAATGGACACGTACACTTAAAAATCGGGAAGAGCTAATTGAAATATCGGTGGTACATATTGAAGTAGGTAGGCTTGGAGAAGTTGAAGCCAAGAGAGAGACAAATGGAACGGAGAGCAAACAAGCCAAGAAGCTGTTGTAGATGGATTTCACACCAGGGACTGATCAGAACAGTAAAACTGCAAATATTGTTAAGAAGTTGTGGAGAGTCATGAACCCCCACATTAAGTCTTACACTTCACTAAGATAACTTAAAAGCTATTTCATTATGTAATAATTTATCATTAGCAATTAAAAAGGCACTTGAAATTATTTATTACAGCAATACCCTGTGATTGATTGATTCGATTTTTAATGGGTTATCAACCCTTTGCAGGTTATTTAAAGCCAGAAAATATTTTAGATTGTAAGAATTCTATTTTGGAGACAATAATGATTATAAATCTTACTAATTAACCCATAGATGGGGGAAGAAGTGGATTCATACCTTTCCCATGGATATTTGCACGTAAGTGAATATAACGAACCCCAAATGAAATTAGAAGTCGTCTCTCCAACTAACAATTCAGAGTCATTATCCATTACACCACCCAAACATCCAAGCTTACAGCACCTGGTACCATTGAGGTACTGACCAGGCTCGACGTTGCTTAACTTCGGTGATCGTACAGGGACTAGTGTTTTAACGTTATATGGCTGTAAGCCGATAACACCAAACGCACCTCCAAGCTCACAACACATGGTATTCCCAAGCGTTTATCCATTTAAATACTGACCAGGCTCGACGTTCCTTAACCTAGGTGATCGTACGGGAACTAGTTTTTCAAAGTTTTATGGCTGTAAGCCCATAACACCAACTGCGCATCCAAGCTTATAGCATATGGTATTCACAAGCGGTCATCCATCTAGTTACTGACTAGGTTCGACGTTGCTTAACTTTAGTGATCGTACAGGAACTGGTATTTCAAAATGATGTGGTCTTATGCACTTTCTGTTTTTTTAATATATTAATAACTAACAGCATGGCCCGGCGTTGCCCGCGCTTGATTCAAATATCGTACGACTCATACAGCAATCGCTATCACTTGACTTAAAATATTTTTGCCCTTCCTTGCCTTTTGTTTTGATTTAAACTGAATATATGGATTGCTTTATGCATGTATAGCCGAAAGCGCTTGGAAAATATTCGGACAATTTTTATATAATTTATGCCCCGAAAAGAAACAATTATACGAACGCATGTACATTACATAAAAATTCAACCACTGCGCCTTGTCAGTCGTTTCCATCAAGACACACACACACACACACACACACACACACACACATATATATATATATATATATATATATATATATATATATATATGCATTTAGTGGGCGCTTGTGTAACGTTTGAAGTAATAAAAATATGTCGGGATTAAAAAATAAAATACACGAATTCTTTAAAGATGCACACACACACACACACACACATATATATATATATGTGTGTGTGTACCTAAAAATCTGACACTAAGGTTTAAAATACATTTTAAAAATCAAAGGTCTTTCTTGAAACTTTTATTTTAGGTTTAATTTTATAATAAATGAAAATTAATATTTCCAATAAGCAAAATACATTGATGTATTTCAAATCGAATTTAAATAGACTGAAATGATTTTTCTGTTTATAAGTAAATTCGATAAAATCGTCCATAGGGATAAATCTGTCAACACAACGTAATTCACTTTATTAAAAAAACTTTCAAAAGTAAAATAGACTTTTGTGAAATGTTATTTCAGCACAAATAGCTGATTTAAAGTTTAATTAATCTGAATTGAAAAAAATATGGCTTTCTTTTAGATTAAAAAATCGCAAAAAAGCATTGCTAACACTCGGATGGGTATTTTTATGACGTGTTGGCACATTTATCGACAACCTGATGTTCGGGAGATGATAGTAAAAAAATTAGTTGACAAATACAACGTAAACGTCTTAAAATCCCAATAAATTTCAAATTTATTATAGTTACTGCTATTAATCTCTGATAATGTTGTTTATGGACGTCTGTACTTACAAAAATCGTCAGTATGCACACAAAATAAATTCAGAATTATCTTTAAGACACGGTGTCGCTGAATTGCAGTCAGCTTTTCTATTTATGATTAGTAAATAACGTTTTTATTTAATAACAATAAATTGACCGCTACAAATGAATGCAGAAATTGAAAAGATTTAAAATTTTATAAATTATTTTAAGTTAAAAAATGGAAACAATTCTTGTAAAAATTCATTATTCGCCGAAAGATTTTTTTCCTAAGACAATATTATGCATAAATTACTTTATTCATAAAAACAATCAAAAGATTTTCTAATTAAATATTGTCTTAATGTTTTATTGCATTTTATTTTACGATTCAAATCTGATTTTCAGTTTGACCACAAAATTGATGAATTAAATTCTCCGAGGACTTTTTCTTATAATTAATATGACCATTAAGTCCTACAAAAAAAAAAAAAAAAAGAATTTCTTGAAATTTTATAAAATTAAATAAGTAGGGGGGCAATATATGTAAAAAGAAAAGTATTTTACCACCATTTTCTAAAAAGGAAACATTATAAAAAAAATAATTTTATTAATTGCTGAATAAGTCTTGAAAGTTTCATTACAATCCGACAATTAACTGACTTTTGTAAGAATTTCCAAGTCAATGTGTTTTTCACCGCAAGACGACACAAAAATTTCCCGAATAAATTTATGCACCCACGTTCATGTCAGGAAAAGAAGATTTTTAACCAAAATTTCGACGGTTCTAAAAGGGATTGAAATGATTTTTACCTAAAAAAAAATCCCTTCAATCTTTTAATTTTAATAATAGCGTAAAGGTTTTGGCGATGACATTTTTTGTTAAGTTTTGGGAATTTTTTCATCATGTATGTTAATCTTTTAGTGAATCTTTAGAGTTAAACACACACATACGGACACACACATACACAGATACATACACACAGATACATAGACGCCCATAACTTGACTTGCGACCGCATGAAAAATCGTCTTTTTCTCATAGTCTTTGATTGGTTATTAAAAATATTTTCTATAGATCAAAGGTTGTGCAGATGAGGTAATGGATAGTGGCACGGAATGGAAAATAAAAAAATCGAGTTCGAATTGCAGTCCTGTTTGTTACATACATTACGTACACATATTCTTGTGAAAGCTGTGTATATACGTTTTTTTTATTCATATATATATATATATATATATATATATACATCATGAATTATCTCAAAACTAAACAAAGGTTAATGATTTAAATGGCGAGACATCCATCTCGCAAACAAAAACACAAAACCTCCAGATCCGTTATGAATGAATTGATCCTTGTTTATATCCGTATTAGTTGTTATTTTTACTACAAGCTTTCGTCTGTTCCTACAGACATCTTCAGGTATATAATAGATGTTGTTCTTTAATGGAAAATATGTATTGTATCCGAAATGCTATTGAAAATGAGTTGCGAACGCCAAAGCAACGCTGAGTTTGATTTTAAATTTTTAAATTTATACAAATATGGTGATGAACAAATTATTTTACTGGTAAATTTTTCTGTCAAAGTGGCATGAACTATATTGTTCAATTGACAGTAATGTCGCACTTATTAAAATTTACATGGATCAGTTATTTAAATTACAATAAAAATCAATTTACAAATACATGAATTATTCACAAAACTAATGCAAAGGTTAATGATTTAAATGGCGAGATATCCATCTCGCAAACAAAAATTACACAAAAAAATCCATTGCGACTTTTGGTTAAAAGTGCGACATTACTGTAATTATTGAACAATATAGTTCATGCCACTTTGACGTTACCAGTAAAATAATTTGTTCATCACCATATTTGGTATAAACGCAAACCTTTAAAAAATTTAAAATCAAACTCTTTGGCGCGTTCAAAAACCAATAACTCATTTTCAATAGCATTTCGGATACAATACACATATTTTTCGATGTCCTCTTATTACTAAGAGAAAAAAAAGAATAACAACATCTATTATATACCTGAAGATGTCTGTAGGAACAGACGAAAGCTTGTAGTAAAAATAACAACTAATACGGCAGAAATTTATATAAACAAGGATCAATTCATTCATAACGGATCTGGAGGTTTTTGTGTACTATTTGAATTGTTTGCGAGATGGATGTCTCGCCATTTAAATCATTAACCTTTGCATTAGTTTTGTGTGAATAATTCATGTATTTGTAAATTGATTGCACGTTTATTGTAATATATATATATATATATATATATATATATATATATATATATATATATATATATATATATTTGGTTGGATAGATGTGAGTTTGTGACCCTGGGTTTCACGCTTTAGCGATCGTCAGACAAACTGATTAATGTTTTAAAAATTTGGGTTTATGTAGATTGCGTGTATTGGTGTTATTGTGGAAGTGGTGGGGAAATTTCGTCGTTTTGTCATTCATCGTACTAACGCAAACATCGATATATGCAGACACATATAGATACTTGGTCGTCCGTCGGGACTCATACATATATAAACATATGTGGGCAGTTTCGGCTATGACACATGTATGTATACGGGTGGTGTTATATCTATACATACGCATTTGTATGTTGAAATGTTGAAATCTAAACATTGGAAGTGTGACGGAAATGTCTCGTTGATGTGTACATGTCATATGTATTTTCCAGCTGGAAAATATTTCCTCGCATATATGTATATGCGTGTGGTGGGGTTTGTGTAAAATTATGATAGGTAAAGATTATTATTATTTATATTTATTTTTAAATTTTTGAAAAAAAAAAAATAGGGCTGTATTTGTTATATTTAAAGCTGGTTATTTGTTTGTTTTTGGTGACTGTGTATATGTAACAGGTAGAAATTTGTAATCCTTTTTGGTTAATTTATATGGTGATGTTTAGTTTAATATTCAATGTGCTGGGTGAGAGGGTAGTTCAATTTAATAACGGGTTTATATGGTATGATGTGATTGTAATGTTTCAAGGGATTGGAGACAGAAATTAAATTGTGATTGTTGGTGGTTTGTTTGTTTTATCCGTTTGGTATGAATTCGGATAATAGGTACTTGTTCTCATGCCTACATTTGGAGATTATCTCTGATTTTTTTTGTTTAGTAAGTTCTTTTTGCGGTTTGTGTGATATTATTGCTACTTTTTCGTGTAGGCAAAGTAGGCATTTTTCGTAATGTTGTTGTAGGCAGGGGCTTTTTCAATATTTCCCAACTTATTGTTGGTGTGATGTTTTTGTCTTTTTGCTGCCATATGTATGTAGGAAATGTTGTGCTGTTCGAATATTTCCTGTTGTTGAATGAAAGGTTGTGATTGTTATTCCTCATTTTGAATGGACCTTCGGTGGCACCAGGGTCACAAACTCACATCTATCCAACCAAATATGTTAGCTCTATCTCTGATATTGAGCGCTTTCTAATAAGTACCGCGCATATAATATATAAATAATTATACATATATATATTTGTTTATATTTATATACACTTTTCACACACACACACACACATATATATATATATATATATATATATATATATATATATATATATATATATATACTCGACTCTCCCGTCGAATTCGACGTATGAGGGTCAAGCATATCAGTTCCTAGGAAACCGACAGCCTGACAACAGCATATGAGATTTGATTATAGTAGTGAAGGTTTCGTGCAGGAACCATCCACGCTTATTGAAGGGCCGAATACAGAGACGCAAGGTCCCCAAATGACCCTCCGCAGGTTTTGAATTCAGTGTTGTCCTTCTCCTAGACCAGTTGCCATCCAAGGCTATAGAACCCAATCTGTCCTGCTATTTACCAAAAGCTGGAGGAAGAAGAAGAGTATTCACACCTTTCCCAAGGGTATTAGAACTTAAGTGAATGTAATGGATTCGACTGCAATTCGAACTCGGCTCTCCGATTCCTCAAATATATATATATATGTTTGCGTATTTACGCAGCAATCCTTCTTTCATGGACTTTTCATTGAATACGACAGACAAGGTGCTTTTATTTAGTTTTTTATACAATTTTTCATGCGAATTATTTTTTTTTTCAGATAAATTATATAAAAAATTTTCTGGATGTTCTTTTTTACCGAGCGCTTTTAGCTATACATTTAGCCATTTTCAAGAATTAAATATTTTAACTGTTAAATAAAAAAATAGTGTGTTGTTTGTATGTATTTATATAGTGTTTTCATTTTTCAAAACACAGTCAAGTTATTGTCTCCATGTTCATAGTTAATATTATTAATTATTCTTTTTTTTTGTTTCTATTAATAAGGCTTCCATTACTTTGAGCCTTTTTTGGCATGTAGATGATGCTATTATATTTGTGTTGTCAACAAGTATGTTACGAATAGTGTCCGGTAGGTCGCCATGAATATTTAAATGAGATCTAATTGAGCTAAGATCAGAAAGGTGTAGAGTGGATCTATGAACACGGACACAATATCTTGATTGTGTTTTGAAAAATGAAAACACTATATAAATACATACATGCAACAAACTATTTCTTATTTAACAGTTAAAATATTTAAAACTGACGATTTTTTTGTAATTTAAATTATCATCTGAAATGGAAAAAAATTATTAGATCGCATGACAAATTGTATAAAAAATTAAATAAAAGCACCTTGACTGTCGTATTCAATGAAAATCTATCTATCTATCTATCTATCTATATATATATATATATATATATATATATATATATATATATATATATGAAAATCTGTTTATTATAGACTTTTGCGAGCCATATTTCTTATTTTCCTGCACAAAAGAGTATATTTTAGCATACCTTGCATATTTATTTATCGATAATCTCGCCGTCTCTGTTTCTTATTCTCTACATTGTTTTCTCCATTTCTTTTTCTTTTTCATCCCAAAATTGTATCCAAATATGTTTTATTTGATATGATTTACAATTTTCATGATTTTGGCCTCAACGAAACATTTTCAAAACCTTCTGCCAAAGTTCGGATCAAGTTTACATGCAAGGAAATCAAGAGTTGAATTTGTCTTTGATATGAGTCTCAAATTCCGACGGATGTAGGGAGGCACCCCTCCATTCCTCTTGGCGGTGGCTTTAACACTGTTCGATCCACTGCGCCAATTCACCTCATTTCTATGCCAATCTCACCGCTATAAGCAAATCTCTTTTTAGCAAATGTCGCTTCTCCTTTTTATATATAGATTGATATATTTTTTATGGCTTATCACCCTTTTTATTTAAAGCCGATGCATATTGTGATTTATAAGAATGGTTCGTTTTTTTTTGGCGAGCGAACAACTCTTTGAATAAATTTAGATACATCTAACAATTTAAACCGGTCTAGACGTGTATATACGTTTTACCGAAAGTGTCTTCTTAGACACAGATGAATAAGCATAAAGTTCAGAAACCCGCTACAGACGTGTTTATAAGTCGATCTTGATTCTTTTCATTCCCTTCTGAGCTCGAAACGAGTCTATCAGTCAACTCATACGTCTAGGGTACGTCAAGGTACCTCAGTTTCCTACTTACTTACACTTGGGTACTTCAAGGTACCTCATTTCCTTACTTACTATATTAAAAAGATAAAAAAAAATAGTCTGAAAATGAAACGTTTTTCCCAAAATAATTGGCGGGGAAAGACGTAAAGTCAGAGCTGAGAGCAGAGATGATGGGTTTCGTAGATTTCACAAAAATAGTTGTGCGTAATTTATGTAACGAACAGGACTAGAATTCGAACTCGACTTTTCAAATTTCCATTCCAAGCCACTATCCATTAACTCATCTGCACAACCTTTGATATATAGAAAATATTTGTAATGACCCATCTAAGACGATTTTTTCATGCTGTCGCAAGTCAAGTTATGGGCGTCTAGGTATATTTGTTGATAATAAGGCAAATATCAGTTGAAAGAAATATTAATAGCAACTATATTGTTTTTTTTTATTAAAGGTGCTTCGTAAAGGAAACAACAGATTGTACGGTCATTAGCGAGAGAGAGAGAGAGAGAGAGAGACCAATATGCGTGCTACAAATTGGTGACCTCAAAATAAATCAAATTACAGATTTCACTTTCGTGAAAGTGAACAGACTGACGATGGAGAATGTAACAATGATATATGAAGGGGCATTGGAATAGCCGAAGATGCCTTCCAAAAGCGAAGCAAAGTGTTGGAAAATGGAAAATCTTTGTTAGAAACAAAGAAAAAGTGCTAAATATCGGTTTCCCTATTTATAATATTTACATTGTTTGGACTGTTGCCCTCATTTTTGTTGTCCTATTCACGACGTTTCGACCCTTGTACGATTCGACCATCTTCAGATGCTTGAAATTTTGAACCGACCCTTTTATTTCGTAGATTATTCTAGTATCTCTTTTGAGATTAATACTTTTAAAAATATTTTATTTTTATTAGTATTAGTATTTTCCCCTCCTCTTTCTGGAGATTTCGCCAACATACTTTGTAGCGTTTTCGTCTCGGATCCACTTCCAGTTCTTCAGTCAGGTTTATTTTTCTGAAACGTGTCCTTGTAGATTCCCCAACTTGTTGTCGTAATGGCACATTGAAAACATCATATAGCATTTTTATCTGATCTGCCAATGTTTCTTGTCTTTCATCGATTAACCTTTTTTTCCAGTTGATTTCTGATACTATGCCGCCTTCCAAACTTTTCTTTGCCATCCTCTAAACCAGGGGTCTGCAACTCATTCGACCCCGCGAGACGGATCGTGTTATAATGACGGGTCGCGGGCCGGACGAAGGCCATCAATGAAAAATTAAAGAAAATTACATATGCAGAACCCTGTCAACCTAAATATTTAAAACCATAATGAAAAATAAACATTGAGAAATCAGAAAAACAAAAGAAAATCTAAAATTAAAAAAACACCTAACAAAAATTACTTTTCCTCAAAGAACGTCAAAATACTTCAAAATGAAAAAAAATCAACCGAAGTTAAATGGATGAAATTATGACGTGTAGGTTTGAAACTGTTATTGAAAATTGTTCCACAAACGAACCACACACACACACACACATCAAACAAAAACGAAGCAACTTACATAAAGTAGGTATCAGGGGTAAGTGATGGAGGGGTCGCTGTTGGAGGAATGAAATAGAAAGCCGACTGAGACAACATTGTCCCTTTTGTCGGTCGGTCGGTCAAATCGGCTCTCAGTTTTTGTTTTATGTTTATTTTTTTAAAATTTTTTACGCTGAAATGGAGGTGATTGGGTTTTGATCCTGTTTTTGCGGTCATAGTATTCAAATTCGGTTGGGTGGATCAGAGGAAGATAACAGCAGGCCTTTTGTCGAATTCGAAAGCCTCGTCTCTCATGTTAAAAATAGAGTCATTGGTAATCAGGTTCGCGGGCCGGTCAAAATGCCTTCGCGGGCCGGATCCGGCACGCGGGCCGTAGATTGCCGACCCTTGCTCTAAAGAATACTTTATCGCCGACCTTGAAACTTTTCTTCTCATTTTTGTTATCCGTTCGTCTTTTCGACTTGGTAATAACTTGTCGAACGCCGATTTTACTTTCCTACCAAACAAGAATTCTGCCGGCAACATATGCATTGGTGTATTGGGGTTAGATGTTACGCGGTAAACTCTTAGAAAATTTTGAAGTGCTTCCTCATTTACTTTCCCAAAACTTGCTTTCTTCAAAGCTCTTTTGAACGTTCCGTTAAACCATTCCGCTTGTCCGTTCAGCCTTGGGTGATACGGCAGAGTCGTAATATGTTCACTGGAGAACATCTTACAGAAGTCTTCGAAACCCATATTGCTTCTCTGAGAAAAGGCCCTGCGATGATGAACCAGTTGATTAGGGCCTCTAGGAGTTTCCTCCCCAAAGAGGAAAAGGCTAATAGGCCAATAGTTGGCAGGGTAGGACGGCTCACAAGAGTTCTTAAAAAGCTCTGCAAGCTTTCACTATTTTTTCAATATCTTGGTCAATTTTTTTCCAATATACGAAACTTCTCATCAGAGATTTCATTCTTGAAATATCAGGATGTCCGCTCTGAAAATCTTTCAATATTCACTTCTGTAACAAACTAGGTAACACAACCCTTTTCCCGAACATTACTACACCATTACATGATGAGTAAGTGTTTAAATCTGGATTTCATTCTTTCTTACTTTCTTTCAGTTGCTTTGTTTATTTATTATCGCCATTTCCGCTTTTTCTTTTATTTCTTCCAGGATAACTGATAACTCTCATGCTACATTGCACAAAATGTTTTTTTTTTATTTCCATTTTGCTTTTTAGTGCTGCAATGATCGTGTCCTCAAATGGTTCTACATTTTTAGATATTAATCTTGATAATCCATCCACATGTCCTAATTTTTGAGACGGTTGGTACCCCATCGGAAATTCATAGATGGTACCCCAGCGTTGTATTCTATTAGCAGTATGCGTCGGTATTCCTGTCTTTCAACCATATGTTGTTAACAGAGTTCTGTGGTCTGTTTGCAACCTAAGATTTCTTCCATGAATGAATTTATGTAATTTTGCCACAGCAAATATAATTACTAGGGCCTCTTTTTCAATCTGGTTGTAATTTATCTCTGCTAGTAGAAGCGCTCGTGAAGCATGAGCGAAAGCTTTCATTTTACCGCCATCGTATTTATGTAAAATCACCGCCCCAGTACTCACTATCATCTGACGCCACTACAATTACTGCTTTTGGATCTTAGTGTGCTCATGATAAATCTGATGTAATTTTTTTTTATTTCGTCCAAACGCCTTTAGATAGTTATCATTCCAGTCTCCCTTTACTCCTTTTTTTTAAGTAGATCGTTCAGTGGAACTCTTAAATTATGCATATTATGCACATATATTTGATTTAGCGAGTCCTAAAATAGCTTTAACGTAGTCACGTTTTTTGGTGGAGGCATATTTTTAATTGCACTTGACGACCATTGTTATCAGCAATTTGACCAAGGTATTTCATTTTTGACAAAAACAATTCGCATTTTCTTCACTGAGCTTGAATCTGCATCCTCTTAGTTTTTCCAAAATTATTTCCACATGCCTAACATGTTGTTCTTTGGATACACTTTTAATTAAAATGTCGTCCAGATACGCCACTGCGAAATCGCAATCCGCAAACATTGTACCCGTAGCTTATTGAAAAATATCTGGCGCCACCTTTATACCAAAAGGAAGTCGGTTAAACTTATATAAAACTCTGTGTATATTTATGGTCGTTAATTCTGAACATTCATTTTGTAAATACACTTCAGAGAGATCAGCTTTGAAAATATTCTCACGCCGTTTAATTTGGTAATGGGTACTTCTGTTTCTAAACAACTGTTTAATCCTGTCGAGAAATCCGCGCATCCACGGATTTTCTTTTTCTTTAGATACACTGCTGGTGCTGCCCATTTTGTATGGTTGATTTTTTTTACCATTACACCAATTCATACGAGTCTGTCCAACTCTTCGCTCAGTTGTTTCAATCCTACGAATAGTAAGCATCGTTTCAGCTTAAATTACTGGCGTCGAAACTTTTTACTTAAAAATCCACCTTGAATTTTGAACACCGACCCAGTTCGTTTGACAGAATATCTGGAAAACATTTTTTTAATTCTTCCTTAAGATTTTCCTCTGACTTTTTAAATTGGTCACTTCTTATCTACTTACGTTTTTACAATAAACATTTATCGACAAATCCTAAAGTTAAAATATTTCCATCCAGTCAGTATCGAATAATTTCGTAGCATTTTTAATGCATAAGCTTTAGTTTTTACATGTTTATTACGGAATCAAAAGCTCTTTATTTATAGTGATAGATTAATTCATATAGTCACCGGGGGTGGACTATTTACTCCACAACAGAATTGTAAATGTTTCCTTATAAGGAAAAGACTAATTTCACAATTATTATTATCATCTCTTGTCCTATTAGTTTTTCTTAATATTCGGAAGAGTGAGACGGAACCAGACCCATGGCAATATCGCATAATTCGGTTTACATTAGCTTTGATTCTTCAAGTTCTTCGCACTTATATTATATATTATATTATATTTTAAGATAAAATATCTCTTCACCGCTAAATAATTAGTCTCATCGAATTTTAAATCACAATTTTACTTATCTGAGTTTCGTATCCCTCGTCACCATTGTTATGACGTGCTCCGTGGTGCTTATAATATAAGTAATACTTCGACAACTTTCCGTGACGCCTATATTACTTACTCTGAACACTGACTCCAAACGACTTCTGATATTTACCAAAACTCCCACCAGATGTGGCACAAAACCGGTTTTTACGTGGGGCGTAGCTTCGGGCAAAAAATCCCCGGATTTGACTACCTCCCCAGACGAGACCCTGCCCATAGTCATGGCCTCTTTTGTGTTCCTCTCTGTTCCCAGAGAGTTCGACAAGCCGGTCGCGAGTCTGGCAGGGAACTACCTTACTCGAAACAGATTCTTTTTCTTACCTCTAACCTGGAACTCTTTAAAGTTATGGTCTAGGCCATATAGTCACCGGGGTTTACTATTTACTCCATAACAGTAATCGTCCCCAAGTGTCACGCTATGTAAAAGATGGAGAAGAAGAAAATTTTAAACCAGTATCAATTTTAAGGTGAAGTTTGTAAGTATTAGATTAACTAGAAAAAGTATATAAACTTACTTTTTTATTTAAAAAGAAAGGGGTGAAATGGTGAAATTTATAATAAGGACGGAAGGCTTGGAAAACTTAAATCTCACGGGGCATATCAAGGGCAAAATAGATAGGGGAAGGAAACAGGCCACTTAACGAACTGACGAACTTGTATGAATGGAAAAGATGGTAAAATGTTGGGGGGGAAATAGATGGCAGATGTGGGTGAGAATGAATGGCAGAATATGGGAAAGAATGGATGGCACAATGTGGGGGAAAATGGATGGCACAATGTGGGGGGAGAATGGATGGCAGAATGTTGGGGAGAATGGATTGCACAAAGTAGGGGGGAGAATGGATGGCAGAATGATGGGGGGAATGGATGGCACAATGTGGGGGAAAATGGATGGGAGAATGTGGGGAGAATGGATGGCAGAATGTTGGGGAGAATAGATTGCACAATGTGGCGGGAGAATGGATGGCACAATGGGGAGGGAAATGGATGGTATAATGAGTGGGAGAATGGATGGCACAATGTGGGGGAGAATGGATGGCAGAATGTGGGGAATGGAACAATGTGGGGGAAAATAGATGGCACAATGTGTGGGGGAGAATGGATGGCACAATGTGGGGGAAAATAGATGGTACAATGTGGGGGGGAGAATGGATGGCACAATGTGGGGGGAAAATAGATGGCACAATGTGGGGGGGAGAATGGATGGCACAATGTTGGGGAGAATGGATTGCACAATGTGGGGGGAGAATGGATGGCACAATGTGGGGGAAAATAGATGGCACAATGTGGGGGGAGAATGGATGGCAGAATGTTGGGGGAGAATGGATTGCACAATGTGGGGGAAAATGGATAGGAGAATGTGGGAGGAGAATGGATGTCAGAATGTGCGGGGAGAATGGATGGCAGAATATGGGGGGGGAATAGATGGCACAATGTGGGGGTGGCAAAAAGGGAAGCTAATGTCATATTCATTGAAAGAATTTTAGATTAGGCATGAATTGATTACTTAGAATTACAAAGGATAGGGAGTTGTGGAGAGCCATTATCGTACTGAAGAGACACGGTAGATGAAAGAAAAAGATGTTTAACAGGTATTTATTGTATAAAAATATGTATTTATGCATTATTTTAATTCAAAAAAGCTGATATGTTATTAAAAAAAATTACTTTTTGATTGCCCGAATAGATATGAACGAAAAGAACTATAAAAATAAGGAAAAAATAATTTATTTAATCCCTTATATGCAAAATACATATCCATTGGATTTCAAAAATAGGGGCATAGGAAGTTGGGGAGATACATGTCCACCAATGTCCTGAAGAGGCACAATATATACAAGAAGAGAAAAGAAAGAAAGAACAGAATGATGTACATGGAGATAGATAGATAGATAGATAGATAGAGATAGATAGATAGATATGAACGGAAGATAGATAGATAGATAGATAGATAGATAGATAGATAGATATGAACGGATGAGATAGATAGATAAATGAATAGATAGAGATAGATAGATAGATAGATAGATAGATAGATAGATAGATAGATAGAAATGAACGGACTGAGATAGATAGATAGATAGATAGATAGATAGATAGATAGATAGAAATGAACGGACTGAGATAGATAGATAGATAGATAGATAGATAGATAGATAGATAGATAGATAGATAGAAATGGACTGATACAGATAAAATAAAAGAAAGAAAGAAAGAAAAGAAAAGAAAGAAGGAAAGAAAGAAAGAAAAAGAAAGAAAGAAAGAAGACAAGTTAACTAAGTTCAAATTTTGATCAGGACAGCTGATCTCATATTTACAGAAATGATTTTAGAGGAGGCATGAATCCACTTTCCCTGCCTTATAGATCTTCTTCAATAATATTAACTCTGGCTTTTGTACATGCGATTGAGAGAAGAAACAAAAGCGAGTAAGATTTGCTTATTATCGATAATAGAAAAAATATGGATTGACTGCATGGTCGGAAGCCAGTGACTATCTCTCTGAAGAAAACGCCCACATACACCTAAAACCCTCAGACAAATTATGATATATAAATATAACAAGGAATACGTCTGGCAATATACACAGAGAGAAATCGTTATGCAAGTCGGAATAGGAACTAGACACAAGATAACCAGGACTAAAAGCCAAGCCTACGAGTGTCTATCATTGAGGAGACTGGCGCCTTGACTTATTCTTCCTTTTATAGTTCGACTTAACAGCGCATGCGTGAAAGCGCATTTGAAATTCGATATGTATCGGAGCAAAGTTTGAAAAGACGTCTTCGAAGCCAAATCAAAATTGGTCGATCGATCGGTGTTTTTAGCCGTCGATCAGGTATCAAATGGTTTCGATTTGGATGAGGTCTTCCGAGGACTGTAAAATATGGCAGTAAGTAACATAGGTATGCAATGTTTGCGAGGGTATGCAAGAATATATACACCTAAATATTCATATATAGATACACTTAAGCTTATAAAAACACATACGTATGTGTGTGTGTATGTGTGTGTGTGCGCATGAATGACGGAAAGAATATGTATTCAATGTTTGTGGCTATTTGCTACGAGTACGTATTTAATTCTCTGTGAATAGCTGACTAGATAGATAGATAGATAGATAGATAGATAGATAGATCTGAACATATTTAGATAGACATGAACAGATAGAGATAGATATGATCAGACTGAGACATATGCATAGACTATATATATATATATATATATATATATATATATATATATATATATATATATATATATAAATTGAGATAGATATAGATATGAACAGATTAGATTTATGATCAAGCTGAGACAGATATGAATAGGCTGAGAGATAGATAGATGAATGATAGATAGATAGATAGATATATAGATAAAAGATAGATGAAGATAGAAAGAATAGATAGATAGATATGAATAAAATATATAGATGATGATGATGATATGAATGAATAGAAAGAATGATAGATTTAGATGTAAGATTTGATAGATAGATAGATTAACTAAGATAGATAGATATGTAATTCTCTGTGAACGACTGACAATACAGATAGATATGATAGATAGATAGATATTCGATATTTGTTGAATAGACTAAGATAGATAGATAGATAGATAGATAGATAGATAGATAGATAAGATAGATAGATAGAATAGATAGATATGAAAGACTAAGATAGATAGATAGATAGAGAGATAGATAGATAGATAGATAGATAGATAGATAGATAGATAGATATAGAATTCTTTTAAATTAAGCTAACATTTAATAATAATTATTTTCCTAATCCCACTGTTAATGAAAAGATAAAATTATTTTTGCCCAAACTATTCCTAGTAACTTATATAATTACAAAATAGATGCACCTCCATTTAAGAAAAGGAATAAAAAAAATTCATTGTCTCCCGAAGAGAGTAAAAATTGCCTATGATTCGTCAAATCAAAAAAAAATTAAAACATAATGGACTAACAACACTTCTCCACAAAAAGTACTTTGCAAAGAATGAAAATATTTTCTACCAACATTTTCAGGGCAACTGCTCTAAAGAGCTTTTTTCTCCGGTGCCCTGACTCCATGAATTCAAGCGCGTTACTATATTGGCATCTAGGTCCCACTAGTTCACTGTTGACATATTTAAATGCAACCGCCTCTTCTACTTTTAAAAACAGTTTCTTTTCTCGCACAGCCCGCCTGTGGAACTCTCTTCCCTTTACTTGCTTCCCTGATAACTACAATCTTCCAAAAATTTAAATATAACGTCAATCTTGAATCCTGTTAATCTTTTGTCCTTTGCTTATTCCTCTCTATTCTCAGACTTCTCTTTCACTTTCACTCACTGTAACCCGTTGCGTAGTAGTGGCATTATCGCCTTGCTTGGGGTGAAATGATTAAAAAAATCTACGTGTCACATCCATTCTCTGACGCACGTTACGGTACTTTCTGACACCACCTTCGAAGCCATTGCATCTGAAGGAGATCTTATCTTCCCGCTATGCTAATAACCAGCCTTCATATGCAATAGGGGGCTAACGGACAAAAAATTAGCAATGGTTTGGGACCTGTCGTCTATTCTCGCCTTGTTTTATTCTTCAGACGAAGCAGTTTATCGAGATGTGGTCGTTGTTGCATGCAGACGGCTAATTGAACTCGCAGGTAAAGGTTTGATGCTGGGTGGAAGCCAACGCGGACAAACTGCTAACAAGAGAGTACGACTATCCACCCGTCAGAGGTATTATCCCTCCCGACATTTGAAGCAACACCCCAAGCTTGTTAAAATATACTTATCCCTCTAAAATCACAACGCCGTTTGACCCAAAGCTTATTAATGTGATGTAATGGTATAAACTGTCACACTTATGAGTGACTTCATTTTTGGTAGTAACTGCCTATAAGTAGCTGTAAGTCAATGAACTACAGAGACTTACTGGAATCTGGCAGAGAGGAACCCGGACGAGACTCTGCCGAAGGGCAGAGTCTCGCTCGGGTAGGTTGACCAACCCGATTCTGTTTTTACAGTTTCTACGGGAATTTTTTAGCCGAGCCTACGGGCTCGGAAAACCCACGTAAAACTCGGCCTTGTGCCACATCTTTCCCTCGTGGTGGGGGGAGTCAAGTAAATATCGACTTGCTGGGATCTGTTATTCAGATCTTGGCTGTGTCGAACTCTCTGCCTTCGGGCAGAGAGGAAACCGGACGAGGCTATGCCGAAGTGCAGGGTCTCGTCCGAGAACGTAGACAGACCGGAAACCGTTTATGCAGGGTTACTGGGAATTTTTGGTCGCGCCTACGGGCTTGGATTGGCCCGCATTAAACTCGGCCTTATGCCACATCGTTCCTTGTGGGGGAGGCAGATAAATACCGACTAGCTGGGATCTGTTACTCAGCCCTTAGCTGCTGTCGTAGTCTCGGGCAGAACGGAACCCGGGCGAGGCTATGCCGAAAGGCAGAGTATCGTCCAGGGAGGTAAACAGGCCCTAACCCATTTATGTGGGTTCCACGGGGAATTTTTGGCCGTGCCTAGGGGCTCGAATTGCCCTATATTAAATTCTGCCTTGTGCCATATCCCACCCCGATGGGAGGTTGGTAAATATTACTAGCTGGGATCTGTTAAGCGCGACTTAGAATGACGCGCGAACTACCGATATTCCAATAGTAGCACTCACTGCTGAATTGACTTGCGAAGAACTTATGTATAACTGTTAGGTATATAAAACTTTACTTATTTTATCCATTTTGTTTTTCAAGTATATATTCCTATTAGCACGGAATATGACATATTCAAATGTAATGTCACTCGACATCTTCATCTTGGTCCACGTCGTACTCTCCATCCTTTACTCAAACATCCATCTTTTCTCATGATCTCACTCTATTTAAGCCTTTGCTCTCACTCTGTCTAACCTATTGCTCTCACTCTGTATAAGCCCTTGCTCTCACTCTGTCTAACCTCTTGTTCTCACTCTGTATAAGCCCTTGCTCTCACTCTGTCTAACCTCTTGTTCTCATTCTGTCTTAGTCCTTGCTCTCACTCTGTCTAACCTCTTGTTCTCCTCTGTCTTAAGCCCTTGCTCTCTCTCTGTCTAACCTCTTGTTCTCATTCTGTCTTAGTCCTTGCTCTCACTCTGTCTAACCTCTTGTTTTCCTCTGTCTTAGTCCTTGTTCTCTCTCTGTTAAACTCTTGTTCTCACTCTGTATAAGCCCTTGCTCTCCTCTGTCTAACCTCTTGTTCTCACTCTGTCTTAGCCCCTTGCTCTCTCTCTGTCTAACCTCTTGTTCTCACTCTGTATAAGCCCTTGCTCTCCTCTGTCTAACCTCTTGTTCTCCTCTGTCTTAGTCCTTGTTCTCTCTCTCTCTGTCTAACCTCTTGTTCTCCTCTGTATAAGCCCTTGCTCTCCTCTGTCGAACCTCTTGTTCTCCTCTGTCTTAGTCCTGGCTCTCTCTCTGTCTAAACCTCTTGTTCTCACTCTGACTAAGCCCCTTGCTCTCACTCTGTCTAACCTCTTGTTCTCCTCTGTCTTAGTCCTTGTTCTCTCTCTGTCTAACCTCTTGTTCTCACTCTGTATAAGCCCTTGCTCTCTCTCTGTCTAACCTCTTGTTCTCCTCTGTATAAGCCCTTGCTCTCACTCTGTCTAACCTCGTGTTCTCACTCTGTCTAAGCCCTTGCTCTCACTCTGTCTAACCTCTTGTTCTCACTCTGTATAAGCCCTTCCTCTCACTCTGTCTAACCTCTTGATCTCACTCTGTCTTAGTCCTTGTTCTCTCTCTGTCTAACCTCTTGTTCACACTCTGTCTTAGCCCTTGCTCTCACTCTGTCTAACCTCTTGTTCTCACTCTGTTTAGCCCTTGCTCTCTCTCTGTCTAACCTCTTGTTCTCACTCTGTCTTAGCCCTTGCTCTCTCTCTGTCTAACCTCTTGTTCTCACTCTGTCTTAGTCCTTGCTCTCACTCTGTCTAACCTCTTGTTCTCACTCTGTATAAGCCCTTGCTCTCACTCTGTCTAACCTCTTGTTCTCATTCTGTCTTAGTCCTTGCTCTCTCTCTGTCTAACCTCTTGTTCTCACTCTGACTAAGCCCTTGCTCTCACTCTGTCTAACCTCTTGTTCTCACTCTGTCTTAGTCCTTGCTCTCTCTCTGTCTAACCTCTTGTTCTCACTCTGTAAAAGCCCTTGCTCTCACTCTGTCTAACCTCTTGTTCTCACTCTGTCTTAGTCCTTGCTCTCTCTCTGTCTAACTTCTTGTTCTCACTCTGTCTGCCCTGTCTTGCTCTCTCTCTGTCTAACCTCTTGTTCTCACTCTGTCTTAGCCCTTGCTCTCTCTCTGTCTAACCTCTTGTTCTCACTCTGTCTTAGCCCTTCTCTCTCTGTCTAACCTCTTGTTCTCTCTGTCTAGTCCTTGTTCTCTCTCTGTCTAACCTCTTGTTCTCTCTGTATAGCCCTTGCTCTCTCTCTGTCTAACCTCTTGTTCTCCTCTGTCTTAGCCCTTGCTCTCTCTCTGTCTAACCTCTTGTTCTCCTCTCTGTAAAGCCCTTGCTCTCTCTCTGTCTAACCTCTTGTTCTCCTCTGTCTAAGCCCTTGCTCTCTCTCTGTCTAACCTCTTGTTCTCCTCTGTCTAAGCCCTTGCTCTCTCTCTGTCTAACCTCTTGTTCTCCTCTGTCTAAGCCCTTGCTCTCTCTGTCTAACCTCTTGTTCTCCTCTGTCTAAGCCCTTGTATTCTCTCTGTCTAACCTCTTGTTCTCACTCTGTCTAAGCCCTTGCTCTCTCTCTGTTCAACCTCTTGTTTCTCACTCTGTCTTAGTCCTTGCTCTCTCTCTGTCTAACCTCTTGTTCTCCTCTGTCTTAGCCCTTGCTCTCTCTCTGTCTAACCTCTTGTTCTCACTCTGTCTTTGCTCTCCTTGTCTCTCTCTTTGTCTAACCTCTTGTTCTCCTCTGTCTTAGCCCTTGCTCTCTCTCTGTCTAACCTCTTGTTTCTCCTCTGTCTTAGTCCTTGCTCTCTCTCTGTCTAACCTCTTGTTCTCCTCTGTCTTAGCCCTTGCTCTCTCTCTGTCTAACCTCTTGTTCTCCTCTGTCTTAGTCCTTGCTCTCTCTCTGTCTAACCTCTTGTTCTCCTCTGTCTAAGCCCTTGCTCTCCTCTGTCTAACCTCTTGTTCTCTCTGCTCTAGCCCTTGTTCTCCTCTCTCTGTCTAACCTCTTGTTCTCCTCTGTCTAAGCCCTTGCTCTCTCTCTGTCTAACCTCTTGTTCTCCTCTGTCTTAGTCCTTGCTCTCTCCAAACCTCTGTCTCAACCTCTTGTTCTGTCTAACCTCTGTTCTCCTCTGTCTAAGCCCTTGCTCTCTCTGTCCCTAACCTCTTGTTCTCCTCTGTCTTAGCCCTTGCTCTCTCTCTCTGTCTAACCTCTTGTTCTCACTCTGTCTTAGTCCTTGCTCTCTCTCTGTCTAACCTCTTGTTCTCCTCTGTCTAAGCCCTTGCTCTCTCTCTGTCTAACCTCTTGTTCTCACTCTGTCTTAGCCCTTGCTCTCTCTCTGTCTAACCTCTTGTTCTCACTCTGTCTAAGCCCTTGCTCTCACTCTGTCTAACCTCTTGTTCTCACTCTGTCTTAGCCCTTGCTCTCACTCTGTCTAACCTCTTGTTCTCACTCTGTATAAGCCCTTGCTCTCACTCTGTCTAACCTCTTGTTCTCACTCTGTCTTAGTCCTTGCTCTCACTCTGTCTAACCTCTTGTTCTCACTCTGTATAAGCCCTTGCTCTCACTCTGTCTAACCTCTTGTTCTCACTCTGTCTTAGTCCTTGCTCTCACTCTGTCTAACCTCTTGTTCTCACTCTGTCTTAGTCCTTGCTCTCTCTCTGTCTAACCTCTTGTTCTCACTCTGTCTTAGTCCTTGTTCTCTCTCTGTCTAACCTCTTGTTCTCACTCTGTCTTAGTCCTTGCTCTCTCTCTGTCTAACCTCTTGTTCTCCTCTGTCTAAGCCCTTGCTCTCACTCTGTCTAACCTCTTGTTCTCCTCTGTCTTAGCCCTTGCTCTCTCTCTGTCTAACCTCTTGTTCTCCTCTGTCTTAGCCCTTGCTCTCTCTCTGTCTAACCTCTTGTTCTCCTCTGTCTAAGCCCTTGCTCTCTCTCTGTCTAACCTCTTGTTCTCCTCTGTCTAAGCCCTTGCTCTCTCTCTGTCTAACCTCTTGTTCTCCACTCTGTCTAAGCCCTTGTTCTCTCTCTCTGTCTAACCTCTTGTTCTCTCCTCTGTCTTAGCCCTTGCTCTCTCTCTGTCTAACCTCTTGTTCTCCTCTGTCTAAGTCCTTGCTCTCTCTCTGTCTAACCTCTTGTTCTCCTCTGTCTAAGCCCTTGCTCTCTCTCTGTCTAACCTCTTGTTCTCCTCTGTCTTAGTCCTTGCTCTCTCTTTGTCTAACCTCTTGTTCTCCTCTGTCTAAGCCCTTGCTCTCTCTCTGTCTAACCTCTTGTTCTCACTCTGTCTTAAGCCCTTGTTCTCTCACTCTGTCTAACCTCTTGTTTCTCACTCTGTCTTAGCCCTTGCTCTCTCTCTGTCTAACCTCTTGTTCTCCTCTGTCTAAGCCCTTGCTCTCCTCTGTCTAACCTCTTGTTCTCCTCTGTCTTAGTCCTTGCTCTCTCTCTGTCTAACCTCTTGTTCTCCTCTGTCTAAGCCCTTGCTCTCCTCTGTCTAACCTCTTGTTCTCACTCTGTCTTAGCCCTTGCTCTCTCTCTGTCTAACCCTCTTGTTCTCCTCTGTCTAAGCCCTTGCTCTCTCTCTGTCTAACCTCTTGTTCTCCTCTGTCTAAGTCCTTGTTCTCTCTCTCTGTCTAACCTCTTGTTCTCCTCTGTCTTAGCCCTTGCTCTCACTCTGTCTAACCTCTTGTTCTCCTCTGTCTAAGCCCTTGCTCTCTCTTTGTCTAACCTCTTGTTCTCCTCTGTCTTAGTCCTTGCTCTCTCTCTGTCTAACCTCTTGTTCACACTCTGTCTTAGCCCTTGCTCTCACTCTGTCTAACCTCTTGTTCTCCTCTGTCTTAGCCGTTGCTCTCTCTCTGTCTAACCTCTTGTTCTCTCCTCTGTATAAGCCCTTGGTCTCTCTGTCTAACCTCTTGTTCTCACTCTGTCTTAGCCCTTGCTCTCTCTCTGTCTAACCTCTTGTTCTCCTCTGTCTTAGCCCTTGCTCTCCTCTGTCTAACCTCTTGTTCTCACTCTGTCTAAGCCCTTGCTCTCTCTCTGTCTAACCTCTTGTTCTCCTCTGGCTAAGCCCTTGCTCTCTCTCTGTCTAACCTCTTGTTCTCACTCTGTCTTAGTCCTTGCTCTCTCTTTGTCTAACCTCTTGTTCTCCTCTGACTAAGCCCTTGCTCTCCTCTGTCTAACCTCTTGTTCTCCTCTGTCTTAGTCCCTTGCTCTCTCTCTCTGTCTAACCTCTGTTCTCCTCTGTATAGCCCTTGCTCTCTCTCTGTCTAACCTCTTGTTCTCCTCTGTCTTAGTCCTTGCTCTCTCTCTGTCTAACCTCTTGTTCTCCTCACTCTGTCTTAGTCCTTGCTCTCTCTCTCTGTCTAACCTCTTGTTCTCCCTCTGTAAAAGCCCTTGCTCTCTCTCTGTCTAACCTCTTGTTCTCCTCTGTCTAAGTCCTTGCTCTCTCTCTGTCTAACCTCTTGTTCTCACTCTGTCTAAGCCCTTGCTCTCCTCTGTCTAACCTCTTATTTCTCCTCTGTCTAAGTCCTTGCTCTCTCTCTCTGTCTAACCTCTTGTTCTCCTCTGTCTTAGCCCTTGCTCTCTCTCTGTCTAACCTCTTGTTCTCCTCTGTATAAGCCCCCTTGCTCTCCTCCCCTAACCTCTTGTTCTCCTCTGTCTTAGCCCTGCTCTCTCTCTGTCTAACCTCTTGTTCTCCTCTGTCTAAGCCCCTTGCTCTCCTCTGTCTAACCTCTTGTTCTCACTCTGTCTAAGTCCTTGCTCTCTCTCTGTCTAACCTCTTGTTCTCACTCTGTCAAGCCCTTGCTCTCTCTCTGTCTAACCTCTTGTTCTCACTCTGTCTTAGTCCTTGCTCTCACTCTGTCTAACCTCTTGTTCTCACTCTGTATAAGCCCTTGCTCTCACTCTGTCTAACCTCTTGTTCTCACTCTGTCTTAGTCCTTGTTCTCTCTCTGTCTAACCTCTTGTTCTCACTCTGTCTAAGCCCTTGCTCTCACTCTGTCTAACCTCTTGTTCTCACTCTGTCTTAGTCCTTGCTCTCTCTCTGTCTAACCTCTTGTTCTCACTCTGTCTTAGTCCTTGTTCTCTCTCTGTCTAACCTCTTGTTCTCACTCTGTCTAAGCCCTTGCTCTCACTCTGTCTAACCTCTTGTTTCTCCTCTGTCTTAGTCCTTGCTCTCTCTCTGTCTAACCTCTTGTTCTCCTCTGTCTAAGCCCTTGCTCTCACTCTGTCTAACCTCTTGTTCTCATTCTGTCTTAGTCCTTGCTCTCTCTCTGTCTAACCTCTTGTTCTCCTCTGTCTAAGCCCTTGCTCTCCTCTGTCTAACCTCTTGTTTCTCCTCTGTCTTAGTCCTTGCTCTCTCTCTGTCTAACCTCTTGTTCTCCTCTGTCTAAGCCCTTGCTCTCCTCTGTCTAACCTCTTGTTCTCACTCTGTCTTAGTCCTTGCTCTCTCTCTGTCTAACCTCTTGTTCTCCTCTGTAAGCCCTTGCTCTCACTCTGTCTAACCTCTTGTTCTCCCTCTGTCTTAGTCCTTGCTCTCTCTCTCTGTCTAACCTCTTGTTCTCCTCTGTATAAGTCCCTTGCTCTCTCTCTGTCTAACCTCTTGTTCTCCTCTGTCTTAGCCCTTGCTCTCTCTCTGTCTAACCTCTTGTTCTCCTCTGTCTAAGCCCTTGCTCTCTCTCTGTCTAACCTCTTGTTCTCCTCTGTCTAAGTCCTTGCTCTCCTCTGTCTAACCTCTTGTTCTCCTCTGTCTTAGTCCTTGCTCTCTCTCTGTCTAACCTCTTGTTCTCCTCTGTCTAAGCCCTTGCTCTCCTCTGTCTAACCTCTTGTTCTCCTCTGTCTTAGTCCCTTGCTCTCTCTCTGTCTAACCTCTTGTTCTCACTCTGTATAAGCCCTTGCTCTCACTCTGTCTAACCTCTTGTTCTCACTCTGTCTTAGTCCTTGCTCTCTCTCTGTCTAACCTCTTGTTCTCACTCTGACTAAGCCCTTGCTCTCTCACTCTGTCTAACCTCTTGTTCTCCTCTGTCTAAGCCCTTGCTCTCCTCTGTCTAACCTCTTGTTCTCACTCTGTCTAAGCCCTTGCTCTCCTCTGTCTAACCTCTTCTTTCTCCTCTGTCTTAGTCCTTGCTCTCCTCTGTCTAACCTCTTGTTCTCACTCTGTCTTAGTCCTTGCTCTCTCTCTGTCTAACCTCTTGTTCTCTCTGTCTAAGCCCTTGCTCTCCTCTGTCTAACCTCTTGTTCTCCTCTGTCTTAGTCCTTGTTTCTCTCTCTGTCCAACCTCTCTGTCTTAGTCCTTGCTCTCTCTGTCTAACCTCTTGTTCTCCTCTGTCTAAGCCCCTTGCTCTCCTCTGTCTAACCTCTTGTTCTCACTCTGTCTAAGCCCTTGCTCTCCTCTGTCTAACCTCTTGTTCTCCTCTGTCTCCCTCTCTCTCTAACCTCTTGTTCTCCTCTGTCTTAGCCCTTGCTCTCTCTCTGTCTAACCTCTTGTTCTCCTCTGTAAGCCCTTGCTCTCCTCTGTCTAACCTCTTGTTCTCATTCTGTCTTAGTCCTTGCTCTCTCTCTGTCTAACCTCTTGTTTCTCCTCTGTCTAAGCCCTTGTTCTCTCTCTGTATCCTAACCTCTTGTTCTCATTCTGTCTTAGTCCTTGCTCTCCTCTGTCTAACCTCTTGTTCTCACTCTGTCTTAGTCCTTGCTCTCTCTCTGTCTAACTCTTGTTCTCCTCTGTCTTAGCCCTTGCTCTCCTCTGTCTAACCTCTTGTTCTCCTCTGTCTTAGTCCTTGTTCTCTCTCTGTCTAACCTCTTGTTCTCACTCTGCTAAGCCATTGCTCTCCTCTGTCTAACCTCTTGTTCTCTCTCTGTCTTAGTCCTTGCTCTCTCTCTGTCTAACCTCTTGTTCTCACTCTGTCTTAGTCCTTGTTCTCTCTCAGTCTAACCTCTTGTTCTCACTCTGTCTAAGCCCTTTGCTCTCACTCTGTCTAACCTTTTGTTCTCCTCTGTCTTAGTCCTTGCTCTCTCTCTGTCTAACCTCTTGTTCTCCTCTGTCTAAGTCCTTGCTCTCTCTCTGTCTAACCTCTTTTCTCCTCTGTCTTAGTCCTTGTTCTCTCTCTGTCTAACCTCTTGTTCTCATTCTGTCTTAGTCCTTGCTCTCACTCTGTCTAACTTCTTGTTCTCACTCTGTATAAGCCCTTGCTCTCACTCTGTCTAACCTCTTGTTCTCCTCTGTCTTAGCCCTTGCTCTCTCCTCTGTCTAACCTCTTGTTTTTCTCTGTATAAGCCCCTTGCTCTCTCTCTGTCTAACCTCTTGTTCTCATTCTGTCTTAGTCCTTGCTCTCTCTCTGTCTAACCTCTTGTTCTCCTCTGTCTAAGTCCTTGCTCTCCTCTGTCTAACCTCTTGTTCTCACTCTGTCTTAGTCCTTGCTCTCTCTCTGTCTAACCTCTTGTTCTCCTCTGTCTAAGCCCTTGCTCTCCTCTGTCTAACCTCTTGTTCTCATTCTGTCTTAGTCCTTGCTCTCCTCTGTCTAACCTCTTGTTCTCCTCTGTATAAGCCTTGCCTCTGTTGCTCTCACTCTGTCTAACCTCTTGTTTCTCATTCTGTCTTAGTCCTTGCTCTCTCTCTGTCTAACCTCTTGTTCTCATTCTGTCTAAGCCCCCTTGCTCTCTCTCTGTCTAACCTCTTGTTCTCATTCTGTCTTAACCTCTTGCTCTCACTCTGTCTAACCTCTTGTTTTCCTCTGTGTAAGCCCTTGCTCTCTCTCTGTCTAACCTCTTGTTCTCACTCTGTCTTAGTCCTTGTTTCTCTCTCTGTCTAATCTCTTGTTCTCCTCTGTATAAGCCTTTGCTCTCCTCTGTCTAACCTCTTGTTCTCATTCTGTCTTAGTCCCTTGCTCTCACTCTGTCTAACCTCTTGTTCTCTCTCTGTATAAGCCCTTGCTCTCACTCTGTCTAAGTCCTTGCTCTTGTTCTCATTCTGTCTTAAGCCCTTGTTCTCACTCTGTCTAACCTCTTGTTCTCCTCTTTCCTTGCTCTCTCTCTGTCTAACCTCTTGTTTCTCCTCTGTCTTAGCCCTTGCTCTCTCTGTCTAACCTCTTGTTCTCACTCTCTAAGCCCTTGCTCTCACTCTGTCTAACCTCTTGTTCTCATTCTGTCTAAGTCCTTGCTCTCACTCTGTCTAACCTCTTGTTCTCACTCTGTCTTAGTCCCTTGCTCTCTCACTCTGTCTAACCTCTTGTTCTCTCCTCTGTCTTAGCCCTTGCTCTCTCTCTGTCTAACCTCTTGTTCTCATTCTGTCTAAGTTTCCCTTGCTCTCACTCTGTCTAACCTCTTGTTCTCATTCTGTCTAAGCCCTTGCTCTCTCTCTGTCTAACCTCTTGTTTCTCCTCTGTCTAAGCCCTTGCTCTCTCTCTGTCTAACCTCTTGTTCTCATTCTGTCTTAGTCCTTGCTCTCCTCTGTCTAACCTCTTGTTCTCCTCTGTCTAAGCCCTTGCTCTCCTCTGTCTAACCTCTTGTTCTCCTCTGTCTTAGTCCTTGCTCTCTCTCTGTCTAACCTCTTGTTCTCCTCTGTCTAAGCCCTTGTTCTCCTCTGTCTAACCTCTTGTTTTCTCCTCTGTCTTAGTCTTTGCTCTCCTCTGTCTAACCTCTTGTTCTCCTCTGTATAAGCCCTTGCTCTCACTCTGTCTAACCTCTTGTTCTCCTCATTCTGTCTTAGTCCTCTTGCTCTCACTCTGTCTAACCTCTTTTTCTCCTCTGTATAAGCCCTTGCTCTCTCTCTCTGTCTAACCTCTTGTTCTCATTCTGTCTTAGTCCTTGCTTCTCACTCTGTCTAACTCTGTCTTGTTCTCTCCTCTGTATTTTCCTCTAAGCCCTTGCTCTCACTCTGTCTAACCTCTTGTTCTCATTCTGTCTTAGCCTTTGCTCTCACTCTGTCTAACCTCTTGTTCTCCTCTGTATAAGCCCTTGCTCTCTCTCTCTGTCTAACCTCTTGTTCTCATTCTGTCTTAGTCCTTGCTCTCTCTCTGTCTAACCTCTTGTTCTCCTCTGTCTAAGTCCTTGCTCTCCTCTGTCTAACCTCTTGTTCTCATTCTGTCTTAGTCCTTGCTCTCACTATGTCTAACCTCTTGTTCTCCTCTGTCTAAGTCTTTGCTCTCTGCTCTCTCTGTTCTAACCTCTTGTTCTCATTCTGTCTTAGTCCTTGCTCTCCTCTGTCTAACCTCTTGTTCTCACTCTGTCTTAGCCCTTGCTCTCTCTCTGTCTAACCTCTTGTTCTCATTCTGTCTTAGTCCTTGCTCTCCTGTCTAACCTCTGTTCTCACTCTGTCTAACCTCTTGTTCTCCTCTGAATTAGTCCTTGCTCTCTCTCTGTCTAACCTCTTTTTCTCCTCTGTCTTAGTCCTTGCTCTCCTCTGTCTAACCTAACGTCTTGTTCTCCTCTGTATAAGTCCTTGCTCTCCTCTGTCTAACCTCTTGTTCTCCTCTGTCTTAGTCCTTGCTCTCTCTCTCTGTCTCAACCTCTTGTTCTCCTCTGTCTAACCTCTTGCCCTTGTCCTTCTCTCCTCTGTCTAACCTCTTGTTTCTCCTCTGTCTAAGCCCTTGCTCTCTCTCTGTCTAACCTCTTGTTCTCTCTGTCTCTTGTTCTCTCTCTGTCTAAGTCCTTGCTCTCTCTCTGTCTAACCTCTTGTTCTCCTCTGTCTTAGTCCTTGTTCTCCCTTGCTTCTCTCCTCTGTCTAACCTCTTGTTCTCACTCTGTCTTAGTCCTTGCTCTCTCTCTGTCTAACCTCTTGTTCTCCTCTGACTAAGCCCTTGCTCTCTCTCTGTCTAACCTCTTGTTCTCCTCTGTCTTAGTCCTTGCTCTCACTCTGTCTAACCTCTTGTTCTCCTCTGTCTTAGTCCTTGCTCTCTCTCTGTCTAACCTCTTGTTTTCTCCTCTGTCTAAGCCCTTGCTCTCACTCTGTCTAACCTCTTGTTCTCACTCTGTCTTAAGTCCCTTGCTCTCCTCTGTCTAACCTCTTGTTCTCCTCATTCTCTCTCTAAGCCCTTGCTCTCTCTCTGTCTAACCTCTTGTTCTCCTCTGTCTTAGTCCTTGCTTGTTCTCTCTCTGTCTAACCTCTTGTTCTCCTCTGTATAAGCCCTTGCTCTCACTCTGTCTAACCTCTTGTTCTCCTCTGTCTTAGTCCTTGCTCTCTCTCTGTCTAACCTCTTGTTCTCATTCTGTCTTAAGCCCTTGCTCTCCTCTGTCTAACCTCTTGTTTCTCACTCTGTCTAACCCCTTGCTCTCTCTCTGTCTAACCTCTTGTTCTCATTCTGTCTTAGTCCTTGTCTCTCTCTCTGTCTAACCTCTTGTTCTCCTCTGTCTAAGCCCTTGCTCTCTCTCTGTCTTGTTTAACCTCTTGTTTCTCCTCTGTATAAGTCCTTGCTCTCCTCTGTCTAACCTCTTGTTCTGTCTCTGTCTTAGTCCTTGCTCTCTCTCTCCTCTGTCTAACCTCTTGTTCTCTCTCTGTCTAAGCCCTTGTCTCACTCTGTCTAACCTCTTGTTCTCACTCTGTCTTAGTCCTTGCTCTCACTCTGTCTAACCTCTTGTTCTCTCTCTGTCTAAGTCCTTGCTCTCTCTCTCTGTCTAACCTCTTGTTCTCCTCTCTGTCTTAGTCCTTGCTCTCCTCTGTCTAACCTCTTGTTCTCACTCTGTCTAAGCCCTTGCTCTCCTCTGTCTAACCTCTTGTTCTCCTCTGTCTAAGCCCTTGCTCTCTCTCTGTCTAACCTCTTGTTTCTCCTCTGTCTTAGTCCTTGCTCTCTCTCTGTCTAACCTCTTGTTCTCCTCTGTCTAAGTCCTCTGTCCTTACCCTTGTTCTCCTCTGTCTAACCTCTTGTTCTCCTCTGTCTAAGTCCTTGCTCTCACTCTGTCTAACCTCTTGTTCTCACTCTGTCTTAGTCCTTGCTCTCTCTGTCTAACCTCTTGTTCTCCTCTTGTTCTGTCACCTCTGTTCTCTCTCTGTCTAAGCCCTTGCTCTCCTCTGTCTAACCTCTTGTTCTCACTCTGTCTTAGTCCTTGTTCTCTCTCTGTCTAACCTCTTGTTCTCCTCTGTATAAGCCCTTGCTCTCCTCTGTCTAACCTCTTGTTCTCCTCTGTCTTAGTCCTTGCTCTCTCTCTGTCTAACCTCTTGTTCTCACTCTGTTCAAGCCCTTGCTTCTCTCTCTGTCTAACCTCTTGTTCTCACTCTGTCTTAGTCCTTGTTCTCTCTCTGTCTAACCTCTTGTTCTCCTCTGTCTAAGCCCTTGCTCAACTCTGTCTAACCTCTTGTTCTCCTCTGTCTAAGCCCTTGCTCTCTCTCTGTCTAACCTCTTGTTCTCACTCTGTCTAAGCCCTTGTTCTCTCTCTGTCTAACCTCTTATTTCTCCTCTCTAAGCCCTTGCTCTCACTCTGTCTAACCTCTTGTTCTCCTCTGTCTTAGCCCTTCCTCTCTCTGTCTAACCTCTTGTTCTCCTCTGTCTTAGCCCTTGCTCTCTCTCTGTCTAACCTCTTGTTCTCACTCTGTCTAAGCCCTTGTCTCTCTTGTTCTCTGTCTAACCTCTTGTTCTCCTCTGTCTTAGTCCTTGCCCTTGCTCTCTCTGTCTAACCTCTTGTTCTCCTCTGTCTAAGCCCTTGCTCTCACTCTGTCTAACCTCTTGTTCTCACTCTGTCTAAGCCCTTGCTCTCTCTCTGTCTAACCTCTTGTTCTCCTCTGTCTAAGTCCTTGTTCTCTCTCTGTCTAACCTCTTGTTTCTCACTCTGTCTAAGCCCTTGCTCTCACTCTCTCTTGCTCTCTCTCTGTCTAACCTCTTGTTCTCCTCTGTCTAAGCCCTTGCTCTCTCTCTGTCTAACCTCTTGTTCTCACTCTGTCTTAGCCCTTGCTCTCTCTGTCTCTTGCTCTCCTCTCTAACCTCTTGTTCTCACTCTGTCTTAGTCCTTATTTTCTCTCTCTCCTCTGTCTAACCTCTTGTTTCTCTCCTCTGTCTTAGCCCTTGCTCTCTCTCTGTCTAACCTCTTGTTCTCCTCTGTCTTAAGTCCTTGCTCTCACTCTGTCTAACCTCTTGTTCTCACTCTGTCTAAGTCCTTGCTCTCCTCTGTCTAACTCCTTTAACCTCTCACTCTGTCTAAGCCCTTGCTCTCACTCTGTCTAACCTCTTGTTCTCACTCTGTCTTAGCCCTTGTTCTCCTTAACCTCTTGTTCTCTCTGTCTAACCTCTTGTTCTCTTGTTCTGTCTGTCTAGCCCTTGCTCTCACTCTGTCTAACCTCTTGTTCTCACTCTGTCTTAGTCCTTGTTCTCTCTCTGTCTAACCTCTTGTTCTCACTCTGTCTTAGTCCTTGCTCTCTCTCTGTCTAACCTCTTTTTCTCCTCTGTCTACTAAGCCCTTGCTCTCCTCTGTCTAACCTCTTGTTCTCCTCTGTCTAAGCCCTTGCTCTCTCTCTGTCTAACCTCTTGTTCTCCCTCTGTCTTAGTCCTTTTCTCCTCTGTCTAACCTCTTGTTCTCACTCTGTCTTAGTCCCTTGCCCTTCTCTCTCTCTGTCTAACCTCTTGTTCTCACTCTGTCTAAGCCCTTGCTCTCTCTCTGTCTAACCTCTTGTTCTCCTCTGTCTTAGCCCTTGCTCTCTCTCTGTCTAACCTCTTGTTTCTCATTCTGTCTAAACCCTTGCTCTCCTCTGTCTAACCTCTTGTTTCTCCTCTGTCTTAGTCCTTGCTCTCTCTCTGTCCAACCTCTTGTTCTCCTCTGTCTTAGTCCTTGCTCTCACTCTGTCTAACCTCTTGTTCTCACTCTGTCTTAGTCCTTGTTCTCTCCTTGTTCTCCTCTGTCTAACCTCTTGTTCTCTCTGTTCTCTCCTCTGTCTAAGTCTTTGCTCTTGCTCTCTCTCTGTCCTAACTCTGTCTAACTTCTTGTTCTCCTCTCTGTCTTAGTCCTTGCTCTCCTCTGTCTCTGTCCTCTTGTTTCACTCTGTCTCCCTCTTTCTCCTCTTGCTAAGCCCTTGCTCTCTCTCTGTCTAACCTCTTGTTCTTCTCATTCTGTTCTCTCTGTAACCTCTTGCTCTCTAAACCCTTGCTCTCCTCTGTCTAACCTCTTGTTCTCCTCTGTCTAAGCCCTTGCTCTCACTCTGTCTAACCTCTTGTTCTCATTCTGTCTTAGTCCTTGCTAACCTCCTCTGTCTCCTAACCTCTTGTTCTCTTGTTTCTCCTCTGTATAAGCCCTTGCTCTCCTCTGTCTAACCTCTTGTTTCTCCTCTGTCTTAGTCCTTGCTCTCCTCTGTCTAACCTCTTGTTCTCCTCTGTCTAAGCCCTTGCTCTCCTCTGTCTAACCTCTTGTTCTCATTCTGTCTTAGTCCTTGCTCTCCTCTGTCTAACCTCTTGTTCTCCTCTGTCTTAGCCCTTGCTCTCTCTCTGTCCTTGTTCTCCTCTGTCTAAGCCCTCTCTCACTCTGTCTAACCTCTTGTTCTCCTCTGTCTAAGCCCTTCTCTCACTCTGTTCTAACCTCTTGTTCTCACTCTGTCTTGTTCTCCTTGTCTAAGTCTCTTCCTTGCGTTCTCTCTCTGTCTAACCTCTTGTTCTCACTCTGTCTTAGTCCCTTGCTCTCTCTGTCTAACCTCTTGTTCTCCTCTGTCTTAGTCCTTGCTCTCTCTCTGTCTAACCTCTTGTTCTCACTCTGTCTAAGCCCTTGCTCTCTCTCTGTCTAACCTCTTGTTCTCATTCTGTCTTAGTCCTTGCTCTCACTCTGTCTAACCTCTTGTTCTCCACTCTGTCTAAGCCCTTGCTCTCTCTGTCTAACCTCTTGTTCTCATTCTGTCTTAGTCCTTGCTCTCTCTCTGTCTAACCTCTTGTTCTCACTCTGTATAAGCCCTTGCTCTCTCTGTCTAACCTCTTGTTCTCCTCTGTCTTAGTCCTTGTTCTCTCTCTGTCTAACCTCTTGTTCTCACTCTGTAAGCCCTTGCTCTCACTCTGTCTAACCTCTTGTTCTTCTCATCTCTGTCTTTGTCCTTGTCTCTCTCTCTGTCTAACCTCTTGTTCTCCTCTGTATAAGCCCTTGCTCTCTCTCTGTCTAACCTCTTGTTCTCCTCTGTCTTAGTCCTTGCTCTCTCTCTGTCTAACCTCTTGTTCTCCTCTGTATAAGCCCTTGCTCTCCTCTGTCTAACCTCTTGTTCTCATTCTGTCTTAGTCCTTGCTCTCTCTCTGTCTAACCTCTTGTTTCTCCTCTGTCTAAGTCCTTGCTCTCACTCTGTCTAACCTCTTGTTCTCCTCTGTCTTAGCCCTTGCTCTCACTCTGTCTAACCTCTTGTTCTCACTCTGTCTTAGTCCTTGCTCTCTCTCTGTCTAACCTCTTGTTCTCCTCTCTCTCCTCTGTCCTTGCTCTCCTCTGTCTAACCTCTTGTTCTCCTCTGTCTTAGTCCTTGCTCTCTCTCTGTCTAACCTCTTGGCTAAGCCCTTGCTTTCCTCACTCTGTAAAAGTTTCTCCCTTCTAAGCCCCTCTCTCTCTGTCTAACCTCTTGTTTTCTCCTCTGTCTTAGTCCTTGCTCTCTCTCTGTCTAACCTCTTGTTCTCCTCTGTCTAAGCCCTTTGCTCTCACTCTGTCTAACCTCTTGTTCTTCTCACTCTGTTCTCCTAGTCCTTGCTCTCCTCTGTCTAACCTCTTGTTCTCACTCTGTCTAAGTTCTCCTTGTCTCTCTCTCTGTCTAACCTCTTGTTCTCTCATTCTGTCTTAAGCCCTTCTCTCACTCTGTCTAACCTCTTGTTCTCCTCTGTCTTAGTCCTTGTTCTCTCTCTGTCTAACCTCTTGTTTCTCCTGTCTCTAGCCCTTGTTCTCACTCTGTCTAACCTCTTGTTCTCACTGTCTGTCTGTTTCTCACTCTGCCCTTGCTCTCACTCTGTCTAACCTCTTGTTCTCACTCTGTCTTAGTCCTTGCTCTCCTCTGTCTAACCTCTTGTTCTCCTCTGTCTTAGTCCTTGCTCTCTCCTCTGTCTAACCTCTTGTTTCTCACTCTGTCTTAGCCCTTGCTCTCTCTCTGTCTAACCTCTTATTTCTCACTCTGTCTAAGCCCTTGCTCTCCTCTGTCTAACCTCTTGTTTCTCCTCTGTCTAAACCCTTTCTCCTGCTCTAGTCTCACTCTGTCTAACTTCTTGTTCTCCTCTGTCTTAGTCCTTGCTCTCCTCTGTCTAACCTCTTGTTTCTCCTCTGTCTAAGTCTTGCTCTCACTCTGTTAATCTCTTTTTCTCCTCTGTCTTACTCTCCTTGCTCTCCTTCTGTCTAAGTCCTTGTTCTCTCTCTGTCTAAGTCCTTATTTCTCCTCTGTATAACCTCTTGCTCTCCTCTGTCTTAGTCTTGTTCTCCTCTGTCTTTCCTTGCTCTCCCTCTGTCTAACCTCTTTTCTCTCACCTGTATAAGCCCTTGCTCTCACCTGTCCCTAACCTCTTGTTCTCATTCTGTCTTAGTCCTTGCTCTCTCTCTCTCTGTCTAACCTCTTGTTCTCCTCTGTACCTCCCTTGCTCTCACTCTGTCTAACCTCTTGTTCTCATTCTGTCTTAGTCCTTGCTCTCTCTCTCTCTCTGTCTAATGCTCTTGTTCTCACTCTGTCTAACTTCCCTTAACCTCTCTCTCACTCTGTCTAACTCTCTTGTTCTCCTCTGTCTTAGTCCTTGCTCTCCTCTGTCTAACCTCTTTTCTCCTCTGTCTAACCTCTTGCTCTCCTCTGCCAACCTCTTGTCTCTGTCTAACCTCTTGTTCTCATTCTGTCTTAGCCCTTGCTCTCCTCTGTCTAACCTCTTGTTCTCCTCTGTCTTAGCCCTTGCCCTCTCCTCTGTCTAACCTCTTGTTCTCACTCTGTCTTAGTCCTTGCTCTCCTCTGTCTAACCTCTTGTTCTCCTCTGTCTTAGTCCCTTGCTCTCTCCTCTGTCTAACCTCTTGTTCTCACTCTGTCTAAGTCCTTTGCTCTCTCTCTGTCTAACCTCTTGTTTCTCATTCTGTCTTAGCCCCCTTGCTCTCACTCTGTCTAACCTCTTGTTCTCACTCTGTCTAAGCCCTTGCTCTCACTCTGTCTAACCTCTTGTTCTCACTCTGTCTAAGTCCTTGTTCTCTCTCTGTCTAACCTCTTGTTCTCACTCTGTCTAAGCCCTTGCTCTCACTCTGTCTAACCTCTTGTTCTCACTCTGTCTTAGTCTTTGCTCTCACTCTGTCTAACGTCTTGTTCTCACTCTGTCTTAGTCCTTGCTCTCTCTCTGTCTAACCTCTTGTTCTCCTCTGTATAAGCCCCTTGCTCTCCTCTGTCTAACCTCTTGTTCTCCTCTGTCTAAGCCCTTGCTCTCACTCTGTCTAACCTCTTGTTCTCACTCTGTCTCTGTCTAAGCCCTTGCTCTCCTCTGTCTAACCTCTTGTTCTCATTCTGTCTAAAGCCCTTGCTCTGTTCTCTGTCTAACCTCTTGTTCTCACTCTGTCTTAGTCCCTTGCTCTCACTCTGTCTAACCTCTTGTTCTCACTCTGTCTTAGTCCTTGCTCTCTCTCTGTCTCACCCTCTTGTTCTCCTCTGTCTTAGCCCTTCTTCTCTCAACCTCTTGTTTCTAACTCTGTCTTAGTCCTTGCTCTCACTCTGTCTAACCTCTTGTTCTCCTCTGTCTTAGTCTTGTTCTCTCTCTGTCTAACCTCTTGTTTCTCCTCTGTCTAAGTTTTTGCTCTCTCTCTGTCCAACCTCTTGTTCTCATCTCTCTCTGTCTCTCCCTTCTTGCTGTCTAGTCCTTTTCTCTCTCTGTCTAACCTCTTGTTCTCCTCTGTCTTAGTCCTTGCTCTCACTCTGTCTAACCTCTGTTCTCATTCTGTCTTAGTCCTTGCTCTCCTCTGTCTAACCTCTTGTTTCTCCTCTGTCTAAGTCCTTGCTCTCCTCTGTCTCTCTTGTTCTCTCTCTAACCTCTCTCTCTGTTCTCTTGTTCTCTGTCTTCAAGCCCTTGCTCTCCTCTGTCTAACCTCTTGTTCTCCTCTGTCTTAGTCCTTGCTCTCTCTCTGTCTAACCTCTTGTTCTCATTCTGTCTTAATCCCTTGCTCTCCTCTGTCTAACCTCTTGTTCTCCTCTGTATAGCCCTTGCTCTCACTCTGTCCAACCTCTTGTTCTCATTCTGTCTTAGTCCTTGCTCTCTCTCTGTCTAACCTCTTGTTCTCCTCTGTCTAAGCCCCTTGCTCTCACTCTGTCTAACCTCTTGTTTCTCATTCTGTCTTAGTCCTTGCTCTCTCTCTGTCTAACCTCTTGTTCTCACTCTGTCTAAGTCCCTTGCTCTCCTCTGTCTAACCTCTTTGTTCTCCTCTTCCTTGTTCTCTCTTCTGTCTAACCTTGTTCTCATTCCACCCTCCTCCTCTCTCTGTCTAACCTCTTGTTTTCTCTCTCTGTCTTATTTCTCCCTCTTTTTGCTCTCCTCTGTCTAACCTCTTTTTCTCCTCTGTCCAAGTCCTTGCTCTCCTCTGTCTAACCTCTTTTTCTCACTCTCTAAGCCCTTTGCTCTCCTCTGTCCAACCTCTTGTTCTCACTCTGTCTAAGCCCCTTGCTCTCCTCTGTCTAACCTCTTGTTCTCCTCTGTCCCTAAGCCCTTGCTCTCACTCTGTCCAACCTCTTGTTCTCATTCTGTCTAAGTCCTTTTCTCTCTCTGTCTCAACATCTTCATTTCCACCTCTGTCCTACTTTGCTCTCCTCTGTCTAACCTCTTGTTCTCCTCTGTCTTGTCCCTTGCTCTCACTCTGTCTAACCTCTTGTTCTCACTCTGTCCACTTCCCTTGCTCTCACTCTTGTCTAACCTCTTGTTCTCACTCTGTCTAAATCCTTGCTCTCACTCTGTCTAACCTCTTGTTCTCCTCTGTCTAAGTCCCTTGCTCTCTCTCTGTCCTCCTCTTGTTTCTCACTCTGTCTAAGTCCTTGCTCTCCTCTGTCTAACCTCTTGTTCTCCACTCTGTATAAGCCCTTGCTCTCACTCTGTCTAACCTCTTGTTCTCATTCTGTCTAGCCCTTGCTCTCCTCTGTCTAACCTCTTGTTTCTCTCTGTCTAAGCCCTTATTCTCTCCTCTGTCTAACCTCTTTTTCTCTCGCCTCTTGTCTCACCTCCTTTGTTCTCTCACTCTGTCTAACCTCTTGTTCCTCCTCTGTATAAGTCCTTGCTCTCCTCTGTCTAACCTCTTGTTCTCATTCTGCCTAAGCCCTTGCTCTCCTCTGTCTAACCTCTTGTTCTCACTCTGTCTTCTTGTTCTCTCTCTGTCTAACCTCTTGTTCTCCTCTGTCTAACCCTTGCTCTCCTCTGTCTAACCTCTTGTTCTCACTCTGTCAAGCCCTTGTTCTCCTCTGTCTAACCTCTTGTTCTCACTCTGTATAAGCCCTTGCTCTCACTCTGTCTAACCTCTTGTTCTCATTCTGTCTTAGCCCTTGCTCTCACTCTGTCTAACCTCTTGTTTTCACTCTGTATAAGCCCTTGCTCTCACTCTGTCTAACCTCTTGTTCTCATTCTGTCTTAGCCCTTGCTCTCACTCTGTCTAACCTCTTGTTTTCTCACTCTGACCAAGCTCCTTGCTCTCACTCTGTCTAACCTCTTGTTCTCCGCCTAACCTCTGTCTTAGTCCTTGCTTTCACTCTGTCTAACCTCTCTTGTTCTCACTCTGACTTCCCCTTGCTCTCACTCTGTCTAACCTCTTGTTCTCATTCTGCCACTTCCTTGCTCTCTCTGTCTAACCTCTTGTTCTCACTCTGTCTTAGCCCTTGCTCTCCTCTGTCTAACCTCTCTTTTCTCCTCTGTCTTAAGTCCTTTGCTCTCTCTCTGTCTAACCTCTTGTTTCTCCTCTGTCTTAATCCTTGCTCTCTCTCTGCTCTCCTCTGTCTAACCTGCTTGTTCTCATTCTGTCTTAGCCCTTGCTCTCTCTCTGTCCCAACCTCTTGTTTTCACTCTGTATAAGCCCTTGCTCTCCTCTGTCTAACCTCTTGTTCTCATTCTGTCTAACTCCTTGTTCTCACTCTGTTTAACCTCTTCTTTTCTCCTCTGTCTAAGCCCTTGCTCTCACTCTGTCTAACCTCTTGTTCTCATTCTGTCTTCCCTTGCTCTCTCTCTGTCTAACCTCTTGTTCTCCTCTGTATAAGCCCTTGCTCTCTCTCTGTCTAACCTCTTGTTCTCATTCTGTCTTAGTCCTTGCTCTCCTCTGTCTAACCTCTTGTTCTTCTTAGTCCCCTCTGCTCTCCTCTGTCTAACCTCTTGTTCTCCTCTGTCTTAGTCTCTTGCTCTCACTCTGTCTAACATCTCTTGTTCTCACTCTGTCTAAGCCCCTTGCTCTCACTCTGTCTAACTCTCTGTTCTCTTGTTGCTCTCCTCTGTCTAACCTCTTGTTCTCTCCTCTGTCTCTCCCCTTGCTCTCCTCTGTCTAACCTCTTCTTTTCTCATTCTGTATAAGCCCTTCCTCTCACTCTGTCTAACCTCTTGTTCTCACTCTGTATAAGCCTTTGCTCTCACTCTGTCTAACCTCTTGTTCTCATTCTGTCTTAGTCCTTGCTCTCACTCTGTCTAACCTCTTGTTCTCACTCTGTATAAGCCCTTGCTCTCACTCTGTCTAACCTCTTGTTCTCATTCTGTCTTAGTCCTTGCTCTCACTCTGTCTAACCTCTTGTTCTCACTCTGTATAAGCCCTTGCTCTCCTCTGTTCCCAACCTCTTGTTCTCACTCTGTCTTAGTCCTTGTTCTCTCTCCTCTGTCTCATGCTCTCTTTTCTCCTCTGTCTAAGCCCCTTGCTCTCTCCTCTGTCTAACCTCTTGTTCTCCACTCTGTCTTTGCCCTTGCTCTCCTCTGTCTAACCTCTTGTTCTCCTCTGTCTAAGTCCCTTGCTCTCCTCTGTCTAACCTCTTGTTCTCACTCTGTCTAAGTCCTCCTTTCTCTCTCTGTCTAACCTCTTGTTCTCCTCTGACTAAGCCCTTGCTCTCCTCTGTTCCAACCTCTTGTTCTCCTCTGTCTCTTAGTCCACTTCCTCTGTCTAACCTCTTGTTCTTTTCTGTCTAAGCCCTTGCTCTCCTCTGTCTAACCTCTTGTTTCTCTCTGTCTAGTCTTTTCTCCTTGTCTTAGTCTCTCTCTCTCTGTCTAACCTCTTGTTCTCCTCTGTCTTAGTCCTTGTTCTCTCTCTGTCCAACCTCTTGTTCTCCTCTGTCTTAGTCCCTTGCTCTCCTCTGTCTAACCTCTTGTTCTCCTCTGTCTAACGTCTTAGTCTCCTTGTCTCTCTCTCTGCTCTAACCTCTAACCTTTCTCTCACCTCTTCTTAGTCCTTGCTCTCTCTGTCTAACCTCTTGTTCTCCTCTGTCTTAGTCCTTGTTCTCTCTCTGTCTAACTTGTTCTCTTGTTCTCCTCTGTCTTAACCCCCTTGCTCTCTCTCTGTCCAACCTCCTCTTCTTTTCTCCTCTGTCTTAGTCCTTGCTCTATCTCTGTCTAACCTCTTGTTCTCCTCTGTCTAAGCCCTTGCTCTCCTCTCTAACCTCTTTGTTCTCCTCTGTCTAAGCCCTTGTTCTCACTCTGTCTAACCTCTTTTCTCCTCTGTCTTACTCTGTCTAACCTCTTGTTCTCACCTCTGTCTCCCAGCCCTTGCTCTCACTCTGTCTAACCTCTTTTTTCTCCTCTGTCTAAGTCCTTGTTCTCTCTCTGTCTAACCTCTTGTTTCACTCTGTCTAAGCCCTTGCTCTCCTCTGTCTTCACTCTTGTTCTCTGTCTTAGTCCTTGTTCTCTCTCTGTCTTAACCTCTTCTTTCTCACTCTGTATAAGCCCTTGCTCTCACCTCTGTCTAACCTCTTGTTCTCTCTGTTAAGCCCTCTGTCTCTCTCCCTTCTTCTGTCATTCTGTCTCTTTCTCTCTTGCCTCCCTTTCCTCTGTCTAACCTCTTGTTCTCTTCTGTCTTAGTCCTTGCTCTCCTCTGTCTAACCTCTTGTTCTCCTTCTGTCTTAGTCCTTGCTCTCTCTCTGTCTAACCTCTTGTTCTCCTCTGTCCAAGCCCTTGCTCTCTCTCTGTTCTAACCTCTTGTTCTCACTCTGTCTAAGCCCTTGCTCTCCTCTGTCTAACCTCTTGTTCTCATTCTGTCTTAGTCCTTGCTCTCTCTCTGTCTAACCTCTTGTTCTCACTCTGTCTAAGTCCTCACTCTGCTCTCTCTCTGTCTAACCTCTCTTGTTCTCATTCTGTCTAAGTCCCTTCCCCTCTCTCCTCTGTCTAACCTCTTGTTCTCACTCTGTCCAAGCCCTTGCTCTCCTCTGTCTAACCTCTTGTTCTCCTCTGTCTTAGCCCTTGCTCTCACTCTGTCTAACTCCCTTGTTCTCTCTCTGTCTAACTTCCTTGCTCCTCTGTCTAACCTCTTGTTCTCCTCTGAATAAAGTCCTTGCTCTCCTGTCTAACCCTCTTGTTCTCACTCTGTCTGTCTAAGTCCTTGCTCTCCTCTGTCTAACCTCTTGTTCTCCTCTGTCTAAGCCCTTGCTCTCACTCTGTCTAACCTCTTGTTCTCACTCTGTCTTACCCCCTTGCTCTCCTCTGTCCCCAAGCCTCTTGTTCTCTGTCTTAAGCCCCTTTGCTCTCTCTGTTCCTAACCTCTTGTTTCTCTGTCTTAGTCCTTAAGCTCTCTCTCTCTCTGTCTAACCTCTTGTTCTCACTCTGTCTTAGTCCTTGCTCTCCTCTGTCTAACCTCTTGTTCTCACTCTGCCTAAGCCCTTGCTCTCCCTCTGTTCCATCTGTCCTCTTGTTCTCCTCTGTCTTCTCCTTGCTCTCTCTCTGTCTAACCTCTTGTCTGTCCTTGCTTGCTCTCCTCTGTCTAACCTCTTGTTCTCCTCTGTCTTTAGTCCTTACTCTCTCTGTCTAACCTCTTGTTCTCATTCTGTCTTAGTCCTTGCTCTCCTCTGTCTAACCTCTTTTCTCACTCTGTATAAGCCCTTTGCTCTCCTCTGTCTAACCTCTTGTTCTCCTCTGTCTTAGTCCTTGCTCTCTCTCTGTCTAACCTCTTGTTCTCCTCTGTATAAGTCCTTGCTCTCCTCTGTCTAACCTCTTGTTCTCATTCTGTCTTAGTCCCTTGCTCTCTCTCTGTCTAACCTCTTGTTCTCCTCTGTCTAAGCCCTTGCTCTCCTCTGTCTAACCTCTTGTTCTCCTCTGTCTAAGTCCTTGCTCTCCTCTGTCCAACCTCTTGTTCTCCTCTGTATAAGCCCTTGCTCTCCTCTGTCTAACCTCTTGTTCTCACTCTGTCTTAGTCCTTGCTCTCTCTCTGTCTAAACTCTTGTTCTCCTCTGTCTAAGCCCTGGCTCACTCTGTCTAACCTCTTGTTCTCTCCTCTGTCTTAGTCCTTGCTCTCTCTCTGTCTAACCTCTTGTTCTCCTCTGTCTAAGTCCTCCTTCCCTTGCTCCTCTCTGTCTAACCTCTTGTTCTCTCCTCTGTCTCCTAAGCCTTCCTCTCCTCTGTCTAACCTCTTGTTCTCCTCTGTCTTAGTCCTTGCTCTCTCTCTCTGTCTAACCTCTTGTTCTCCTCTGTCTTAGTCCTTGTTCTCTCTCTGTCTAACCTCTTGTTCTCCTCTGTATAAGCCCTTGCTCTCCCTGTCCAACCTCTTTTTCTCCTCTGTCTTAGTCTTTGCTCTCTCTCTGTCTAACGTCTTGTTCTCCTCTGTCTTTAGTCCCTCCTTGCTCTCCTCTTGTCCTAACCTCTTCGTCTTTCTCCTCTGTCTTAGTCCTTTGTTCTCCTCTGTTCAACCTCTTGTTCTCACTCTGTCTGCTTTCCTTGCTCTCCTCTGTCTAACCTCTTGTTCTCCTCTGTCTTAGTCCTTGCTCTCCTCTGTCTAACCTCTTGTTTCTCCTCTGTCTTAGTCCTTGTTCTCTCTCTTCTAACCTCTTGTTCTCCTCTCTGTATTCTCCTTGCTCTCTCTCTGTCTAACCTCTTGTTCTCACTCTGTCTTAGCCCTTGCTCTCTCTCTGTCTAACCTCTTGTTCTCACCTGTATACTTCCTTGCTCTCACTCTGTCAACCTCTTGTTCTCTCTGTCTTAGTCCTTTGCTCTCCTCTGTCTAACCTCTTGTTCTCACTCTGTCTTAGTCCTTGCTCTCCTCTGTCCAACCTCTTGTTCTCAACCCCTTGCTCTCCTCTGTAACCTCTTGTTCTCACTTGACTCTCATTCTGTCTTACCTCCTGTTCTAACCTGTCTTAGTCCTTGTTCTCACTCTGTCTAACCCCTTGCTCTCACTCTGTCTAACCTCTTGTTCTCACTTGTTCTGTCTAAGCCCTTGTTCTCTCTCTGTCTAACCTCTTGTTCTCTCCTCTGTCTAAGTCCTTGTTCTCTCTGTCTCTGTCCAACCTCTCTTGTTCTCCTCTGTCTTTTAGTCCTTGCTTCTCTCTCTGTCTAACCTCTTGTTTCTCCTCTTAGTCCTTGCTCTCCTCTGTCTAACCATCTTGTTCTCACTCTCTCCTTGCTCTCACTCTGTCTAACCTCTTGTTCTCACTCTGTCTTAGTCCTTGCTCTCTGTCCTTTGCTCTCCTCTGTCCTTGCTCTTTCTCTCTGTCTCCTTGTTCTCCTCTGTCTAACCTCTTGTTCTCCACTCTGTCTTAGTTTCTCCTCTTCTTAGTCCTGTCTAACCTCTTGTTCTCACTCTGTCTTAGTCCTTTTCTCACTCTGTCTAACCTCTTGTTCTCCTCTGTCTTAGTCCTTTCTCTCTCCTCTGTCTAACCTCTTGTTCTCACTCTGTATAAGCCCTTGCTCTCTCTGTCTAACCTCTTGTTCTCCTCTGTCTTAGTCCTTGCTCTCTAACTCTGTCTAACCTCTTGTTCTTCTCTGTCTAACCTCTTGTTCTCCCTTGCTTCTCCTCTGTCTAACCCTCTTGTTCTCATTCTGTCTTAGTCCTTGCTCTCTCTCTGTCCCTCTTGTTCTCCTCTGTATTAGTCCTTGTTCTCCCTCTGTTTAACCTCTTGTTCTCTCTCTGTCTTAGTCCTTGCTCTCACTCTGTCTAACCTCTTGTTCTCACTCTGTCTTAGTCCTTGCTCTCACTCTGTCTAACCTCTTGTTCTCATTCTGTCTTAGTCCTTGCTCTTTCTCTATCTAACCTCTTGTTCTCACACTGTCTTAGTCCTTGCTCTCTCTCTGTTCTCCCTCTTGTTCTCATTCTGTCTTAGTCCTTGCCTCTGTGTCTGTTAACCTCTTGTTTCTCCACTCTCCTTTATCTGTCTTGCCCTCACTCATGTCATTTCTAACCTCTAACCTTGTTCTTTCATTCTGTCTTAGTCCTTTTTCTCTCTCTGTAACCTCTTGTTTTCACACCTTTTCCTTGCTCTCTCTGTCTAAGCCTTGTTCTCATTCTGTCTTAGTCCTTGCTCACTCTGTCTAACCTCTTGTTCTCCTTCTGTCTTAGTCCTTGCTCTCACTCTGTCTAACCTCTTGTTCTCCTCTGTCTTAGTCCTTGCTCTCTCTCTGTCTAACCTCTTGTTCTCACTCTGTCTTAGTCCTTGTTCTCTCTCTCTGTTCAACCTCTTGTTTCTCATTCTGTCTTGGCCATTGCTCTCACTGTCTGTCCTAACCTCTTGTTCTCATTCTGTCTTAGTCCTTGCTCTCACTCTGTCTAACCTCTTGTTCTCACTCTGTATAAGCCCTTGCTCTCACTCTGTCTAACCTCTTGTTCTCATTCTGTCTTAGTCCTTGCTCTCACTCTGTCTAACCTCTTGTTCTCACTCTGTCTTAGTCCTTGCTCTCACTCTGTCTAACCTCTTGTTCTCATTCTGTCTTAGTCCTTGCTCTCACTCTGTCTAACCCTCTTGTTCTCACCTGTATAAGTCCTTTCTCACTCTGTCTAACCTCTTGTTCTCATTCTGTCTTAGTCCTTGTTCTCTCTCTGTCTAACCTCTTGTTCTTACCTGTCTAAGTCATTGCTCTCTCTGTCTAACCTCTTGTTCTCATTCTGTCTTAGTCCTTGCTCTCTCTCTGTCTAACCTCTTGTTTCTCCTCTGTATGTCATTGTTCTCTCTCTGTCTAACCTCTTGTTCTCATTCTGTCTTAGTCCTTGCTTTCTCTCTCTGTTCAACCTCTTGTTCTCACTCTGTCTTAGTCCTTGCTCTCTCTCTGTCTAACCTCTTGTTCTCACTCTGTCTAAGCCCTTTTTCTCTCTCTGTCTAACCTCTTGTTCTCCTCTGTCTTAGCCCTTGCTCTCTCTCTGTCTAACCTCTTGTTCTCACTCTGTCTTAGGCCTTGTTCTCTCTCTCTGTCTAACCTCTTGTTCTCTCTCTCTGTCTAACCTCCCCTTCTCACTCTGTCTCTAACCTCTTGTTCTCATTCTGTCTTAGTCCTTGCTCTCTCTCTGTCCCTAACCTCTGTTCTCACTCTGTCTAGTCCTTGTTCTCTCTCTGTCTAACCTCTTGTTCTCCTCTGTTTAACCCCTTGCTCTCACTCTGTCTAACCTCTTGTTCTTTTCTGTCTTCTGCCCTTTTCTCTCACTCTGTCTAACCTCTTGTTTCTCACTCTGTCTTAAGTCCTTGCTCTCTCTCTGTAAACCTCTTGTTCTCACTCTGTCTTAGTCCTTGCTCTCTCTCTGTCTAACCTCTTGTTCTCACTCTGTCTTAGTCCTTGCTCTCACTCTGTCTAACCTCTTGTTCTCATTCTGTCTTAGTCCTTGCTCTCACTCTGTCTAACTCTGTCTTAGTCCTTGCTCTCACTCTGTCTTGTTCTCCTGTATTTCCCTCACTCTGTCTAACGTCTTGTTCTCACTCTGTCTTAGTCCTTGCTCTCTCTCTGTCTAACCTCTTGTTCTCACTCTGTCTTAGTCCTTGTTCTCACTCTGTCTTAGTCTTTGCTCTCACTCTGTCTAACGTCTTGTTCTCACTCTGTCTTAGTCCTTGCTCTCTCTCTGTCTAACCTCTTGTTCTCACTCTGACTAAGCCCTTGCTCTCACTCTGTCTAACCTCTTGTTCTCACTCTGTCTTAGTCCTTGCTCTCTCTCTGTCTAACCTCTTGTTCTCCTCTGTATGCCCTTGCTCTCACTCTGTCTAACCTCTTGTTCTCATTCTGTCTTAGGTCATTTCTCTCTCTCTGTCTAACCTCTTGTTCTCACTCTGTCTTAGTCCTTGTTCTCTCTCTGTCCCCACCTCTTGTTCTCCTCTGTCTTAGTCCTTGCTCTCTCTGTCTAACCTCTTGTTCTCACTCTGCCCTAAGCCCTTGCTCTCCTCTGTCTAACCTCTTCACTTGTTCTCATTCTGTCTAAGCCCTTGTCTCTCCTCTGTCTAACCTCTTGTTCTCACTCTGTATTAAGCCCTTGCTGTCTCCACCTCTGTCTAACCTCCTCTTGTTCTCCTCTGTCTTAGTCCTTGTCTCTCTCTCTCTGTCTAACCTCTTTGTTCTCCTCTGTCTTAGGCCTTGCTCTCACTCTGTCTAACCTCTTGTTCTCCTCTGTCTAAGCCCCTTGCTCTCCTCTGTCTATTTCTCCCTCTTGCTCTGTCCTCTGTCTAAGTCCTTGCTTCTCTCTGTCTAACCTCTGTTCTCCTCTGTCTTAGTCCTTTTTCTCTCTCTGTCTAACCTCTTGCCTTTCCTCTCCTCACACTGTCTAACCTCTTGTTCTCCACTCTGACCTTGCTCCCCTGTCCCCAACCTCTTGTTTCTCCTCTGTCTAACCTCCTGTTCTCCACTCTGTATAAGCCATTGCTCTCACTCTGTCTAACCTCTTGTTCTCCTCTGTCTTAGTCCTTGCTCTCCTCTGTTTAACCCTCTTGTTTTCTCTGTCTCCTGCTCTCTCTTAGTCCTTGTCTCTCCACTCTGTCTAACCTCTTGTTCTCCTCTGTTTTAGTCATTGCTCTCACTCTGTCAACCTCTTGTTCTCCTCCTGTCTTAGTCCTTGCTCTCACTCTGTCTAACCTCTTGTTCTCCTCTGTTCAAGCCCTTGCTCTCACTCTGTCTAACCTCTTGTTCTCATTCTGTCTTAGTCCTTGTTCTCTCTCTCTGTCTAACCTCTTGTTCTCTCTCTGTCTTTAGTCCTTGTTCTCTCTCTCTGTCTAACCTCTTGTTCTCCTCTGACTAAGTCCCTTGCTCTCACTCTGTCTAACCTCTTGTTCTCATTCTGTCTTAGTCCTTGCTCTCACTCTGTCTAACCTCTTGTTCTCCTCCTGTCTTAGGCCTTGTTCTCTCTGTCTAACCTCTTGTCTCACTTGTCTTAACCCTTGTTCTCACTCTGTCTAACCTCTTGTTCTCCTCTGTCTAGTCCTTGTCTCTCTCTGTCTAACCTCTTGTTCTCACTCTGTCTTAGTCCTTGTTCTCTCTCTGTCTAACCTCTTGTTCTCACTCTGTTTAAGCCCTTGCTCTCACTCTGTCTAACCTCTTGTTCTCATTCTGTCTTATTCCTTGCTCTCACTCTGTCTAACCTCTTGTTCTCACTCTGTATAAGCCCTTGCTCTCACTCTGTCTAACCTCTTGTTCTCACTCTGTCTAAGCCCTTGCTCTCACTCTGTCTAACCTCTTGTTCTCACTCTGTCTTAGTCCTTGCTCTCTCTCTGTCTAACCTTTTTCTCACTCTGTCTAAGCCATTGCTCTCCTCTGTCTAACCTCTTGTTCTCACCTGTCTTAGTCCTTTTCTCTCTCTGTCTAACCTCTTGTTCTCACCTGTCTTTAGTCCTTGCTCTCTCTGTCTAACCTCTTGTTCTCACTCTGACTAAGCCCTTGCTCTCACTCTGTCTAACCTCTTGTTCTCACTCTGTCTTAGCCTTGCTCTCCTCTGTCTAACCTCTTGTTCTCACTCTGTATAAGCCCTTGCTCTCACTCTGTCTAACCTCTTGTTCTCACTCTGTCTAAGCCCTTGCTCTCACTCTGTCTAACCTCTTGTTCTCACTCTGTCTAAGCCCTTGCTCTCACTCTGTCTAACCTCTTGTTCTCACTCTGTCTTAGTCCTTGTTCTCTCTCTGTCTAACCTCTTGTTCTCACTCTGTCTTAGCCCTTGCTCTCACTCTGTCTAACCTCTTGTTCTCACTCTGTCTAAGCCCTTGCTCTCACTCTGTCTAACCTCTTGTTCTCATTCTGTCTTAGTCCTTGCTCTCTCTCTGTCTAACCTCTTGTTCTCACCATGTCTTAGTCCTTGCTCTCACTCTGTCTAACCTCTTGTTCTCACACTGTCTTAGTCCTTGCTCTCACTCTGTCTAACCTCTTGTTCTCACTCTGTCTTAGTCCTTGCTCTCACTCTGTCTAACCTCTTGTTCTCATTCTGTTTTAGTCCTTGCTCTCACTCTGTCTAACCTCTTGTTCTCACTCTGTCTTAGTCCTTGTTCTCACTCTGTCTAACCTCTTGTTCTCATTCTGTCTTAGTCCTTGCTCTCACTCTGTCTAACCTCTTGTTCTCACTCTGTCTTAGTCCTTGCTCTCTCTCTGTCTAACCTCTTGTTCTCACTCTGACTAAGCCCTTGCTCTCACTCTGTCTAACCTCTTGTTCTCACTCTGTCTTAGTCCTTGTTCTCTCTCTGTCTAACCTCTTGTTCTCACTCTGTATAAGCCATTGCTCTCACTCTGTCTAACCTCTTGTTCTCACTCTGTCTTAGTCCTTGCTCTCCGTCTGTCTAACCTCTTGTTCTCACTCTGTCTTAGTCCTTGTTCTCTCTCTGTTTTAACCTCTTGTTCTCCTCTGTCTGTAAGTCCTCTTTTCTCTCATTCTGTTCAACCTCTTGTTCTCACTCTGTCTTAGTCCTTGCTCTCTCTCTGTC